>JAYKAV010002971.1:0-77207 GCA_035582835.1 Phoebastria nigripes | reverse complement strand
TCTTCACAGGAGAGGCGTTCCATCCCCCTGATCATTTTTGTGGCCCTCCTCTGGACCTGCTCCAACAGGTCCATGTCTTTCTTGTGCTGAGGGCTCCAGAGCTGGACGCAGTACTCCAGGTGGGGTCTCACCAGAGCAGAGTAGAGGGGCAGAATCACCTCCCTCGACCTGCTGGCCATGCTTCTTTGGATGCAGCCCAGTGTACACTTGGCCTTCTGGGCTGCGAGCACACATTGCTGGCTCATGTCCAGCTTTTCATCCACCAGTCCCCCCAAGTCCTTCTCGGCAGAGCTGCTCTCAATCCCTTCATCCCCCAGCCTGTATTGATACCAGGGGGTTGCCCCGACCCAGGTGCAGGACCTTGCACTTGGCCTTGTTGAACCTCATGAGGTTCACACGGGCCCACTTCTTGAGCTTGTCCAGGTCCCTCTGGATGGCATCCCATCCCTCAAGCGTGTCAACCGCACCACTCAGCTTGGTGTCATCTGCAAACTTGCTGAGGGTGTACTCGATCCCACTGTCTATGTCATTGATGAAGATATTAAACAGTACCCTCATCCAGTTCATCACCCTCTTGTGGCAGCGAGTTCCCTGACTTACGTGGGACAGGGGGAATTTCTTCAAGATGTTTTGATTTACTGCTTTTCAACACTGCCGCATGATCCTTGATCTTGTCTGGCAGAACATCAGTGCCCAGGCTACCTGAATCTCTTTGCACATTGTGACTGAGCCCCTTCACTGTTGCTTTGGAAATGGTGGCTATTCTAAGTGATGCGCTTCCATTGTATGCAGGATGTATGGATGCGGAGTATCTCTAGTTGGTCCTGCTTTGGTGAGCCTGAATCATTGGTTTCCTTTGCACTACTGGGATAAAGGAGACTGGATTTGTGCAGAGTTTTGCAGAAGCAAGGGGGCTTCTCACTAGCATGCAATGTGTTCCCCCTTTTGAGATTGTAAAACTGCTTGTTAAATTATTGCCAACTAGTAACTAAAGGGGTGGTGGAGATATAGTAGGGAGCCCTGCATCTGTGGCCCTAAACAATGTGTGGGGTTTACACTGACTTTTACAATATGAAAAGAAAGCATTCGCCTGCTGATAAGGAAATTAAAGCACTGGGGGGTGGGGTGGGGGAGAAGCAAGGGAGCACGGGAGTAGAAATAGGGGCAAGAAAAGGGAAACAAATGACTGCTGGCTGCATTGTAACTACTTTCTGACCCAAACTTTCTGTATGTCCAAATCTCTGGGGTCCTTTCATATGTCTTTGAATAGGTCAGCAGTATTATAAGTCAAAATCTAAAAGATAGCTTTATTCAGCTGGGAGGGGGAAGTATTTGAATCATGAGACTTGGAGCACAGCTCATTAGTGCAGAGAGGGGATAAAATAAATTGGGGGAGCCATTAACAACAATGATTAAAATTTATCATAGTGGTACCATAATTGGTACCTCTGCTGAGCGAGAAGTGAAGTACTCCAAGCCAGTTGTATTAAGTGTTCATTTCTGAGAGGCTGACAAAGATTTATGGCTTCTTTTCTGTAAGTCCCATTTAGTCTCTGTAGCACTACATCTTTTACTGATGCACATAAGAAACAGTTACTGTTAATGGCTGGACTGTTTCTCTGAAGGGTATGTTTAAAATCTGATTATTTTGGAGGAGAGGGGGAAGTGTTGTAGACCTTGGGCTACCTTTTGTGAAGGCTGTGTTGTTTTTAGAGTACTTCTGTAGGTGTTGGTTGACTTCTTAAACACAGCCTGACCTCTTCACCTGGTGAAGGATGGCAGCCGTGTTCTCACCGTGCTTTTTGGCCCGCTGGGGCACTTCGGCGCTCCCCGATGGCTTCAAGGCAGTCTATCTCAGATAACGAGTCTTCTGCAAACCATTATTCCTGCCTGCCTGGCCTAAAAGCTGTATTAGCAATTTAATGGCCTCTTGGTATGCCTAATACATCCTGGACTGAGGTCTGAAAGCAGCATAAAGGACCTGCATCTCCTCTCCCGGTTTGCTGGGGGCCTCGGCACTGGTTTCCATGGAGGGGCACCAGTGAGGATGACTGTTTTGTGCTGTGGGCATGGGATGGGGCTGCTGGAGAAATTGTGCCTGGTTGCTGTGGGGCCACTGGGCCCTGCCAGTGGGTCACTGTGGGGCCTGAGCTGGGGGGGGGGACAGGGGAGAGGAGAATTGCTGCTTGAGGGCCATCAAAGTGAGGCCTTGGGGTCAGGGGTTGCCACGGGTCCCAGGAACGCTGGTGGTGGGGCCTGGGGAGGAGGCCATGGGGCAGGCCCCACACCACCTGGGGGTGGTGGGCCCCAAAGAGCGGCTCCGAGTGCCCTGAGGTGGTGCTGCCCCCACCAGGGCCTCTACCCTGTCCCCCACGAGGGGAGGGAGCAGGGCTGGGGGTGGTGGCCACAGTGACTAGGCAGGGCTTCCCCTGAGATGCCGCTCGGGAGGTGTGTGGGACCCGTGCAGCCCCTTCCTACCCCTGCCGCTTCTGCCAAAACCCCCAAATCTCCGACTTGTTAAAGAAATCCCTTTGGAGGCCTCTGACACAACGTTGAAGGTGTCCTCCCCAGCGCTCTATGGGGATGCACTCTGCGGTAGGAAAGCACGAGTAAGTAAGGTGGCCTTTCATGTTCCAGGCCTTTTTTAAAAACAATATTAAATAAGAGTAAAAATGATTAAAATTTTGTATGAAAAATTGTATATATGTACAATATATATGTATGCAACTTGCATATATTTTTCAGGAGGAGAAGTACACTTTATCTGTCAGTACTTGCTCCCGCTGTGGTCTTTGAACTTGTAATCTTCCTAAACATCTGCTGACCTTCGTAGCTGTCTAGCTGCTATTTATTGTTTTACGGATGTGTTTATCCCCCAGCTCTTTTCTAATCCTGCCCCGGTTTTCACCCTGAGACCAGGGGAGAAGCGGGGAGGGAGGGGAAGGTAAGTGCAGCCTCAGAAGCCTTTCATCTGGCTGGGAAGGAAGATGGGGACATGCGAGTCCAGTGGTTGACAGGCTTTTCTATCTCTGGATGCACATTAAAATAATCCCATGCATTAATTTTACCTGTTTATCTACCCTGCATAGTGATGTACTTCATCTGCACTCCCGTGCACTCAGCAGGAGCAGTTGTCAGTCAGGCAGAGCATGTCACGAACCCATCCAGGTAGCCTCGCTGAGTTGCCTGAGGTTGTCATAACTAAGTGTTCAGACTGATAAATCTGCAGCAGAATCATTTAAAAAAAAAATTTTTGTTCTTAATGTAAAGTATTTTGACAAACGTATAACGTAGAACATGCTACCAAGGGGTTTTGTGTATCTAAGTGTGACTTCAGCTTTTTAGGAAGTATTAATTAGGAGCTTTGGTCTCTGGTCTTCCATTTTGCAAGGTGGTGGAAATGTTTCAGAAGGTGAAGAAAACAGTGTGGAAGTATAGCTCTACAGAATCAATACGTTCACATTGCTGCTCGTGTGGTTAGTGGCTTACCAAAATTGGCCCTGAAGAGTATTGATTTAGTTTTCTCACTGTCGCTACAGTATAGCTTTGCTTTACACCACAGAGATACAATTTGCATGTTTTCAGTTCGCAGTGATTTTCATGCAGGCTGCCTTTGGAATTGCTAGCCTTACGGACACAATTATTGGCTTTGTGAAGATGAGCTCTCACTTTGCTGGTTATCCCTGCAATTGTTTCTGTCCTGCCTCTGATAACTATGCTGTGGTGTTCCTGATTATTCCTCTTTGTCCATTTGCTTAACATGGGAAAACCTTTCCAGAYGCTGTTTGGTTAAGACGACAGAGGAACATGTTTTAAGGGTTGGGGCTTGCTGCATTTCACAGGAACTTCGCCAATTTAAATTACAGTGATGAGATGTAGAGACGCTGAAGGGCTACAAGGAAGGCTTAGTCCTAGTATAGTCTTGAAGTGTGGACTGCAGGTATTCCCTGAAACTATATACGTGAAATGGCTTCATTAGATAGGTGAACCAGTCTGACTGACACTTTCACTTAAACTGGATAAAATTCTGCTGCTGACTGGAGGATTAGTATTCAAAAATGAATCAAAGGTGCTGGCTGTTTTTGCAAGGAAAGGTAGTGTAATGCTGCAGAGAGGAAGGCACAAGGAAGACCTATGGATCAAAAGGACTATGCCAACTAATTCAGGATTCACCCTCTTTTCTTTTCTTTTCTTTTAACAGACAACCCTGAGCTTTAATTCCAATTAT
Source organism: Phoebastria nigripes (assembly GCA_035582835.1). NCBI lineage: Eukaryota > Metazoa > Chordata > Aves > Procellariiformes > Diomedeidae > Phoebastria > Phoebastria nigripes. The sequence goes on along the minus strand of JAYKAV010002971.1, from coordinate 72,979 downwards.
TCCTGACATGAGCTTTTTAGGTCTATAGTGTTCAATTGGACAACACTGCCATGCATGGTAGGGAAGACTCTGATGCTGCCTCTCCAGTATCCATCATTTGTAGATGAGAATAGCAAGACCCAGATTAGGTCAGAGAAAGATCAGTGAAAGAACACTTCACTCTCGCACCTCATTTCTTTGAAAGCTAAACATTAGTGAATGTGTTTCAAGGCGGGTAGGAAACTAGGGTACATAGAGGGAGCTGAAACACAAGAGTCTCGCAGAGGAAAGTGTTTGAACTGATTGTGTGGCACTTGAGGATGGTGGTGCTGAAACGTGCTTCGCTCTCTCGCTTCTCTTCCATAATCCCCGCCTTTTTGCCAGAGTAATGCTGAAGTTGGTAGGGATGGACAAAAGAGCACGTTGCATTCATACTTACTGCTGGTACAGGTGAGTTTGCCACCAGGGAGCAGACCCACTGTTTGACTAGCTGTTCTGGTTTAATTGCGGCTAACTTCTCATTACTTCATGAGGAGAATATAATTCTAGGGAGATCTGTGTTTTCAACTACTCTCTACCTATTAGCTTTCAGTGATGGGCTGGTCTGTACTTCTCCCCTCAGTCTTGTTTTTACCTACAGTAATGAAAGGCTTGGACTCATGGCAGTGTTTCTGTGGAAAAAGGCAGTGGGTTTGGGACTGAGCCCAGTGGGGTGGAGTTTCTGGGTGTTTAAGAGGTGAAGGGTATACAAGCTGAAGTACATTTGGTAGCAGGAAAAAGTGCACTTGAAAATGTATGTGGATTTTGCATTGGAGGAGGATGGGGGAGAAAGGACTTGCCCTTTTGCTGAGGGAAGCATACCAGAAATATGATGGGGAGTCAGGGTCATGGAGGGCCTTCCAGCACCAGCCTTCATTTGCAGAGGGATGGTGATTCCTCCTGGTTCTCCTCTCAGCTCATAGTAGGCTGCCCAGTGGTCTGACCATTTTAGGCAACAGTGATCTGAGTCATCACATTGCACACATCTTCTCCATTGAGTAGAGAGAAAATTACTTTAAGTTATTGGCAATTTTGAGGAGGAAAAAAAATCCGGGGAGTACTGTTTTCTCCAGCAAATTGCCTTTTTTTCCTCAAAATCATGTATCAGCCAGAATGTTTCAATGCAACTGAAATCTTTTCTGTTAAGAGCACCTTAGTTTCTTAAAATGAAATGCCATGAAGTGAAACATTATCAGAAAAAGTGATTTCTAACTGGGTAATAGGAAAAACTCATTTCAAGAATATTGAAATTGATCATTTCAGGAAAATATAAAATTCAGAAAAAAATCAGAAAAATGTCATTTGGATCAGCAATGCTGGGGTAACAGCAAATCTGTATATTCTGTTGTTCTGGAGGAGAGTTTACATAATTCTAATTCTCAAGGAAGAGATGAAGGTAACTTTTCCGGGATATCACTGATACATGATTGAGAAGTTCCTGCCATACCCCAGTCATGTGAGCCAAGGGCCTCTGGTGTCTCAGAGTGAAATTCAGCTCTGCCGCTGGGTAACCCAGGATGATTTCCTTGCCTCTGAGATGATTAACTCCTTCCTCTTCAGGTGATGTGGCTTGTAAAGACTTCAGGCTTGTAAAAGCACCTAATTTTCTTGTGTGTGGAGTGGACCRTGTTTGTCTCAAAATGGGAGAGTTTTTAAAAAGAAGGGCAGTTGTAAAAAGGAAGAAAATTCCTAGATGTTTCCCAACCTGATTGTCATGAAAAGGCATTTTTGTTGCCTGCAGTCAATATGTGACTGTAGCACTCAGTAAGACTCCTCATGGGTGAAGACTCAACTTCTGACGTTAGTGGAAGTTAGTCTCCTTGCCAAGCTTTGCTATCTCTCTCTAGCTGGGACTGAAGCTGTGAGAAGGTGCTTTTTTGGTTTGTTTTTTGTTTTTTTGTTTTGTTTTGTTTTTTKTTTKTTKTTTGTTTTGTTTTGTTTTTGTTTTGTTTTGTTTTTTTTCCATCTCTGCTGATCAGAGCCCCACATCAGTGGTTTTAATTCCTAATGTAGGAAGAAGAAATCATGCATAAACTCCTTGATAAAGTTCTGATAGAAAACTGTGTCCCGCTTGGGCTCTCCCTTCTCTCTCACCCTAAAGCTATCTACAGCCTGAAATCTACTGGCATATAATGTTTTGGCTTTATACACGTAGATTTTCGAAGCGTTTGATGCTAAACTGTTCCTGGTGATCGCATCCAATTTATGAATGCTATTTCTGTTTTCTTCCATAATGAGATGGCCCTGGCTGGGATCTGGCTCTGCAGGCTTGTGTATGATACGCTGCTGAATTATACTGGCTGCATTTGCACTGAACGTATGCTTTGGGTAAAGGCAGTAGTAAAATTGTATGGTTGGAAGGGACACCGATGCCAGGAAGCAACCTACCCCTTCTTGCCCTCAGAAGACATGCTCAAGTCTTCTCTCCTTATTTCTATTACAGTCCAGGCAAAGCCTGACTGGAAAAATGTTACTCTGGAGAAAAGTAATTTTAGGTATTGCTCTCTTTGTTGATGGTCAGTTTGGATCAACAGACCTTCCTCTTAGCTGAAATAGTTTTCTTTCAATTCAGACATTGCCTCTTTGGGGTCTCTTTGCTTCGGAAGTGAAACTTATGTAAATGTAAGGTAAGCAGTGGATGAAAGGATCTTAATGTTAGATTTTTAGCCATCAGTTGGCTCTGTTACATCTGATAGATTTCCCGTCACAGGCGATCTGTGTTCTTGCTTGCTCAGTTCCACATTGGTGCCAAGTGCTAAACAATGACACTATCTATCTTTCTGTACAATTTGCCAGTTTTGGTTACTTTTGAAGCCCAGTGTTCCTGCTTTACCCTTGTGAATCTCCCTCATAGGGAGAACAAAACAAACAAAGGAGTGATTTCTTTAGCAAAATGTTTAGGGCTGATTTCTCTTTGTCATTTACCCCCTTGTTTTATAAACTAGAGTGCTTACTCCTCTTACAGTAAAATAAGTCAAAGTAAAGATGTAGTAAAAAGTCGTCGTTTGTTGTTTACCGTGAATGGCTTTTCAGATAATTGAATGAAATACTTTATTGCAGTTCCACTTCCAGCTATGACCTTAAATAACAAAGGTTTTACTTGCTGCTTGCTAGGCTTAGGGTGATGTTTTCAAAGGCCCTCTCTTGGTTGTGCTTCTTCCTACAGAAATCAGGGGGATTTTGCCAGTGACCTCAGATGAGCTAGCATTACAGCAGTGCTTTTGAAACCCTCTCCTGCAGAGGATGAGAAATGTGGTTTTCCTTTCACAGGGAACATTTCAGGAGATAGCAAAATTCTTCTCTCTCCTCCCCCCAAATTCATCTTGCATATCAGACATAGCTACATTTTGGTATTTATAGAGTCCCTTGCAAAATATCACAAGAGACAGGCCCATACATCACATTAATTATCTTGCCTTATAGTTGCCAGAGGTGCTTAATTTCTTCTTTGGAATTGAATGTGATTTCTACAATTAAATGTTTCTCCTCAACTGCTGAGACATCTCGCTTTTTTCTGGGTGGAAGCACCACATTAAAAGTAAAATCAGAAGTGGACTTTGCATACTTTATATGTACCACCACAAATAAAGGTGTTACTGCAAATTTTAAAACTATTATACTTAGGGTATATGGAAATGAGACTGTTTCCATTATTTCTAAGGAAACAGTAAACTGAGTAATTAAGTTCATTGCAGAGTCTCAGTGGTACAGCCATCCCATTTCAGTCTGACTGTATTTGATAGTATTTGATTTTGCCAGATGCCTGTGACTGAGTTACGTGTTTACATTGTTTTCTTGATTATTTTAAGTTCAATGTGTACTCAAAAATGTAAAATGTTCATTGCTTCAGTTTGGCAAACTACAAATGAGAGTATTGTTGTTGAATACAGTTGCTCCAGTCCTGCAGTAATTTATCTAAAAGATTAATTTCAATCCCTTAATTTCAGGGGTATTCAAGTAGGAGTAGGTTTACTTGGGGAAAAAGGCACTGAGAAAGTTTCAGGGTTTGATTTGGGGTTTTTTCTTTTTTTTTTTTTTTTTTGATTCCACTCCCCCTCCCTACATGATAATGCCTCATTTTCTGGGACTTTAGATAACCTTCTGTGGTAAGAACTGCCTTTAATTTTCCTGTGGATCTTTTAGCGACAGTTACTATGTAATAGGCCGTTAAGAAATGTGTTTAATTTGAGGCTTACTGAGGCAGGCACATTTTAGATTGCCAAATTTCAAAACAGGTGTATTTCTCTTTTGGCTGATTGCTACTGATCCTCAGCTATGAGGCGTGAAAATAGGGCAAGTGTCTCGCATTCCTTACTCAGCTGCCCGACAGTTCTCTTAAAAACCATGTTTGTCCTGACTGTCCTCGCAATTAATTTCTGCAAGAAAGCACTCAAGGAATTAATTAATTTTAGCCTTTCACCCACCCAAACATTTTATTGTTTAGAAACTTTATAGTTCCCTTTAAAAAGCACATGTGCTTACTGGAGTTAGTAGCTTTTCTTTTGCAAAAAGCATGTATTTTGACTCTAAAAATATCTTTTGCAAGAATTAGGGGGCCAGTCCTTTTGGAGAAGAACTGGTTACCATGTGGATGTTGGCGATGCCAGGTTGTGATGTGAGAGCAGAGGCTTCAGCTGGGAGCTCCTGGTGAAATTCCAGCCAGGTTTAAATGTTCTGTTTAGTTAAGAACTCTCTTGTAGTTTCAGCTGGAAATATCTGGCCTTTGTTTCACTTCAAAAGGGAAGAGAGAAGTGTATGTGATCCATATTATATAAATATTTTATCCATCCAGAGTTTCTAGTATAAAATGTTTCCTTTGTAGTACCAAGAGAAGTGTTGACTTTCAGCTGGAGCGCAGTGGCCCCTTCGGATTGCAAACTGCTGTTGTGTATAGTTGTATGATGCTCCTCATTAGGAAGGAGGCCAAAGAAGTTGCAGTCTGTCAGCTTGTGTTTGAGGGGGGACTGTTGGCTTGGAGTGACACCAGAGTACCCTCACACACAGCTGAACCCTCATGTTTTCACTGGACAGGGGTTTATCAACATTTTATACAAGATTGGCTGTAGTCTCGTCCTCCAACATTGTGAAAGCAATAGGAGGGATGCTGAGGATATTACCTCATTTCCATAAGGTTTGATGGGGGCTTTGCTATCCAGTTTGCTAATCGAGCTTCAGTGCTTAAGTAGTAGCTTGGGAAGAGACTGGGTTCACTGCTAACCTAAAAGATCTCCAAAGTACCCATTTGGAGAGGGAAAAAGCTAAGGCAACTGCAAATTACTGGGGCGGGAGGGGATTATTTTTGTCAGAGATTGGACTGGGTTCAGTTGCTCTCATTGGAAGGGCTGCTTCTGCAGGGATTAAGGAAATGTTGAGTATTTACTACTTGTTATCGAAGTCAGCCGGAAATAGTCCACTTACTGGCTGAAGCTTGGTTTCAGAGTTGAAGGGCACACATGGAAATCACCAGCCGCTCTCTCTCTACACCTCTATCCTCTGCAAAAGAGTGTTTTCCTCCCATTCTTTGTTGATTGGATAATATGAGGGAGGAAAGGGGAAGGAGGAGAAAAGCTGTGTTTTACTGTGAGAATGCCCAGGACCTTTCATAATTAGGGTTTGGGTTAGATGATGACTTCTGTTAGCAGAATATAAATAGTAACAAAAGTATCTGTGCAGAAAATAAGTGCAATAATTAAATCTCTCCCCCCCNCAAAGATCAAAGAGGCCGGAGTCTTGATTAATGTGCAACAGAAGTCATTAACATGGTAAAATGTGGAAAAACAGGTTCTTTGTTATTACTACACAGACATTTGCTGTAGGGAACTGTAAATACTTTTTGTTCTGTTATTTGGCCTATTGCTTTTTCTATTATTCCTGTGTATGTAGCTCATTGGAAAATACCATACCTAGAAATTTAGATGCAACATTTATTCTTCCGCATGCATATCTCTTAACTTTTTTATGATGCAGAATGCTGCTTCTGTGCTACTGTCTTGCTTTCCCAGTCTATGGACTGGCTTTGCCTTGCTTGCCTGCTCTGTCTATACTACATCAAGTGCTGTTTGTTTTTTCTCCTAGCAACCCACTGGGCTGCTCTATTGTCTCTGGGTCTAAGATGATGATTTTTTTTTTTTTTTTCTTCCTTCATTGTAGGTATGAATGCTTAAGGTTGGCTGCTTGTGTTGAAAAATGAGACAAAGTTTCTCACTTACTAATACTCACTTTTGAAAGTGCCCACAAAAGAACAAATTCTAGCTAAGATTTCTCCAACACAGCAAGGTCAGGAGTTTTTCATAGATTTTACTTCTATCCAGACTCTTTCTTAATTTGCATCATTTCGTTTAATAATGTAACCCTCCTAATATTTTCCAAGCCACTTACACTTAACTAATCACTTACACTTATCTTCAGCATAAACCTCATTGATTTTATTTCTCATTGAAAACATCAGTAGTAGCAAATATGATCCTATTGGCTCACAGTCTATTAGAAATAAAATTATATTAAATGTCTTGTGGGGTGTGAAGAGGTTAAGTCAAGGAGAGTCGTCCGAGAAAGTCATCCCGGTGTAAAACATAAATCTAGTTTATATTTAAACTACATGTCACCCACCAGCCCAAAATAGCAATGATTATTAAAACCCAATTTGCTGCTAAACATTAATAGACATTTATTACATCATAACAGATCTGAAAGACAATTAAACTTAACTTTTTCCTAGATAACTTTCTTGTAAAAATGTGTTATTCACCTGGCTTTTACCATTATTCTCATTTGCCAGTGATGTTGGTTTCATTTGATAGTGTGCACGTGTGCATAGAGTTGTGTGCATAGGTGATCTCTTGTTGTTACTCTAATTCTTTCAAGAGCAGTGCATTTTAAATGGGAAAAGCAATTAACCTTGCTCATACTGCCTGTTAATTTCCTAATTAGCACAAAAAGTGAAGGAAATTATATTTTCTTAGTGCAAAACAAGTAATATCTGTTACCATCCATTTGAGAAAGGAATAGTAAGCAAGAGCAGAATAAAAAGGCACTGGAGATACATTTTACAGATAGGAAATAGATCACAGCTTTGCTGCTGTCTTCACTGCAATTGCTCAGTCAATTGGTACTCCTCCCCTTTTTTATTACTGCATATAGTTACACATGCAAGTAGTGACCGGAGCTGGAGTAAGTCAAAGGCTGAGGAAATCCAGCGTTGTCAAAAGCACTGCTTCCTACGACAAATGCAGTTGTGACCCTGGTATTTCAGTTCATGCGTTGCTGTCTGTCAGGTCCCTGCTGCTGCAGGCCCTCTGAAACAAGCCATCGTAGAGGCTAGGCTTTCTGCTTCAGCTCAGCAGTGCTCAATTCTCTGTAGCTGTTGATATCTTTAACTTTGCTGTTTAACCTTCGTATCCAAAGAGCTGTGGGGCCAACTGGGCTGTGAAGGAGTGTGCCAAGAGGTGGACATAAGGCAGTCCCTGTCCCCCTTTTCTGAATTTCAGGGCCTACAAAAAAGAGTTCACCATCATCTTTGCAAGTAAGATTCTTCTGTGGTATATGCCACTTTTGGGGAGCAAACAGCTCTGAAAGCCTGTGCACCATCCTCCTGTTCTTGGCTGATGTATGGGGAGATGGAGCCCACCCATATGGGCTTTGGGCTGCCTCCTGATGAGCTGCAGGCAAATGAGAAATGACCCCCACCTGAATTCCCCTACGCTCCCCAGGAAGGAAACCCACCCCCAAAACCCAATCTTGCTGTGATGGCAAATGGCACTAAACTCTTCTCTCCCTCTGTTTCTGCAGCTGCTGGCCAATTTAGAGCAATGTAAGTTAAAGAGGACCTCTCCTGCCAGGAAGAGGAAAGGAAGAAAATTAGAGGTGTTATGAAGGAGACAGAGAGAGCGGGAAGGGAGAGATAGGGTGGATAAATGAATATTGAAAATTATTTTAAGGCTGTATCTGGAGGCATTTAGGAGTATTCCTTCTCTGGTCCCAATATCACACTTCATTTAAAGATGTGCTATTTGAACTCTCCTGGAATTTTCTGTTACTTCCTTTGGCTAATTTTCCCTTGGAGGCTGTCACTTCCTCAGGTTAAAGCAAGACCCAATGCAGAATCTGTGCTGTCACAATTACAGCCATGGTAAGACACTTGAATAAATGGGGCTGGTATATATGGGAGAGGTGATGCCTCAAAATACAAGCTCTGCTAATGGTAGCAAAGGGAAGTTGAAATTATGCTGACCCTGGTGATAAGCTTGTCTCCATTTTCAGTGCATGCACCACACATGTTTTATTTGTCACAGAATAATTGCCAAAGGCTCTGTGGAATGCAAATAAGCATTACGAGAGTATTGTCAAACCCAGGCTTTCAACATCATGAATCATTCCCAGAAAAAATTTGAGATTTGATTAAAAGTCATGTGAATTTCAAATCAAATAAATACGTTGAGTTATGTTTATTTAACACCGTTTTACTAAGCCTCTGAGCTGCATTTGGGTCCTATTTTTCAGCTTTTCTCTGTAAGGAGAAATTTACTTGAAAAGAAAGCTGAAATTTTCATAATTGCAAGGAGCTGCCACATACTGAGAGTTTTGCAATGAAATCGTAACTGTTGGCAATACTGTGAGGAGTGCTTGCCTGTGTATTATTTTCCTTCTATAAAGATGTGCTACAAACTAAAACATTTGAGAAAGATGGTGTATTACATAGGTATAATAAATTTCTGAGAAGGATCTTAATACCTCCCCAAAAGTTTGCAGAACATTGTTGTAATAATTGCTGTATACAACGATGAAATATGATTGTTTCAGGTGGCCAGAAGTTTATAGTGCTGTGCAGCTTGTGCGAAGAGCTGCATAGCTTTTTCCAAGACACGTAGGGGTTTTTCCCCTGATGGGGTTTGGAGTGGTGGAGGAGCTGACTTGCTTCTTGCCAGCTGCGAGCTGCTTTAGCAAGCGGTGCTTAACCAGTGAGAGTACCAAGTTTTTCCTAATCGGTTTTCAGAAAGCCTGCTGATCTAGGCGTGGTAATGCAATACAAACATTTGCATATTTTACCACATCCTCAGATGATACCCTGCACCTTTTGAAATTTTGCATGTGTTGTTATATATTTGCATACATGCAGGGACCTTGTGAATGATGTACCTTCCTTTCAAATCTGTAATGAAGTATAACGCGAGGATAACCAGCAGGCGCTTAAAGAAAGGCTGGAGCATTCAGTAGCTGTGATATTCATGTGTACAATTCGGTACAATCTTTCTAAGCTTCTGGACTATGTTTCCAAGACTCTTCCTTTTCTCTCTGTTTCTTCCCCCCATCCTCCCATGTGAAGTCACAAGATGTGTGAGTAGCTTCACTTTTAGTTTTGTTATAATTTTCTGCTGAAATTGCTTTGATCCTGGATTGAATGGGAAAACCAACAAGCAGCTGATAGCTTAAGTTCCCCTTTTGACCTTTGGAAAAGCACAAAAGCCTTCATTTCACCTACACAGGAAAAAAAAAGCTACTATATTCAGCTGGTCTGCATTCCGGTGTGCTCTTATCAAAGGCTTGATTAATCTGAAATGAATTAACTCAGTTAACACTTGAGAGTTACTTTGCAGTGAATCCTATATTACATCTAAAGAGTTCTTTGTCACTTTGAATTATAGCCTAAACAGGTGGTTGATGAGGCTTGGTTTGAGCTGACAGTGGTTCCTTGCTGCCTCGGCTGCTCCTCTCGGGGGAGTGTAAGTAGCACTGCAGTGATACCTGAGAATCTAGGGTGAATGCAAACTTATTAGACATTGTTGCTTGCTTTTAAGGTTTTTAAAATTACTTCTCAGAGTGCTACGTAAGATATAAAGGAGGAGTAAAGGGCAGAATGGTCTTAGGTTTTCAAACAATATGGATGAAATGAATGTTAATATATAGGAATGTGCAATTAGGGGCAGAGGTGCAAGTGCTCGTTTTAAACCTTGCTTGGAAATAGGGACTTGGAAATACTTTGAAGTTTTGCGCATATGGGGTGAGAGGGTTGAGAGGGTTGAGGAGTTTCCTTCTGAGTTCACAGCCCCAGCAGAGATGTGAGAGAGAATGGGAGCAGGGTCTGTGGTACAGAAAGATGACATAGATGTGAACAGGTTGAACMAAAAGTTGGTGAGTCCACTCACCCTAAGAAGGCTCACCAGGTCTCTCATAGTGCATCACATCTAGCAAACTTAAAACCTGAAATGAGGAGCCAAAAGCCATAGCTGCCACTTGGTATTTTGAGAAACAAAAGCCTGTTTTCCTGAACTCTGTGAGAACTCTGACTTTAGGAGCATTTGCAGTATAGGATGAACCTTCTCCTAGGCTAAAGCAGACACAGATAAACAATTCAGTTTATGTGCCTCAGAAACATGTTCCTGACTTCTTAAAAATGCTCATGGAAAAATCTGCCCATAAATAACCATGTCCCTGTAGTGGTAACTTCAGTGAGTGGCTAGGAGTGAAAGTGCACACGGTTCCATTGAAATGCCAGGAGTGCAGCCTGTTCCTGCCTTGCTCCCCCTGCGTTATACCATCAGTAATGTCTGCATGACCTTTTACATGACAGGTTGTGTTGCTGCCACCGCAAAGTGACYGTGGAGCTACATCCTGAGTACCTGACAGGGAAAAGGATTTGAAATAGGGTAAAGGTGGAAAAAGGTGGGAGGGGCAAAACTTYTCTTTTTTAGTAATGTTGCAAAAAATAAACAAAAAAATGTGTTTTGCAGACAACTCATGACCTATTGTATTGCAGCTATTGTCTTGTTTTGCCACTCCCATTATGAATGGCTATACAGGTCATTCTTTTACTTAAAAGAAATTTTCTAACACTAAATTGCAGTTAATTTACTTTTGCAGAGATTGCATGTTATCTTTTTCCTTGCTGGGGTTATTTCTCTTCTGCTCTTCTTAGTGAAATTCTGAAAATGTTGTCTGGAATGAATTGTCTTAAGTAGCAAATGCTGAGAATGGGGAATTACATCTGTGGTTCCAGCTTGGCCCATCAGCTTCAAGGATTTTAATTACTTCCAAACTTTTTCCCTTGTAAATAGTGGATTTAATCAATATTTGTTTGAAACATCATGCTTATTTTCTACTTAGTAAGCAACTTCTGCCAAAGGAGGAGATAAGTGCAGGAATCTTTTCTATTACGAAATATAAAGTAATCCTTGCATCACTGATTTGTTTAAGCTAGTTTTACTATGCACATTTTCAGGGGTGGCGAGAAAATTGCTGCAAGTAAAACTGGATAAGAAAAACAGGGCATTTCTATCTGGCTTTTGCTAATGAGCCCCCTTGTAAAACACTCTTGCCCCTCCTGTGGCCATAGCCCAACTGTCTAGAAAATGCTGGATACCTGAGGAAGGTAGGCAGCTTTTGCCATGTGAAAAGGGTAGTGTCCAGCTTTGTGCAGGTGCAAATGCTCATGTTTGGAGGAAGGCAGTAATTAAGTAGATTTTTGACAGGTTTGGCTTGTGCTGCTCTAAATTCTACTTTGAATTCAGCCTATCTGTTCACTCACCAGATGAACTGGTTTCCTTTTCTTTTTCACCCTCCCTGTAGACAGTCAATAGATGAGCTCTGAAAATGCTCTGTGTGCTGCTTGACATCAACTTCTGAAGAACAGACTTGGGTAGATGTTGAGTTTGTCAGTGTATCTATAATGCTCTTTTATGAACGATGCCTTGACGAATACTTCACTGCTCATCTCTACACTACAAGGCCTTAGTTTCCTTTGGCTTTCTCCTATTCTGTCAGTACCACTTTGAGTTGGATTTTGGGAACTGCTAGCATGCAAATCAGGTTTGGGTGATGCTTGGCAGCAGATCAGACTGTGAGGGTGGCAGGGGCAGCCCTATGGGCAGAAAGGTCAGTGAGCAGAAGAACTTTCTTTTAAATCAATGCAGGCTGCATCGTCTTCGTGGTTCAAGTCCAAACCCCTTAGGTCAAGTGTAGCCCTTAAATTTTTCACTGTGATGGTATATCCCCTTCTTGCATCAATAAATGTAACACTCTGCACTGAACAGTTCACAGATATGTGCTCTAGTTTCTCTCTTTGGCTGTACTTTACCTGGAGGTAATCCAAAGATTAAGTGAATTTTGTTTTGCAGGCTTCTTTCTGCATCTCATAATGCTGCTTGAGAGGGGTTGTGTGACCATTAAGAAAAGGGTTGCTCCACTCGTTTCTTATCTAGCTGTTSCCCTGCAGATACCCAGTTCACAAATGAACTAGGATAAAACGTTTATTTGCGGTKCTGGTGGTTGCAAGACATTAGTTCCCAAAATTAGTGTTTGGACTCTGCAGAAAGCAGGTGAATCCTTTTGCTCTTTCAGTCCCAGCCCATGAGACCATAGAAAAAATCCTTGAATCCTATCATGCAGGAATATATAGACAGATAAAAACAATTTTAGAGGCCACTGTGTAAATATTTTGTTGACAATTGTCCCTTCTCTGGGATAGGTAGCATAATTAATTTGTGACTTCTTCAGTTTACACCCAAAAACCTTTTACTGCACCATAATGTTATCTCCTCCTAACAGATTTAGATTACCTAGAACTTGATTCAGCTTAAACAAACAAAAATCAGAAAACAAACGTCCACTCCTTCACTGCCTGGCTGAGCTTTTGCTTCAGGGAAGTGTACTTGAGCTTGGATAGCTTTCCCTCATCTCTGTATGCCTTTTCAAATTTTGGAGCACAAAAGGCTTCTCACTTTTGAAACTTTACAGAGGATGCTGTAGAAAAAGCATGCATAAATAATGGCCAGTGGTGTAGTTTGATGTGTACTGGTAGTCTCCTAAAATATAGATGGAAAACTTGATCGCTGTTTAGAATGTATGATTTAAAATATTCATGAGTCTTGTCCCGCTTTGGAAAACAGGCTTTAAATATTATCAGTGACCATTCTGATTAGTCCCAGCTCAAGCAAAGTTTTAATTTCTAGGATGTCTATAAAGAAGCCACTTGACTGCATATTGACCTTGGGCTTTTTAGTCACCCCACTTATAGAGCTGAGAAAAAGCTTTGGAAACTAAATGCTACATTTGAGTGAACAAATTGCAGGGATAGACTGGGGAGGAGAGTAGAGTGGGAGAATAAAATCTTGGCAGTGCAAGCAGATATATTTATCAGAAAAAAATGCAGCTTCCTTATAGACTTTGGTTCTGAACAATGTGGGGTTTGATTTAGTTGATCAGCAAAGATAGGAGGCAAAACAAAGGCCACTTTTGTCATGCCGGAGTTTCAGAAATATACCCACATCACTATGGCATGCAGCACAGTTTTTCATATAGSTTTTTGGCTCAAACTGGGTTTTGGTTAAGAACAAAAGTTGGCAAAAACAGCTTCTTTGCTCAGAGAAGAATAACTTCTGTTGATCAGAGATTTTTGGAGAGATTTTTAATTAGACCAGTGCTGTGAAGGCTGCAGAGTCTAGGGAGTTCAAAACAGATATGCAAAGTACTTCTCAATTCCTCATATTTTATCATAATTTCAAAGTCARTGGGGAGCTAAGTCTCAAACTGATGCCGTGGTTTAACTCTGTATAGTTGTTTTTTTCCTGCCAAGTTTGAGTCACTGTGGCCATCTAGCCCCTTCTTGAGACATTAAAATGATGGGAAGCTGGAATACTTTCTCCAATTAAATGAGTGAATGTTTCTATTCAAGCATGGATTCAGATTTCCCTCTGCTTTCCTGCAAGCGTGTGGGATGGATGAAACCATTCTTTTTAATCCCACAATGAATAACTGCAGAGCTTGACTAGGAGTGACTGAGTCACTGGCAGTCACCATAGAAGGTAGCTATAGGGTAAGGGTGRCATTTAGGCTCTACTTGGGTTCAAAGCCTGGTCCAGATTCTGTGATTAAAAGCCCTACAGGACACCTCAAACAGGGGGATAAAGAGGCTTTTAGGCATATTGTCGGCAGACATACTCCCAAACCATATTACTGATCCCACTGCCTAGTATCTTGGTGTCAGCCTCAACAGCGGAGCCATGGGAGAAATGTAAAAGGGAGTGAAAGGTCTTGGCAGAAGAGTGCAGTGCCTGGCTACCTGGGGAAGCACTGGGCTCAGTTTCTGCCCAAGTCATTCAGGACATGTAGCAGGTGTTTGCATAGATAATTTTTGGCCAGCATGTCCACCTGCATTACATACTGCACAGGGGTTAAAGAGAAAGCGGGATTGTTGTCTGGGCATCTTATCCCCTACACTGGGACAAGCCAAGCTGCTGTGGATGTGTTTACATATATTGAAAAAAGGTTTCTGTTTGAAGCAAAGGGGGAGGCAGGCCAGGGAGTGCAGCTCTGTCCCAACTCTATTTGCTCCTAAAGCACTGTGCTTCCCATGCGTGCTTACAGGTATGGCCTAGACTAAGTGGCGAAGTGACATCTCTGGTCAGCAGTTCGTTGACTTGCCAGCACGCTGGCAAGTGTGCTCTATCAGGAGCTTGCATTTACTCTTTGGCCTCCCTGTATTTGAGGGTTTTGGGTGGAAAAGAAATGGCTGGGGTGGAAACTTATTTCTGTTTAAGAGATCAGCACACAGCCTAGGCACCAGTTAAATCCATTTTAGCTCTGGACTTTCTGTTGGCTTGTGATTTACAGACACCCAAACATTTTCAGGAGAGTTGCAGCCTGTTTTAGAAGTCCCATGTACATAGGATACAATGCAATACGTATGGACTTGTGTTTTCTAGTCAACTTTCAAGCCTGTGGACTCTCGGGACCCATAGGCATCATTGTTCAAAACTGCTGTCTTAAGCCCTGTTTTGAGAGAGGAAGCAGAGCATTAGTGATGCACAAACTGGCTCTCTGCGCGGGGACAAGTTTTAATTCCTATTGTATGTAGGCTGTACATACATCTGAAGTACAGGGGGGAAGACATGTTTGCCTTTACAGCTGTTGGCAGGAAAGAAACACAGCAAGACTTGATTGAAAACACCTATCTTATTGTTTTACTAACTGCATTTTTTTTTCCTTTCTCATTTGTAGGTCTCAGACTCTGGATACTGGCTGTGGGATTTTTTTTTTTTTTATTATTATTATTATTATTATTATTATTGATTGGTTTTTTCCCCTTTTTGGATGTGAATTGAAGGCCAACAGTTGGAAGTGTTGGAAGCAAGTGCAGGAGGACGCTCACCTTGTTTTGTTTGAACCCTCGTTTGCTGGGATACTTTCAAGCCCTCCTTCACAGTCATGTGGTCATCACAGCTGCTGTTCTTCACAATGCTCTTAACACCGTTAGCCCATGGTGAGTGAGAGATGGTGTAAATTTGCCTGTGGTAAAAGAAGAGATAATAGAAAATAGCAAGGATTTTGCCTACGTCTTTTACCTAATGGTGTGGTTTTTTCCAGGATGTTGATTTCTCTCCCCACTTCCACCCCAGGTCTTTGAATTCCCAGGCTACATTATGACTAGTTAAGTCCTGAAACAAAGAACTCTGGCCACACATAAAGACTTCTGTTATTGAGTTTAGCTGCTATGTTAAAGCAGACTTTCTTCCTCATGCCCAAACCTATTCTGTTGGCTGTGTGTCACTGGTATTGTCTCTCCTGGCCTCTGCATGGAAATGAATTTCCCTTCTGTGAATACTGCTCAGTAAGGGGCTGCATGTCCCCCTTTAGCCACAGCTCCAGGGTGGGATCTTACTCACCATCATGTTAGACTGTGATTTCAGCCATTGCAGTGGATGTTTCCGTGCTTTGCTGAAAGATGGAGGCTCCCATAACCTCAGTGACCCTGAGCCGAGAAGAACCAGAACCAGTATAGTTGCCTTAGCCTGGCATGCTATGTAACCCACCCACCAATGTGGAGTCATTAGGTGTAGCACCATGCTGCACAGCTAGGCTACATTTGAGAACTGAGCTCTAATACTGTCAGGCACCGCTGCTGTGCTGCAGGGATGTATGAGCTCTAGCAGAAAAATTTGGTCTTTTTGTTAGCCAGGAAAATGTTAACTGAAATCTGACATGTTTAATTCTTTGCAGTAAGATTTTGAGGCCCGGGGTTGTTTTTTTTTTGATATGAGAAACACACATGTAGGCCCCAATAGTAAGTTGCCAGATTTCATAAGTGCTGAAGGGTTCAGGAGCTCCTATTTGCAGTGATGGTTGCTAAATGCTCAGAGCAGAGCTTTGGAAAATCTGGCTGTCTGGTTTTCCTGATGCCTAAATGGAAGGTGAGCTCCACCAAGGATCTCATTTTAATTACAGGTCAGTGGGAGCATACTTGTAAATAACATGACTCCCTGTATGTAGGCTGTGGGCCCCTGCTTTTAAAATATTCATCAGACTTTTTGTGCTTTACATGCACTGTGTATGTGCTAAGACACTAGAGCAAAATTTTACAGCGAAGGGAGGAGGTTAAAAAATGAAATACGTGTAATTGGCTGAACGTATCTATTTATAGAGCACAACCTGTCTGCTCATACCACTTATAACACCTCTGGGCACAAAGGTTATCTGTACTATCGTTCTTTAAGCAAAACTAGCCGACTTGAAAATTAGAATGAATATTTAAACTGAGCCAACCAATTGGGGTGGAATGAAAGAACTATTAGGAAAGGTGCTCTCCATTCTTCTCCAGGAAAGTTGAATGGTAAATGTTTTGTAAATCTTTATAATTAAACAATATTAACAGTTAAAGCAATTAACAATTTAAATATGCCTCTGGCGGTTCTGTTTTAAATTCGCAATGCCACTGTAGCTGGAAAATCCTGCCTGATAGTCGCAGTAAAGGAAAAGATCACAAGTATCCTAGGAGTCGTATTATGCCACAGATGAGCAAACAGCAGAGATGCAGAAACAAGGTGCTTGGAAATACTTCTACCCTTTATGTTCTTCTATGAAGTAAATGTACAGGGTGGCTGCTGTGGTTTTTGTAGCAGTCAGTGGTGGTAAATCTGACCACCACACATCTAACCAACACACATGTGTTATCTCATACCTATAAATCGCTAGTGAAAGTGTGGTAGAGGCTCACAGCCACCTTTGAATGGTGGAGAGTGAAGACCTTTGGTCTGAGCCAAAGGACTTGGTTTGGTTCTCCCTGTTTTGATCTCTAAGATTGGCCAGGATGCAGTTACCGTCTCAAAACTTTGGCCTGTTGCCTTTCCTGGGGGAAGCAGGTACTGAGCATGTGTCTGGTTGTTCGAGGGTGGTACGTTCCTGATACTAAATGAAGAGAGAAGACTGTAGTTTAGCTGTGTGCTGTGACATTTGATGACTATGTTTGGTATCAGCTAGCACTGGGCAGTCAAACCCATCCAGTCTCCCATGGGCACTGAAGGACATACACATAAGAATCGGAGTTGTATGGAAGGTTAAGAATCGGAGTTGTATGGAAGGTTAAGAATCGGAGTTGTATGGAAGGTTGGAATAAATAGTCTAATGGGGCTTCCAAGGCTTTGAAATCAGAGTCTGAATATCTGATGGCTTTCAGGTGCTCTCCCTTGCTGCCCCTCTCCTTGCAAGCACTTGCAGAAGGTTGCCTAAAGTGAATGGCAAGCTGGTATCAATGCAGAGGTTCCTGCTAGCCTGAAAACAGTATGTGTGTGTTTAAACATGTGCCACAGCCTCACCTTGCATATAAAAATAGTCCAGTTAAGCCCTGCTCCCCGCCCCCCCCGCCCCTTTTAATAAACCCCTTTCACTGCATGCAGAAAGCTTTCATATTTTATGTTTAACAGGACTCAAGCATTTGAGTTCCTGTTTCATGCCATGGAATGACTCCTGTCCTGTAGTGATTGCCAGAGTTGATACGAACTACTTCTACAGACAGACCTTGCTGCATCTCATTCCCTTTTTGAGTTTCCTGACACAGTCCCTTCATCTGTAGTGGTAGCTACATTACAGACAGATTTCTTAGGCCAGTGATCTCATAAATTTGTTGGTGGTTTTTTTTGTTTTGTTTTGGTTGGTTTGTGGTTTTTTTGAGGGGGCACTTTTTTTAGCCATCTCATTTCTTGGTGTATATTGTATGTCTTGGGTGATGATGACAGGTGTGGAGTCAAAGGGTGTACGACTTCAGTGATCTGCAAGATGAAAAGTAATCTTCCAGAATACTGCCCTGGTACAATGTCATCTTGTTGATAAGCTGTAGAAATAATGAAAGGCGAAAAAGTCATGAATCCTTGCAGTTTCTCGGTGATGATGTTATCCTGTTATGCTGTATCCTAAACGCACAGGCATTGTACTGTCTAGTTTTGCTTGGACTGCTCTGGATCATAGCTCACAAAAAACTGAAACCATGTGAAATACTTGAGATAATGGCAGATTTGAGTAGTGCATGCTTTCTTTGCATTCAAGTGAAGGGCAACAGTAAAATAACTTACAGCTTGTGTAGACAACACAACTCAGACCAGTGTGGAAGCCCCCAGAAAGCTATCCCCTCTTCTAAGCTCCGGAAAAGGCTGTAAATCCATCTGTTGGATGCAACTAAACCTGTTAAACAAAATAAGAGAATTAGCCAAGAAAAAAAAAAAAAAAAAAAAAAAAAAAAAAAAAAAAAAAAAAAAAAAAAAAAAAAAAAAAAAAAAAAAAAAAAGGCAACAAAAAAACCCCAAAAAATCCACTATCAGCAACAATAACAAAACAAAGGTTTTGTCATCCTTTGCAAGGGCTCTGCTATGGACAGGGCTTTTGCGCCCCTGCCTCCTTTTTGCCCCTGTTTGGAAGCTTCTTCCAAAGCATCTGAAGGCCTGGACCCCCAGGAAAGTGCTCCTTGGCTTGCGCCCCTCCCACATACGCATGAGCAAACTGATTCTCTTTGCCTGTAATGGGTGGATTTCCCAGAGGTGTTTTCTGGAATGAGCAGCTGTTCTCATCTTCCTCAGCCTTCCTCCCCTTGACCCCAAACAAAGCAGATTTCTCTTTACCCACAAATGAACACTGTCAAAGTTCACCCGAAATGAGACGGATGTGACGGGCAGCAGCTCAGTTTGTGAGCCTGGAGAGACATACACCTGCTCTGTCACATTGCTGTCATGCTCATGTGTGGCAGAGAGTTGAGATTTAAAACTTCCAGACTGCTGGACAAAAATAATAATAGAAATAAAAGGATTCAGAATTGCATGCTGTTAAGAGCAGGATAAGAAGGATACCATAGTGATCGCCATGGGGTGAAATTTTGCATGTCTTCAAACTAACTTATTTTAGGCTTTGGAAAAGAGCTGAAGGCCTGTTGAATGCAAAGATCTTTATCATCCCATCAGATTGTTTTATTATTATTTATTTGAAAATTATTTTTTTAAGGATTGTATTGTGTGCATATTTTCATGATGGGCAGCAGAGAATGGTTGTTGTTGTTGTTGTTGTTGTTGTTACTCTAATGCTTTAACAGTCTAATCCAAAATAGGACAACTACTTATTATTACGCAGATTAAAGCAATAATCCAAATTGCCCAGATTCTGTTGGAGATCGTTACAAATGCAATAAAATCAACAGGCATGGCAATCTGACTGTTTCTGCTGATGCTAAGCTCTTGCTCTGCAGTTGTGTCGTGAGTGTGACCTGTCAGCACCCTGGTTCCTGCTTGGGCAAAGTGTGGTATCAGTTGTGGGGGTTGGTTCTTCCTTGGTCTTGCAGCTGCTTGGGGTTATTTTTTATATGTTTTAACCCTGTATTTGTTAATGGGTTGCAGACTTTTCCCTCCTAATGATCCATAGGGTTAGTCATTGCTGTGATTACTTAGGTTTCTTAATCTTTTTCTCCATATACAATGTGATTTTTGGGCTAGAACCACACGCTTGCCAAAAGCTAAGCAAGACTGAAGCCAGAACAAGTTAGGCAATAATATAACCAAAACCTGGCTGAAATTACAGGACAAACAAATAGGTATCTGACATTAGAGTAGTTTTGCTATTACAGCTAGCACAGGCTAGATGAAAGTCATCTGATCCTAGAGCAAGCTGCAGGTGCAACAAAGATTTCTTAAATAACTTTGGAGATAGAGCTAAGTTTAAGCTGAAATAGGTTCTACTTCAGACAAAGCCTGACAAGTCCTGGAGCCTGGAATTGTTATGAAGCTTAAGGCCTACCATTGACAGTTGACAGCACCAAACTGGCAGGGGTACAGTTGCTGCTGGCCCAACTCTGAACTTCCAAAAAACAAGTTGCCTCCAAGAATTTATTTATGCAGAGTTGTGGCATAGCTGTAAAGTGACCTTCCTGCATTTAGGGACAGATGCCATCTTGTCTCTCCATATGAGAATTAGTTCGAGATGGGGCTGAACTAATTTATCATTTGCAGAGTAGAAAATGAAATTTGAAGTCCTTTCAAGTCATTGCAGCTGCAAGGAAGAGAGCCTTGTCTGCTGTCCTGTTCTGACCCTCCGYACTGCTGCATCATCTTCCCGATGTTTCTGGGAGACAACCGTGGTGAGGGAGGGCTGTGTCTTTGTGAGAAGATGGCGCTCGAAGGTCAAGCTGATCTCTCTAGGCATTAGCAGGTCCAGCTGCTGAGCCAGTTTCTGTGGGAACAGTAGAAATATTTATTACTGAACAGCACTGGTAGTTGCCTGGTGACAATGATTCTGTTAAAGCAAGCAGCATTATCTTTCTTGGGGGAATATATGATGCTAGCAAGCTGGTCTTCAGTGACAGAGTGCAGTTTAATGTGAGCTGAACATTTGCCTCACTACTATTTTAATACAGTGGAAATACCATCACTGCTTAAAATACATACTGTGTTTCTTTTATACTTGTACAAGTGTTATGTTAGCTAGTGAATGGCGGATAATTGCCTTTTACTACAATACTCTTTATATAGTCAAAATGAAATACAAGAGACATGTTTTATTAGTTGTGAAATAGCCAAGTTGACTTCCAGGCTTCTGCCTAACTTCATTGTTTTAAAAGATTAATCACCCTTGAAATATTTATAATATTTGCTATTCTTGGCAATTTGTATTACCTGCAGCCATGCCACCTTTTCCGTACTGGAACAAGTGATCGAGGAAGGCTTTTCCTGATAAAAGGGGGTGGCTGTTCTATGTATACTACAGTGCTTTCATTAGCAGCAATGTACTAAAATCAGGAGTATTAAGTTCCCCATCTGATGACTGACCAATCTATAAGGTGATAGAGGGTGAAATTCAACCTTGCAAAGACTCTATACACAATTTAATTCTCGGTTAAGCCATTAAGTAGTGCAGAGGTCTGTGTGCAGACCCACTTCTCTCACGTCTAAATTTCACACTAAATAAGGAAGGAGATTTTAAGGGGATTTTCTGATAATGTTGTTTTTTTTTTTCTTCAGTGTTGGGCAAATGTGTCTGCTCATAGCATCTTCTTGCGTTAGGGAGGGAAAACAAGACCTTGTACTATTTTCACTTGCCATTCATACCAAAGCAAGCTTTCCATGGGACATGCAACCCCTAGCTATCAGCACAGCTCTAGTTGCAATGAAGCTGGAGCTATAGGATTTGAACTATAGAAGAAGGCTGGTGACTAGGGCCCAAATCAATGCATGGAAGTTATCCCTTCTTAGAGGCTTCTTAACGTGTATGACATACAGTGGCAGGGCACGTGGGTTTTTCTGAGCTACAGCAGTAGAAAATGTGCTTGCTCTCAYAGCAATAGGAAGGGGGGAGTTGTGTTACTCTGCAGGCCTATAACCTCCGATGCTTGTTTCATTTGTAACCGTTTCCTGACAAGACTGGTTTCTGATCTCTAGTGACCAACTCTGTGCACTCTGATTTTTTTTTTTGTAGCGTTAATTAAGCCATAAGATGTGACAGCATGTGAATTACAGTGTTGTAATTCACGCCCAGCACATTCAGGCACAAAGATGAAGGCCAAATGGCCTCTGTGCAGCTAAGTGTGAATTATTGTACCATAATTTAATTCCCATTATATTTTACTGTGATTATAAAAATGTTTTTGTTAGTGAACTTCTTTAAGAAAAGTTACTTTTTAAAAAACAGAATTGAAAAGTACAACACAGATCTTGTCACGAAGAGGGGTAAGTAGCTTTGAGAGATGAGTAGTTTTGCTGAATCCTGAAAATTTATATTTGTGCAGGTATTAATCCTAGGTAATGAATGGGTGTTGTGGTGCAGACATCTGCTGTCTAAAAAACTGACCTAACTCTAACTATTCATTTCATATCAGCTGCCAAGCAGTTGCTAAGTAGGATGACTAGGTTTATTTGTTCCTGACCTGGTCTTGATTTGATCTGGAAACCTTAGCTCACAATCAGTCTCTTGAGCCATCTAATCTTTTTCCAGTTCAGGCTATGCAAATGCGCATGTCAGACACTCTTCCTATAGCTGGTGCGTTTGTTTTCCATCCTAGCGAGTGCTGAGTGAATAGAGAGGACGGGTTGTCTGTGGTAGTGTGGAAGAGCACCGGAGGGACCAGGCTGGTATGTCTGCTCTGCTGCGTGTTGGGAAAAATAAACCAACCTGGAAAGTGGCTTGGGTGGTACCGGAGAGGAAAAACAAAAGGGCCATGAATGCCTTAAAAATCTTTCTCAGGATTTCTTTCTCTTTGTCTTTCTACAAACCTCTAATACTCTTCTTTCTTGTTGAAGACAAAAGGCAAAGCTCATGCAGTTAAGGTTTGCTTAAAGGTTACCAGGATAAAACTCTCTTCCCAATGAATTGTTTTTAAAGAAATGAATGAAGAGCATCCATATACTTGGCACATTGCTCATTGAGGTGACAGGATCTCTGGGGCAGTGCCTGGCTGTCTCTTTCTCTTGGGATTCAGGAGGATGTTGAGTTTATTCATCCACACTGATCCTAGCGTGTGTCTACTTTAGTAGTCCCTGGCTAGCAAGCAGTTAGCTAGCCCTGTCCCCAACTAGTCTAAGCGCAGAATAAATAAGCAATAGCTATTGAAAGTGGGCTCTTCCAGAGGACTTACTCTGTGAATAAGTTTTACTCATGCTCTCAGCAACTTCTAGSTGATCAGGATATTGATGGGGCCAGGGCTGTTTTACTTTCAGTGGATATCTGGGGTTTAGAAATATTATAGCAGCCCAATGAAAAACCATGATAATTTTCCATGTAAGYAGTGTCTGTGATATGATTACTACGGTTTGGCTTTAGATGTAAATACTTTTTAAAAAAAAACAACCRAACAAGCAAACGAAAAAACCTGCCTGACTTTTCCAAATAAACACATCAGAATAATCTTTTTATACATCCTTTTGGAGTTAATAATCCCAAGCAACCAGGACTGAAAAATGTAGTCGGTCAAAGCTGACTAATATGGGTACAGGCGTCCCTTAGACAGTACCCAGAGGTACCATGGAGCACCAGGAATATTTTCACATCTGCAGCTATCTCTGCATGTGAGAAGACAGCTTGTCCCATGTCTTCCTGGATGTGCAGGATACTCCAAAGGGACTGGTGAGGGGCAAGCCAAGCTTGAACGAGGCTGGTGCAGTAGAGAGAGGAGCAGAAGTGGGCAGCTTCCCTTTCCTCATCCCAGTGAATTCTGTGTTTGTTTTCACCTATTGTGTTATTACCTGAATGGGAAAATGGAGATCTGTTTGGCTAATTGCTAATCCTACCTAATACTTTGTTAATGCTAAACTTCCAGATTAAAGCTTTTATGTGGTAAAGATGACAGGAAACTACCAGGGGTTGGAGAGAGCCTGCTGTTCTGGGCTCTGTAAAGGGGTTTGATGGATGAGGCTGTGCATCTTTTCCCCAATACTTGGAGAAGTGCAGGACCTGAAGACAGTTTCACAGCCAAAGTAGCTGCATAGTGCTAGGGCAGAGCCACCCTTCCCAGCAATGCAGGTGGGGAGCCATGGCCAGGTTTTGAAAGTACAAAAGCTTGATGTGCCTGTTCTTCCCATGCAGCTGTAACACCTCTTTTCTGGATGTGAATATGCCCACAGAAGCGATGTCACTCCTGTTTCTTGTCCTGATAACTTCAGCTAAGCTTAAACCACTGGAGTTGAAGAGAAAAAAAAAAAAAATTACTTCTGAGGGTTGTCTGGCCCTAGTTCTCTCATCCATATAAGCTGGACATGTTGAAGTACTTTAAGCTAAAATGAGAAAAGAGTGAGATTGAGGGAATGAATTATGGCCACCTTCATTCTTGCACCACCTCCTCAGTTGCTGCTAACCTGCTCCCACAAGATCTGGGCAAATCTGCTGTTTTCCTCTGTTAGGAAGAACACCCTTGACCCAGCAAGAACAGCAAGCAGAAGCTCTTTATTGCAAATGAAACTGCTGATTCCTTAGAAGAAATCTCTAACATCCATTTTATCAACTCCACAGTCATGTTAAACGAATCCTAGAGCCATCTGATGTTTATTACCCCATGGCACATTCACTGTTGTTCAGTTGGTTCCTTTAATGATCATGATTTCTTGAATTGGTTATGTTGTTTGGTAATGTGGTTTTATTTGAATTTGGAAGAGATCTCCTGCTGCTCAATGAGCAACTCATCTGGGAAAGATGGTCTGGGAAGGGAAGAAATTAAAAGCATGTTGGAGAGTTCAGAAGCTTTTCCCCACTTTGAATTTCCCTGATTCCAGGAAATTGTTTGGTGCTGGGCAGCCCCCCCGAACATCCCTCCCAGTGCCTGGCAAGACCATCTCTGTTCTCTCATGAATCTGCTCTAAGCTGTGGGATGCTCAGTCAGTTTTTAGCCAACACCACACAGATGCTGCAATCTGCCCATCACAGAGAGTGTAGGACTAGGCTGGTGGGTTTTTAGTTATGGTGCAATATTGAATGCATACCATAAACTCAAGGAATTATAATCAGCGCAACATCTACTTTTACATATTTCCTTGTGCTTTGCCGTGTTGGGCTGCTTTCTGCAGTGCCTGATAGCATTGGGTGCCTTGCTACACATCCTGAGATGTGAGTTTGTTTCACGTAAGATTCATGGATGCTAAAGATCCTACTCAGTCTGTGCATCAGAGTCTGTGCATCAGAGTGGGCAGAGGAAGAGGTAAGGGCATTGTCACTCCCTCCTATGCCAGCATCTGTAGAAACTGAGATGCCTGATGGATTGTAGAAGCTCAGTCAAACTGTTGGTTGTTCTTCAATCTCAAAAACGTGGAGCCATAAATAAATGGCATTCTAATACTGAGTTTTTAGGGTCTGATCCAAATCCCATGGCAAGTTAGTGATTCCATGTAAATGCACTTTGAATCTGGTCTGCTCAGCCCACAGGGGTTATTTTGGGGAAAGCTGGAATGTAACATGGAAGAGATCATACCCTTGGCTTGTCTTTGTATAATCTTCTCTCAAATCTTAGTGCTTGCAGTGAGTTGACCAGGTTGTGGGCTGCAGCGTTGCGCTCAGTCCTTATTCTCTTGGGAGGCTGTTCCCCTTCAAGCTCTTCTAGGAACAATTAGCAGTCATCAGTGCTGCTGATTTTAAATGAGGATTCCCCCCCGCAGCTCTTGTTGCTGAAGGTCTGTCTCCAATTTTTATTTCACAGTGGTTTTTTTCTATTACTGAAATGCTGGAGGCTGCAGTAGAGGTTGATATAGTATCAAGAGAGCAGATGACAAAAAGAAAACTAGCTTTGGTAYGTCAATCTATGTGTAATACTCCTCTCTCTAGCGTGGTGGAAGGGGAAATGTGCATATCAGTTTATAAGCAAGGCAGTTAGACTGGCTGTGCGAGTTGCGTCGAGTTGGAGTGGGGCTGGGAGCTTAGCTCCTTTGCTCCAAGGTGCAGATGAACAAACCCACGTGGCAGTGTCTCTGCAGGCAGGGAAAACCAGGGTGGTGCTCCACAAAGCCAGGGGCTCTTAGTAACCATGCCAGCTGCTGCTTGCCATGCATGTCTCAAAATGCATCATCTCCCTTCCCCTAACATGTCTGCTCCTCTGCTGGAGGGGAGCATTTGGCACTGGTGCTGACAGGCATTCCTACAAGCAAGAATGCCCCTTATTCCTCCAGTGGAGGCACGGCTCCACTTTGGAAGACAGATTCATGGCCAAGTCCTATTTATCACTTAAAACAGTATTTTGCCAGCATCACTGCTCACTTTTGTGTGTATGTAATTTGTAGCATGTTTTAAGGAAGAATGCCTACTTGTAGTAGTTATAGGAAAATCCAGGTCACCGAGTTTATTTTTGTGTGTGTGTACTTTTATATAAATATATGCATGTGTGTGTGCGCTTTATATATAATTTTCACACTGTATATATAAATAAACCTATAGAGAGCTAGTCTATCTAAACTTGGAATAATGCAAGGAACTTTTAACATGCCTTCATTTCATTGACGTGACTTGAAATCTGGCCTGTCATCGCAATTCATAATCTTACAGGCATACGCAATTAAAAATCTTACTATTAGATATTACTCTGGGGGAATTCTGAGGACTAAGAAATCTAATAATGTTTAGTTGTTTTCCTTAATTTGATTGGGAAAAAAAAAAAAAAATTTGGCCTCTTGGTCAGATGCCAAATATATAATGAATTTGTATCATCAGCAGACACCTTAGAGTCTCCGAGCCCTGCTGACAAAAGTGCTTGGAAGTCATGTGTTACAGTATCAGACAGCCATGGGAAAAAAAAAAAAAAAAAAAACAAAAAACAAAAAACAAAACTTGCTTACCTTTATGCTTCTGTCTGACAAAACAGGTCTGAACGTAAATTTTGGGAGCTGATGAGCTCTTATTTATGAGAAGCTATTTTGGCATGTTCTTAGCATTTCTACCTCTTATGACACAGAGCAGTCGCTGTGAGGCACCTGAAGCATGTCCTTGCATCTTGACAGCTACAATCCTTGTTTCAGATCGCATACCTGAAATCACAGGAGCCTCAGATTAAAGGTGTGGAAGACAATAAGATGGAGGAGATGAGGCACAAAATGGATGAACCTGTATGTTCTGTTTAGCGTCCTTGGGGAACTGAATTAAAAATGGGGGCAGGAATCCTGTTTAGTAGAAACCCAAATGGTTTAGACTATTTGCTGTATGCCTTGATTTGTAGCACTGGTGCCAAAAACTTCCTAGCAGGCCCCAGAAGGTGGGACTGCTCTATTTTGATGCCTGGCTTGATGTGGATTCACGTTTTGTCCTGTGTACTTTTTGTCCCGGTAATGCTGGCAGTCCCCCATTCACCTGAGCTTTTCCTCCCTTTCTCTCAGTAGGGTGTTGAATTGTGGTCTTTCTCCTCTAACCAGCTAGAAGTTCTTGCAGAGCATAGTAACTTAATTATTTAGGGTCTGCGCTGATTAGCCTCACATCTTGAGGCTATGCAGACTCTCAGCCGTGGAACATCTGGCAACAGCCCTGTTTCTCGGGGCCCTAGCCCTTGCACAAATACAGCCTCTTTCTTTTTGGATAGTAAATATATGACAGATGTGAAATTCTCCAGCTCTTGCAGGAGTGCTGACATACTGAACTTCATTATCCCTCGTTGGCCGGTTGGCAAAATGCAATCAAGAATAACTTTTGAGGAGGGCTGGCGTATCCAATATCACTCTGGAACACTATTATGATGAGAAGCTTAAAGAAGGACAAGCTTAGGGCATAGAGAAGTTGATACAAGGAGACAGGATTAGTCTGTGTAGCACTCATGAAAATGCAGTGCATTAAGAAGAGTAAACTTTGAAGTCAATGGGAGCTGTGAGGTACAAACCTCTGAGAGAGTTAGTCTCACAACCAGTTTAGGTGCCAAGACCATTTTAGTACACTTCACCGCAGTGTGTGATTTTTTTTGTTTGTTTTTTGGGTTTTTTTGATAGTTTACACTGGGATATGGCAATCTGAGTATCTCATGGAGGTGGTAACTGCAGAGCTGCCAAATGTTCCTTAGTTTTTATAAATACATTCATTGGTGGTTTTACAGTAATAATGCTTAAACCGCTACAGCATTATGTGTGAAGCCAAATACGCATATAAGATGTAGGGTAGCCAGATATACTACCTGGAAAGTAATAGAAATGCTAGTTAAAGCTGTGGGGAAAGAGCTAGTTAGAGCTGTGGGAAGAGTTATAGCAAAGGTATTTTTTCTGGGGAAGCCTCGGGGAGTGTTTGTTTATAAAGCTGAATATGTGGCTTTGGCAACATTAAAAAAAAAAAAAAAAAAAAAATCTATTTCGACTCGGAGTTTGCTGTGATGTCTCAGGTGAGTTGCAAATCCCATGGCCTCGTGTGTGTTTTTCTTTCCTGGTCAGGCTCCTTGTCTGACATGCGTTTCCTGGGGTGGCCTAGCCTCAGCAGGCTAAAAGAGGAGGTGCCAGACTTGACCATTTAAGTTAAGCTGTGCAAAATGAAGACCATGTATGCAGACACTACAAGTTCCTCAGTTCTTGAGCGGAGAGGTTGATCAAGTTTTGCTTTTATTAATTATAGAGTTCAAAGCAAAGTTTAGGAGAAAATCATGCAAAGAAAGTGAATGAACTGTGAAAGCTATGTACTTCATGCCAGTAATATGATGCTATTGTATAGTAGAGAGAGTGAAAGACTTTTCTCATTATAAAGATCCTTAAATAACTTACAAACATTATAATAAACTTTTTTTCACTCCCTCACCTTCATTCCCTTCCCGCTTCCCAAACAAGGAGCGGAGAACCCAACACCCGTCCATCCACCCGCCCCCTTAAAATACCAAACCCAGCAGATCATCTTGTCTGTGGAGAATTGTCACTGTTCCTCAGAGACTGTCTCCAGGGTAACTTTGTTTGCGAGGTCCTCAAGGGGATGCTGCCCTTCAGACTTTGTTCTGGGAAACAAAGCTTTTGCCTTATGCCCTCAAATACATTGCATTATAATCTGAGCACTCACTTGAACCATGCAGAATGCACTAGACTGTCATGCCAAAGTGGGGCAGGATTGAATAGGTGTCAACAGGATGTCTTGCTAGCAAATGTAACTGCTTATGTATTAAAATAGACATTCAGTGAAGCAAGATACTGGCTTGAATACAGAGGTATATGGTTTAAAAGCACTCTCTTTGTTTCAAGAGCTGTGCTGTTCAGAACAGTTCCTCTCTTCATATTGTTCCTTGCTGAGTATTAATTGATGGCCAGTTAACTAATTGACTCCCTTCCAAATAGAGAGCTGTAGTAAATAATTTATTACTTGACTAGGAGGTTATGTGACGGCTGAGATTGTTGGCACGGCACATGCAATCTATCCCTTTAGCAGTAAGAAAGGAACATAAGAAAGCTTCTTACTTAACTCTTCTCCTGCAACTTCAGTGCAGTTCGTACATTGACATCAGGAGACTCTTTTCCTGACATACCTGTGTCCAATGCAAAAAGACTAGAAAAGTCAGAAAACTTATCTGTCCCTGTACTTCTAAGAAATAGTCTGAAGAGATTTCTGTGGTGGTCCTTGGGGTAGGTACTAGTTAAACAAACTTTATCATTCTGAAAAGATAGTTTGTTTCATGGGCAAAGGAAATAATGGAGACTGATTACTTATTTTAGATTCTTTCCTTCACTGGAGAAGGTAGTAGGGTCTCCACTGCCAGGCTGCTCACTTCCATGAAACTTGCAGAAATTGAAATATTTATGCTTTCTGTCCTTTTTGCCAGACAGGGTTCCAAATGGACAACAGGCTAAAAGTGGTTAGGGGGATACTGTCCAGCAGACATGGTCTGTAAGCTTGTATTAGTTTCAATACCCTTGGAGAACAAGCCAAAACAAGCAAAAAAATCATCCCTTCTGATATGCAGTTGGTTCATCGCTGCCTGCTGCTTCCTTGTGTGGATGGCATCTGCTGGCCCAACTTCTTCCCCTTCTCTGCATTAGCAGGGTTGAGGAGAACTGTAGGGGTCACAGTCCTCTCTGGCCTTGAATGTCAAAAGTCAGCGTTAAGGGAAATGTGGGCTGTCGGTGTAACCATGCAGGTTCAGTCTAGCACTGCAGAGACCTCATACAGCCATGTGCTTCACATGACCATTACAGCATGAGTTGTTTTATAGTATTAGCTGCTGATTGCATATAATCTGTCAACAGCACTCGTGGCGGAGCAGAACAAGGATGCTGTGGAAGTCTTTTCATAGAGGTGGGAGTCTATGAGGCAAATGCTGCGGCACCATTAAAATTACGTAACGATGCTGTTGAAACGAAACCCTATAGGGTGCTATTACAGATAGGGCTTCATTTTCACAAAGTTTCTGGACTTGACACCAGTTTCCTTAATTTGACACCTCTTTGTTCAAACAGAATATCAAAATGGCACTTAAATTACACTGTGAGTGAAGAGCTTAATAATAACCATGCAGCGTAATGTGTTTAAATTAAAGCACAGTGTTGTTTCAGTCTGGGGTTTCAGATTTAACTTTCAAATGCTTTTCATCTCTGTATTGCAAATTTGACAGATGCCTTTTATTGGTAGAAGGTTGTGAAGACTATTTTCATTTACCTGACCTAAAGGACACAGAGTTTATTTGCGTTTGGGCAGGAGTTTGCAGCACAGTGAATTAGCAGTAAACTGATACTTTAGTTCTTGTGTTTTTCAAAAAATAATTCCTCCCAGGCTTTGAATTTTTTTTTTTTAAATACCATAATGTATTTATATAAAACTTTTTTTTTTTTTTTCCTTTTTTTTCTTTTTTTCTTCAGACAAAGAAATCCCATTTTCTGTTCAGGAGATCATATGGAAATTTTCCCAGGCTAATTGGCAACACTCAAAAAAAAAAAAAAAATCATAAAATAGAAACAGAATAATGTTCTTTGAGACTGCTTTTGTATTCCTTTTGGATCATAACTTGAATGCCTTAAATTTCACGTGTGTAGAATGTATCGACGTTGATGTGCAATGCAGTCACCAGGTGTGCTGTGTACCTTATGGATATGCTTGGTACTATTAGTATTTGTATCCTGTGCTTTTTTTATTTTATTCCACCTTTAATTCTGCTGCTAATACAAGCTTAAATCTGCAAAGACAATAATGAAAAATTGGGAGATGTTAAAATCCAAGTGTCCTTGGCATGGTGAATCTGACTAAATGGCCCCCACTGCTGAGGTGCTATAACTTTATTGCACTTGTACTCTAAAGTCTTAAGAGCCAAAGACTGCTTGCTGGTTAATTGTAGAGTATCTGGCACATCATCTTTGCAGGCTAGGTACTGTCTAAGTACATTTCATTTTTCATTTAATTTAATTTTCCTTGTGCCAACATCTATTCCTCTCTGTCATTTGTTGCTATTTCCATCTGCTTTGTGGTGGTGGTGCGATCAACTATTTTATCTTCCCTGCAAACATTTCTCCATTAGATTTTTATGGATGCTGTGGTTTCCACTTGACGGCTTCACATGGGGGATCTGCGTGAATGCGGCTGAAATGTGGGCAGCTGTCCTTTTTTGGTAACAATGTAGTATTCTTACATGATATGTACTGAAACCTCCGAGTTGGCACTTGTAGATGTGAGCGGTATTTTAATAAGTGAAAAGCAGAAGTTAGAGTGAAGAATTTGAGGAGAGAATAGGCATCTGTGTGTCTTAATGCTCCTAACACAGAGTAATTTTTCGCTACTGTGGTTTCAGCTACAATCTCTCCCAAAGGTCACTTAGCTGTGAGAGGGAAGCAAGGAATTGTCACAGTAATGCTGTAAATCTGGCTTTGGGGATGCTGCACAGCAGCAGCACGAATGGGTACTACGCCATGTGCTGGATGGGGATCGATTTCTGAACATGTCATGGTATGCTTCATGTGGGACCCTTCTTGGTCACCRGGTGCTTTCTCCTTGGGTGATCTCCAGGTAGGGGAGAAGGCAAAGAATGACAACAGTAAAACTCTCATGCCCTGGCAATCTCTCCCCCTTTTCGCCTGGGCTCAGAGGGTTTATTTGTTCGTTGATTATTCCATTTATTTTCAAAAGGGGCTGCCTACCTTCTCTGACTGGTCTTGGATGATGATAAATTGAGGAGGCAGTCTTTCTCAGAATAACACTCTTTTTGGCATCATTCCTTGCCCTAGGTGATACTTTTCTGCCTGCTGAATAGAGTGGTATTAGAGTGGTATCTAAAGAGGAGCAACAGCTGGTCTCTGTGTGCATCACTGGAGATGGGAGAGGCATATGGTATCAGGGATACTCTTCCCCAGGGAACTGAGATAAAAACGGCTAAACCCAGCCATCTTGTTCATTGCATCCTAGTGCTTGCTAAAGTCTAATCTATCTCCTGCTCCCTTCCCACCTCTGTGCAGAATGATCTTTGGGTATGTCTAAGAAAATTGTCCAGGAAAAATATTTGTTTTAAGTAAATTCTGCTCTTAATGGCTCTTATTAAGTATTTGCCTAATTTTGGATCAGCTAGTTTAATAGCAAGCAGGGTCATCATCAGAAACAGTGTACGCGCATAGATCCCTGCTAAGATGCAAATAGTTTCTGAAACTCTTGACGTTAAAGACACTCTATAAAAATGCTGAAAACTTCCACTTCCACAGTGGGAATAATTCACTTGACTCATGATTTTAAAAAAAAAAAAAAAAAAAAAAAAAGATTTTCTATTTTGAGGTTTGACATTTTTCCTACTGCAGCATGATTTTTCCCATCAGAGCCAGCTGTTGGCTGAGTTTTGGCGGAGACATATTCAATATGTGCTTGTTAAGAAAACTCTGTATCGTTGTGAGGGCTCCTGGAAACCTCTTACGTTTCATTTGCCCTCAGTGGATGGAGAAAAACAGACCCACATGAAAAATGTGATTTTTATGCTGGATGGCCGGGCCAGAAATTTGAGCAATATAAGAAGAAAAATAGTTATTTCTTTTAAATCATTTGAGGGGGGGKTTGTCAATTTTCTAACTAAGGGGAAGCTTCTAACCAGGAGGAAAACTCTTGACTAAAACCAGCTCAGATTAAACTATATTTCATCATGAGTCCAAATGAAATGTTTTATTTTTCCCTTTTAGATTTTTTTTTTTTTAAATAATGTCTCAGTCTAACATTCTCCTAGATTATTTCAAAATAAACTTCCAGAAGGTACTTGACTACTTTAGAACTGCTTTTTGGTGACTAGACTATTTAAATGAAAAACATTTTACCATGTGTTAGGCAGAAAAAACTCATCTCCTGCATCACTGAAGTTGGCATCATTGACTTATATCTTGTGATATTTTGTGGCATGCCTTGTGATATTTAGTGTTTTTCTTAAAAGCCCTACTGTGTAGAAATAAGTGATTACCTTAGGCTTTCAACTTCTGTTTAAAAATAAAAAAACCTGTATTGCCCTCAATCTAGTGCAGGGAACCTTTTGAAGACGTGACTTAAAGTTGCTGCCTCTCTAAGACAAATAAGAATTTGACTTAGGTGACTGTGAATAGTGATGTGTGTGTATCTGTAAGTTCTCTCTCATGGTAGGCTTTGTTTTGCTTTCCTGTTTGCTTCTTGTGAGATTCATGCTACTCTTTAACTTAACAAAAATTAGGGTTGTATGCTAAGGGTTGTGGTCAGTGGAGAGAGACTTACTTCTCTGGAGGCACTGCCTGCGTCTTTTTTTAACCCGAGTTACGTGAGTAATGGCTTAGGCTGTAAAGGACACCTGAGGTTGATAGTGGATGCAATTAAGTAATAGGAAAATCTCCCTTAGAGAGCTGGTAGGACTGGGCTGTTGCATGCACAAATGCTAAGCCTTCAGTTACTTTTCATGCTCCTTGCCTTCTCCTCCATTGCCGCCTTCCTACTCTTCTTCAGTGCACCCCTTTCTTGCTAGCCGCTTGTCACTCTTGCTGCTTCTTGAAGGGCTGCTGGTACGTGTGGCAGAAACATGAGCTGGGTCAGGGGGCTGGAACAGCTAGGAAAAGTGATGAGCTTTGAGAGAGGTTACAGGGTTTTAAAATAAATTAAAATGAAATGAAATTGCCTGTCTTAGGAGGGCAAGGCAAATGCTTTCAAATTTAGGCCTGTGCTGATGTGGGTAACGAGGAATAAGTTCAGTTGATTTGATATCATGGGGTAGTTTAGTAAGTGAATGCTGCTGCCTACTAGTGTTTGATGCTATTTGTTGATGTCAGTGTATAGCAGGTTTTGGGGAGCCAGAGCAAAGGCACGCAGAATGTATAAATAACAAGTAGTGGATGGAAGGCAAGTTTTTCATCAGCTTGGAGCATGCTACAAGCTAGAACACAATAGACAGATTATAACTGGGCAGTAGCTAGAACCAAATACATCTGAGGAGCAAGAGAAAATGTGGGGTTTTTTTTTTGCTTACTATGCAGATTATTTTTCAGTCTTGACTGCTAAGGCTGGTGTGTGCAGGAAGACAGGTTTTACAAGCACAAGAACCTCTCGTGTGTCATGTCAGACTTGTATGGCAAAGAGACAGCAAGCACTCAGGTGCCTCGTCTTGGTGGGTTTCACATTTTATGAGGTGATTTGCCCTTTGCTTTTTAATGCTCTTCTAAGCCTATTGTAAGACGAAGTTGGTCAGAGTGGCTTAGCCAGAAGAATGGATGGGGAGCAGCAGAAGGCCCCAAAGGCTTTCACGACTTGCAGTGTCCAAGCAACGATCTCCAGTGTCCGTGGGTACCAAAGGCACACAAATGTATCCTTCCATGATACACTTGATAGCTTTTGGCTGACTTGGACTAATGTGTCAACTGACAGCCACTGGCATGTAAGAAACACAATTAAGCTGTAGACTTTAGAGACAGAGAAATTCAAACCTGAATAATAATGTACTTCTAAAAAATGTATTATTTCCTACAAATTCTACGGTGCAACTGGCTGCAAAGTACACTTGTTTCAGTGTGTATCTGAATGCAGAACTGTGTTGCTGTTACTGACTTCCTCAGTCTTGAAATATCAGTATCCTCTAATGTAGACTCCCAAACAGTGGGACAGTGCAGTGCAATCAGAAGACTCACAGCAAAATGCAAGCTCTTGATGCTAACCAGCTTGTAGAAAAAAAGGTATGACAGCACCTTTATGTGTACATCAGCACTGAGGAGAGATGCCAGAAAGGTAAAGGAGTGCAGCATGTGTGTATTTGTCAACATAGATGTCTCTAGAAGTCTATTATTAATTAGAAAAGTGTTCCACTACAAATTATGAAAATTAGCAGGAGACTGATTTCAGTTACTCTCGTTTGCTCTCATTAACACTTTAGCATAATGTGCACTTCAGTCAAATAAAGAATGGAACCTTTTTTGTGCCTTTTGAGAGTGCCTCAAAAAGGGCCTTGATTTATACTCTACTTTTTAGCCTAATTAAAACTGATGATTAAAACATGCAGGTCCCTTAAGATGACTGTGCTAAAGTGATTTTTTTTTTTGTAATTTTTTTTTTTAATAAGCTGAATAATGTTTAATGTTCAGGGTAAAACTGTCTGAAAATGGAATTACAGCGTCTCACTATGTTTTGTATTTAAACTTAAGTAATTAACATCAACACCACCACTGATTGTGGATATTGTTGTGGAAGATTATACACAGTTACTGAAATCACATATGAATGACTGTTCAGAAACATACAGCCTTAGGCCTCACATCTCCAATACCGAATAACAGGGTGGCAGCTCTTGTCTCACCTGTCTCACCCAGGAACTCATCAGACCTGACTGTGTGCCTGCTGGGCATTTTGGAGAGGCAGTCGCTGTGTGCGTAGAAGTGCCCAACTGAACTTTGTCTTTGGGTCAGGTAGTGATGGGAATGAAGGAGCTGCAACAGCAGACATTCAATGTGACATCTTGTGGTTTTGGTGACTGGATCTTGTGCTATTCAGGCTAACTGCCAGATTAAAGCTGCCCTTACATGCTGATTTAGGCCTTGATATGTTCTTGATGACGCTTCTCCACCTCTCCTTTTAGAAATCTCAAATTTGCTATTGCTGTTTGAAAATGCAATCTTGCTTTTGTCTGTCTGCATTTATGTTTTTGCTGCTTTCACTCTAAGTACAGAGGGGTTTACCCTGCATAAGCAGAGCTCAGTCCCTCTTCTCCACACTCATAAAGGCTCTTCTTTGCAGCCAGACTACTCAGAAGAGCAGAGGCTGGGCAGGAAAAACTGAAATCTTGGGATGAAGGGGAGTGACCATGTGCTGATCTTCCTTCTCCTTGATAGCATTGTTTCCAGCACTTCTTGGGGCTGCACAGGGGGCTCTCCACGTGCGTGGCATCTGTGGAGATACATGCATAGGGTGGCAGGAAGCAGGCAGGCCAGCATTCACGCTTTCCTCCTTGTTGGTACCATGGCATGCTGCAGAAGTCTGCAGGCATGAGCCCTTGGTGATGGGTTCCCAACCTGTGGCTGTTGTACAGTGTGAAAATGTATTTTAAAATGCTGCACTAGCACTCCTGCTTTTTATGTGCAGCTGTCGTATTATTTGAGATGAAGGGCTCTGTTTGGCTGCCACACTTATAGTGCATGATTTGGTCTGATTTGATTTTGGTTAGTGATTTAGACAAGCCACGTCGCATGGGTTATGGATACAAGAGACCAGGCAGAGCTCAGTCCGGTGAGGTGCTATAGAGCGTCTTTTGCCAGAAGCAGAGTAATCTCATTGCTAGATGGTTTATATGGGAGCTCTGGGCAGCTCGAGTCTCACGAGATCAAACTCTGAGGATTACAGCCATTATTCCAAATTTTCAAGGCATTGCCCTGGGTCACATTATCTACATGTGATGGGGGAAGTGGGTATAGTTTGTGCTTGGGGAAGCAGAGACAAACATTAACTCTGCTACCATTTCATAAAAGCTGTTGCAAACCATCTCTTGCAAGAAACATGCACGCACAAAGAGAGGCAATGCCAAAACTTGTGTGGTGGACTGTTAGAGAGCCTGGTGTCCACAGCATCTCCAGTGAGGTGGCAGGGTCTGTATTTAACCTGATGAACAAGAACACTGCTTTACCATTGTCAAATTACGTCAAGAATTCACCGGGGGAATGAAACCTTAACCTTTGTCGCTGCATTACATGGGGGTGTTTGAAGGATTTAAAATAATGAGACCTGCTGAAAACAATTCCCTTGTATAAACAGAATATAAATGCTGTAAGTACATGGCTGGTATAATCTTGAGGCTGCTTTAGCTTGCCTGCCTGCTTGACTGGGAACTGTGTTAAACCATACCCTCCACAGTATATCTCTTAGATCCTTTACTCCCAGAAATTGCTCACTTGTTCATTCTTGGGCAGGAGTGATCAGATCACCCCTTTTTGGAGGACAACAAACCTATTCTGTGTGCTTCAGGGTCTTATGCTGCCTTTGCCATGGTAGTATCCAAACACTTGGCAATATTGCAGGGACCGGTATGAGTCAATGTGCTCTGCTCTTTGCCTAGCAAATGAACTGTGATGACTGGAGGCCTTGTTCCAGTTTGGTTATACTAGTATTTTCTGTAGCTTTAAGATGGATGGTGGGGCCAGGGTGTCCATACAAAGGTAACCTTCCAAAACAGGGTGGCTGCCTCCAGTTGACTTACAGAATATGGCCCTTGGCCCGTCCTAAGCCCTTTGCCTTACCTAGATGTTGGCACAAAGTTGTTGCTGGAGCTGAAACCCATGCCAGGAACAGCACTAACAGTTTGCATGTGGATGATCACATGCTAGTGTTTGTGGCAGTGTCCTGGCCTTGTTTAATTTGCTAGTATAACTGTAATATCAGTGTTGGGATTGATTTTTTTTTTTTTTTTTTGGCAGTGTTTGCTCTGTCTTGCATACATTGTATTCTCACGTTGCCCTGCATTTGTACGTCAGAGGAGCGTGCCTTGGCTGGCACCAACTGTGGTGATTCACTCGGACAGACAATCCTGTGTCGGTTTGGAGGAGGTCCCACCGCTGCACACACAGCACTTGGAGATACTTGGGTTTTACTCCAAAAAACCTGCGTGACCAGTGGTATCTGGAGGTGGCTCTGCTTTGTTGTGCTCTGCCCGGGTGAGCCGTGCCSTGCAGCTGCTGATTGACAGCTGCTCTGAGGCCTCGGTGTTACGGTTGACACTACATTGAGTGGCACCGAACCAAAATCCCCAAAGGAGACCAGGAAAGATGATCTGGAGAGCAACTGGTCGCTTGGGTCATATCTCCTACAGAGCTACAAATGCCATGGAGGTAGGACCCTGTGCTGCACCTCCAGGCCTAGCTGGCATCCCTCCAAGGGACTCCCTCTGATGGGGCTCTGTCACCCTTTGGGTTTGCCAGCAAAACTCTCCCAGCGGCATAGTTCCTGCTGTCTTCAACATCAGCACACCTGGGTTGAGATGCACAGATAAATATGCTAATGGGCTCTTAGAAAATTTCAGGTCATTGTTTAAATAGCTGGTGCTGTTCTGTGATGCAGAGGATGGAGTAGGTGATACAATAAAAGGAAAGAAAACGCCAATGTGAGAATTTTTTTTTTTTTTTTTTTTTTCTGTAGAGATGTAACCTGCATGTTTTCACACTTAACTTCCTTGAAAAATAGAAGGTTTTAGCCTTCTATGCTGAAGAGGTTGCAATGAAATGTAGACATGGATATCAAATGAAACAGAATCTCTAATTTGGCTTATTTGAATTATTGTCCTTGAAACAAATTGTTTTCACTCTGTTTTATATCTAAAAGGAAATCATAATCCCTCATACATTTATCTAAAGCCTAATAGCCTTTTGTTTCTGCTACTCATTCTTCCTTCAGGGGGAAAATAGGTATTAATTCTGCTTAGATTTTTGCAGTTACTTACAGTTTAGCACGCCTTTGTACAGCAAGTATTGGATTAGCTCAAAGCTCTCAGCTTCATTGTTTGGCACTTTGGGACATGGAGACAGTCTTTGAATAGGTGTAAATAGCAGCTTATATGCATGGTAAGTGTCGGGAAGCCTGGATTACTGGGAAGCAGCTTCTGAAACATGCAGTTTATTTGAGCTTTGTAGTAGAGAGCCTATGTTGTGTTGGTGGTGGTGTATCATGTGCATCCATGTTAGCTGCTCCTTCTCTTGACTGCCAGAAGGAGTGAAGGGAGATAACAGAAGGGGAGATAAAATGCCTGTCTTTGGTACGCTCTGGCTCAGCTTCCTTCACATGCTGTGCGGTTCTTTTGACTTTAATACGTGGGTCAGATCCCCAGAGGCAGCTTACGCTACTGAGCTTGCCTCTGACCTCATCCCTTAGGACTAGGGATCGTGGCGATTTGCTGCCCTCTGAGAGTCTGGGAGGTGTTAGTTGTTGGGAGGACTCGGGCAGTGCAGGAAGACCTGGGAGACAGACAAGTTCAATTTTGAAAGTGCTAGAAAATGCCTCCCATTCTCCCATTAATCTTGCCGTGTGCTTCTGAATATAATTAGTGCAACATTCATAGCTGAAGAAACAAGTATCTGATGAGAGATTGCTTTCTTTTACTATTTTGAAGAAGGCTAATGATTTAATTTTCCTTTCGCTGTTCCTATACATGGCAGTTAAATAATTTAGTTGTTTTGCTTCCTTATTGGAGGAAGTCTCTGCTTTAGAAAAATAAGATCTGTTTTTACATTTCATTCTCATAGTAAAAGGAACGTGAAAGGAATTTCACTGAGTCAATAAAAAATAGCTCTATTACAATAGCTACTAAAGGTGAATCTTAAAATTTATTTTTTAATGAAGTCATGAAAGGCATTGGCAATATTAACAGTGTGCTTAGGTCTCTTTCTCTCTTTTTTTTAATTAAAAATAAATCTTCTGGTTCCATTTATGTTAATGCACTTAGTAAATAATTTGGTAAAGAAGGAGCTGCAGGAACGAGGCTTGGAGTTAACAACCAGAAGGGGAACGCAATGGACTTTGGTTGTATTGTTTTGCCGGAAGACTTTTTTTTGTCTTCTAAATGTTAGAAGCTCATGGTCTTTTAAACAGATTTCCACACTCAAGGTCACCGTAAACCCTTTGTGCCAGGAGTTAAATGTGCCATGGATGCTCTGAGACTGTCTTGACATTTGAGTGAGACACACGAGGATGCTCTCCACGTTCACAACACTTGCTTCTTCTCATCAGTCTCTTCACTGGCTTTCTTTTTCTTCCTGCGTTTTGGTAGAGATTCTTATTTCCTCCTGCTTTATATGTCACTGAATCATTTCTTTCTTATTCCTTACCTACTCCCCTCCTCTTTCCAGCTGCCTTTTGTGCAAAAAAAACTGGATAACTTCATTTTTTCTCTCTACCTTTTTGCTCTGCCATCAGTCTCTTCCTTCGTCTCCAGGGTGACCCTTTGCCCTCTCATGCTTGAACTGTTGCTCTTTGTCTCAAGATGTGTCAGAAATTAAGTTCTCTGGGGCATAGAGTGTGTCACCTGTGTCATCTTTATTTGCTTGGGAAGGTGCCACAGACATCTATGGCAATGCAGTTGGTAACGGGGGAAAGAGAACAGCAGAGTGGCTGAACTCTGCCTTTGCTGAAACTTCGTCCTTTTTTATAGTTTTGATGAAACAGCCTGGATTGGGGGGGAATACTGAAGGTCATTAAAAAAATTCATTAAATGCTGTTCCTTGCATCCCTGCCTAACAAGATCTGATCCTATTGGCATTCTATCACTGGCAGGATGCTGGAGTGCCATATTAATTTCAAAAGCATTGAGATAAATGACAGCTACATTAATTGGGTAGGCATTTGGGCTCAGCTTGAGAGCCTAACATTTTTTTTTATAGGTGTGCTTGGGGCAACAGGGGGGTAGCATGTTGAAAAGTTACTGGGCTCTGATATTAACCACTAGGTATGTTAATGTGAACACAAGCATTGCTCTCTCTGTAAGGCTTGCATTGCTGGAGAGGGAGTTTAGGGATGCTGCGCACATAGCCTGAAAGGAGATAGACTCTCTGCATATATCAGTTTTTTTCAGTTGCAGTCCCTTAGCACAAGGGGAGCTGTACACAGGCAATATCAGCTGCCTACTGATCAGGCACACAACTCCTACTCAGGTGGGGATTTTTAGGGAGGTTTAAGGGAGCTACAGCTGGATCCAGAAAAGAAATTAAGCGCTTCAGCTGACAATGAAATCTGTGGGAAGTTAGGAAGTAAATAAGATGTCAGAACTTTAGTACTTTTCTGGATATCTATGTTCAGCGTTCAACAGAGGAAAAACTTTTTAAAAATACCAGCTCTAAAATATGCATGGGTTTGGGTTTTCCTGTAATGTCAGTGTTGTACCAGAGGTCATGATGCAGATGTTGTCTTTGAGCTCAGTAGTCTCAGCAGGTGACAGAGATGGTGGGCTCTGCCTCCAGAGGCAACAAGGAGGAAAACGCATGCTTTGCATCAGCTGCCCAGCTCTAGGAGAGACTGCAATATTTGGTTGCTCAGGAATCTGTTGAACAGAAATGCTCTTTTTGTTGGTTATTCTTCCTCTGCTGTGTTGGCGAAAACATGGTTTACTAAATTTTTTCTACATGGACAATTAGTTACACTTATGCAGCTCCAATAAATGCCATCAAATTGCACAGCACAACTGTGGCTTAATTTGCCTGAAGAACTTCTATTCCTTACGATGATGTGCAAAAAAGATGTATCCTGGGCTGATTTTCACATGCCATGACTTTGTTTTGTTTTGTTGTTTTTTGGGTTTTTTTGTTTTGTTTAACCAAGCTGCTTGTCAGAGTTGAATCACACCTGCAGGCTTCTGCTGCAGCTGGGGAGTGAAATTGGTAAAGAATTGAAATTGCAGCTGGCTCTGGAGATGTGCAGGTTTTTGGAGATAAATGACATTAAGGCCTATCTAATTTCCCACAAGTGGCAGCCAGAATATATTCTAACTAAC
Organism: Phoebastria nigripes; assembly: GCA_035582835.1. Lineage (NCBI taxonomy): Eukaryota > Metazoa > Chordata > Aves > Procellariiformes > Diomedeidae > Phoebastria > Phoebastria nigripes. The sequence continues at coordinate 31,383 of JAYKAV010002971.1, read as the reverse complement.
ATTTGTGCTTCAGATGATTTTACATGCTAGGTAGGTCTTGAATAAAGTTTGAAATCTGTTTGCTTTTTATTTTATGGTGTTGATTAGTTAACAGGTTGCTATTAATAAAAACAGGAGTTTTCGGTTGTTCTGCCCTATGCTCAGCTGACAGAAAGCGTCTGGACTTTGCCCCAGGCGAAGTGCAAACCAGCGAGGGCATTGCGAATGTATGAGGCAAAGCTTGAAGTAATGGGTGATCTCATTTCCCTGATGAGATTGAAACTTTGTCTTTTCTCCCGACAGAAAGCAGGAGAGTTGAGACTCGCTAGCACAGAGGAGTTAGCTCGAACTGAATGCTTTGGCACAGCTGGTATCGTAGATTCACAGTAGCCTCAGAGCTGGAGGGGATGTCGCTGAGCCAAAAGCGAGGTAACCAGCAGGAATATTGAGCCGTGCATTTATTAAAAACAGGTTTAATGTGGTGCTCATCACATAAATAGCACTGACTGTATCTTCAAAACTATAATAAAAGCAATAATGGCTGTGGGGGGAAGCATAGGGGAGAGTTTATCAGCAGTAACATTAATAACCCAGGACTCAGGTTTTCAAGTTGCAATTAGGTGCTCAGCAGCTGTGACCTGCTGGAGCTGCCCATTACTGTCAGTCTCGGGAGCTGACTCCCATGGCACAGCTCACTGATGTTGTCCACCCCAAAGGTTGCCCACAGAAACTGGTCTTCAGATACTCACCGTCAGCTCTGCTTATGCCATGTCGCATTTCCTTATGTTAAAAAAGGCAATAAATTGTTAATATGGCTATTGTAAATCCAGCTGTTCAGCCAGGCTTTAATGGCTGTGATGAGCACTACACTTCTGATAACTCGTGCTCCCCAAATTAGCAAACTTTTGAATGGTAGTGTTTCGGTGTGCCCTATCTTGCGACTTTGCAACTAGGTGAGGTGCCAATGCAGGAAGAAATTACTAAACTATTTTGAAGTGAAAAAAACTTTCAGGTAAGGGAATAAAATTCTGCAAGAACCTCCTGGGAGTGCTGTCTTTTCTCCATATGGTCCTGATGGAGAACGACCAGGTAGACGCTCGCATTTCAGATTTTCCCAGTTGAGTCAGAGTTTGACGGGAGCTGGAAAGGAAGATTTTTTTTTTCAGATGTCTCGAATGTCAGACGCATGGGGTGAAAATGGCAGTGGTAATTTTAGCTCAGAGAAAAAAGGTTTTGATGGTTTTGCTGCTGTAACTGCTTCACCCGAGTCCGGATTTGTGTTGTGTTGTGTTGCAGTTGTTGTCAGAGAGGTTACTTTCACCAGAAACAAAACAAAAACAAAAAATTGGAGAGATCTCTTCCTATGCCACAACTAGTTCCTAAAATGTATGATTTGCAGCAAGATTTTGCCATGGGCAACGGGGATTTTTTTTTTTCTGATGTTCTCTAAGAAACTGAAATTTATGATAAACATGGTTGTTTTTCTTATACCGTCTTCTATTTCTCATATTTAACATTCATTAGGGATGGTTTGTTCCATAAAATCCTAATCCTAAAGGAACTCAGTAGAGTGTGGCTCTGTGCATGACTGTGATAGCGCAGACTCCCTATCTGCTGAGAAGAGCCAGAGAAAAAAAGACTTTTTTGATCATGCCGAAATGATTTTGAGGGGAAAAGAAAGGAAAATTTTCCCATCCTGACTGGAATGTTAGTCTCTCAAATTTAATCAGTGTATAATTTGGGAGTGGGGAAAAGGGCATGAGAACTCATCAGTGAAAATATTGTATTTACGGTATTTGGAAGCACCGCATTTTAATTTCAACTTTTTTTAAAATTGATTGAGAAAAAAGATTAATATGCGCTTGGAAATGAAAAGGCATTCAAGATTAGTTTAGTCTCTTCATTTAGAAGATGTTTAAGTTGGACATTTTGACAACTTGGAAGTTTTTGTTTTATATGCATTTTTCTTTTCCCAAAAAGATTTCTCAGAATTTCCCCTCTTCCCATGAACAGATTTCATTTTGACAGATCACCATTTTCTGATGAAAGAACAAGTTTTGTCAGAACGTTCTCAGCCAGCTCTTCTGGGGGCTATACGTACTGAACGCCACCAGCCTGACAAGCATACTTTCTTAATCCACGTGTGTGTCAAGTAAAGCATAAAAATAGGTGCATGTTATGCTAGAATAAAATTTTAGATTCTTTGGGTTTTTTCTAACTTTTTGGTAGTACCAAGTAACAGTGTAACTTGAAGATGAACCACTGATGGCTTACAGAACTTTGGTTTTAAACAAAATGTAAAAATAGGTAGTTTCGTACACTTTTTTTTGTAGTGAGAAAAATGATGAAACCTGGTGAAGTAGTAGCAAACTTTTTTGTTAGTATATTGTGTTGTCTGTCATGGAACACACTTATGCTATATTGGGTAACTCGCAAATGATTATCTTGTGGGGAAAGCATTTGTACACGTAGCAGGCCTTGTAGGATGCACGCTTACGTTTCTTTCAGAAAAGCTGCTGTCCTCAAAATTGAAATGCTGGTGGTGTAGCCTGAACTTCTCCTGCTTGTTTTTGAAGTCAACTCTTGCAGTAGAGTGAAAATGAACTGACTCTTACCTAGAAAGAGTATTTTAAAAGCTGGCTTTAAGTCACACTTTTTTTTTTTTTTTTTTTTTTTCTTCCCCATCCAGAGATAGGTATAATACATTCCTTTTTATGTAATGCAAAAAGGCTTCTTCAGGTGGGTCTACAGGTCTTACAGGTGAGGATAGCAGAAATACAGCCAGATGTGTTAATCTGTAGGTGTCTGGTAGGCTGGTGTAACCAAGGCTTGGCCTTAGCCATGTTCTCCCATTTGCAGGTAGAAATATAGGGGAAAGCTGATTTCCTCAAACCTTTGCTCGCTGGGTTATCTTCTGGATGTGGGCTCCAGAGCCAGGCAGAAGTTGCTCTTCCGAAAAGTGCTGTTCCTGCAGCTGATGGTGCTTTCTGCTTATGTTGGGCTGTCCTGCTGTGCGAGGTGGTCTCCGACGGCTGCCCGCAGCTCACTAGCCTTGGGGCTACCCCTCCATGCTAACAGGCACAGGAGGCAGCAACGCAGATACAAATGTTCCAGTTTTCACTTTAGTGGAAATGTGACAGTTTTTAATCATCATTCCTACATCTTTCAAACCACATTGTAAAATGGTGAGTAGACAGTAATAGAAGGAAGAAACCTTTCTTTTTTCAAACACATGTCACTTCTCTTCATCTCAGCATGCAATAACCCTGCCCTGAAAATTTGCGCAGTTTTGTTCCACAAGGTCCTGTGCACCCTCCAAGTCTTGTTGGTCTGTGGATTGCAGTTCACTGGCTTGGAACAACTGTGAGATAGCTGCTAAAGCTTTGGTTGACTTCTTGTAAGCTAGGATTTTAGCCCCTGAGTCACTTTGCCCTCACTGTCACACAGTAGAGGCAGCTCCTGAGCACTTGTCCTGCAGACAGCAAGGAGGTGAGTGTCATTCATGTAACCTTCATGCCTGAAGAGAGGTGTAGGCAGAAATGGTCTGATAATTTGGGGTACCTGGACTGGGAAATGCTGTCCTGGATCAGGCTGGAAGGTAGTGGTTCTCTTGATTTTGCTTTTCCCTTTTTAATTTTTTTTTATATTTTTATTATTACGCCCCACACTAACTTTCAGAGATCATCTTTGTTATTTTTTTAGAAGGCATATATCTTTCAATGCCCTAAAATACAATGGTACAGAAACTTCAAGCAGCCTGAAAGCTGCAATTCTCATGTGCCTTAGGATAGGAGAGAAGGAGAAAGAGTAATGCAGTAACCAGTTATTCAGGCCTAGTATTATTTTCAGCTGGATGCTGCTGTACGTCACATGATTTCGGCAACTTCTGCTAAGCAAAGTGACTCTTCTGAGGTTTCTTTGGCTTTATTTCCTTACTGCAGTGAAGCCTTTTTAGTCCAATAATTTATCGTTTCAGTGACTTTCTTCCTCTGATGGTTCTTCATTGGCTGTTATTTGAGGACCTCGGCAGCTACTTTCTGAAATAGCCCTGTGATTGCGTCTGTCCAGGCTGTTACTGTATTTCACTACAGCTCTTTATTTTCAATGTATTATATATATTTTTATATAAATATTTAAAATGCTTACAAAATTGCATTATAGATATATGCCACTTGGTAAGCTTTTTTCCTCTTTTAGTAGGCAAATCTTAAATGGCAGTGTACTGTGTAAAGTAATACCTTGTTAGTTTTATGCAACCTATAGATTTAATTAAAATGTGGTAGAAAAGTGCTTTTGGTATGTATGAGGGAGCAAGGGCAAACCTTTCCTTAATCATTGCGTGGATCTCATGTGAGGCTTGCTGGGAGAAGCTGTAAAAGCTGAGTGATGTGTATTAATAGAACCATGCTAGAGATCATGGGAAAGTGTTTTATTATATTCCAGAAATATTGTATCTTTTTTAATGGTGATTTAAAATGGCAAGAAGAAAATGAAGTCTTGAAATTAATTTGACTGTTAAAATGTAACTTTGCCGTGAGCTTATGGTAGGACTGGTGGCACAATTAATTCTTCTTACGCACTGACAGAGCTGTTTGACAGCTGCACCATCTGGCTGGGTGTGGGATAGACTGGATTTGATCAATATTTATTTTATAATTAACCCCTAGGATGCTGGCCCACATCTAGGAAGAAGGGATTTAGAGGTTGTTGGTTCCTGCAGGGTTGGAAGCAGGGGGTGGACTGGAAAAGGTTTTTTTGGTGACTGGAAAGCAGAGCAAGATCCCACTCTCATGTGGACTGGTTCTTCTTTTGTTGTGGTGTGGGATATCCTGAAACTTGAATACAGTCTTTGGATTAACTGGGCATTGCTCATTGCCATATGCGCCCACCTATGGGAGCTAGAAGATGGTAGCTTAGCAAAGTACTGAGTGTAATGGATTCCTGTGGTGTCTAGTATGGGCTGAGCTGAAACTACAGCTTCTTCTGTGCTAATAGGGTTTCTCTCTTTTGCCTTGTTACTATTCTTACAAACAGGTAGGAAGTTTATCATTAGCGAAATCTCTTTTCCTTCACTCAAAAGTCAGTGACTTGGTGGGATGCACAAATACAGACCCGTACATAACAATATTATACAAGCCATGTTCCCATATGAAACAGGACTAACACTACGCCAAAGCAGAGTATAAGGATATACTGGAGCTGAGGTCTCCAGCCTGCCCCCATTTCCACTGCTTTTGTGCAAATGATGAACCAGGCCATGCTCCTGTGATTGCACTTGACTTCGGCATGTTGGTATCGGAGAGCTGTTTGTTCTGTTTGAATCCTCAGGTTTTAGTGATAGAGGCAGGTGATGTGTGTTGGGCTCCTGTTGAATGTTTCCGTTAGTGATTTTTAGCTTTAGTTGGAGGATTAGCATGTGAGATGTGTTCTCCCCTGCTGCCATTGCTACCTCCCTTCAGTGCTATCATTGAACTCAACAGGAGTTTTAACATAGAGTTCAGGGAAAGTGGTGTTAAGCCAGTGGAAGCTTTGCAAATCTATTCTTTAGGAAATAACTTTTTACACTGATGTAATGATATCTTATTTAATAGAGCAATAGGGTACAGGGGAGAAGAGAATAACACATGTACTTCTCCAGGTTTTCTCTGCACGATAGCTGGGTAGAAGTCAACTTATGTTAATTAGCTCTAATTTCCCCCTCTTTCTCACAATGACACTCATTTTTGTTAGGGAGATGCTAGAAGACACCTTACCTTACTCTTTATTCTGTTCCAAGCAGTGAGAACATCCCTAAGGAAGGCATTACTGGGTCAGGCTGAAGACTTGCTGACCCAGTGTCCTGTCTCCAGCAGTAATTAGCAGCAGATGGGGTGAGGAGAAAAATAGTATAAGAATAATGGCATGTCTGTGATCGTTCTCCTGGCATACATTCTCCGTTTCTGATATAAAGATTTTCTAATCTGGAGATAACATCTGGACTGTCAGGTTACAGCCACTGATGGACCTTGTGCTATGTGAATTTGTCTAGTTCTTTTTGAATGTCTCTTTGGCTTCTACGTTATCCTGTGGCAGTGAGTTCCCAAGGTCATTATATGTTATGTGCAAAAATACATCACTATGCTTGTTTGAACCTTGCCACTGTGAGTAGTTTATTGGCTTCCCTCATTTGTGGTATTATGAGAAGTACTGAACAATTATTTCCTATTTACCTTCTTCATACCATTACCAATGTTAGACATTTCAGACATATCTCTCTCTGTTGTGTCTTTTCCAAGCTGAAGAAGCTGTGTCAGTATATTCATATCATGCTTGTAAGGAGGATATTTAGCTTTTCCTTGGGTGGAAGCCATCCCACCAAGGGGTGTGCTGTAGTAACCAGCCTCCGAGTGAAGACTAAATCGGGATGCTTCTGTGATGGGTCAGTTGTCGCTGAAGAAAACATGTGACTTGTTGTACCTTCATCTCAGGCTGTAGCTTTTTTTTCAGCGAAGGATGAAAGCTGAAAGGCTAGAGGATTTATTAGGAACTTCCTTGGTGTGGGAATGCTTGCGAGGGATAATGCTTAATAACAGGGCTTTGCGCTTTTGGGCATATGCATGCAGGCTGCTTACCTGCATGCCTTGCAGCAGAATGCTGCCTGTGTGCACTCTGACGAGTCTTGAGGGCTGTCATGGAGGCAAGGGGAGAGGCAGAGCAGTGATTCTTCTTCCCCAAACATTTCCAGCTCTCTCAGCTGGCTAGCAAAAAACAGCTAAGCTGAGGATCCTGCTTTTGCACAGACTTTTCTTATGACCACTGATGAGACGCTTGGGCTCATTTCCATGTGTTGAGAAGCCCACTGAGATGGCTGATGAGTGGGAACAAGGTACTTGCATGCTGCTGTGAAGCTACCAGAGATGCTGACAACGCCGCCAAACTGAGGCTCGTAGGGAAGATGCAGCATGGGGGTGAGCATTGGCTTCTGGCTGAAGTCCCATGTCAGTCCTTGCACCAAGGCTCATGCCAGTTCTTCTGACCACTCCTTGTGGACCTGGCCCGTATCCCTGGTACCATGGGATAAAGCCTTGGAGGGAAGAGGGCCCCAAGAAAGCTGGTTAATATTCAAGGATCACCTCCTCCAAGTTCAGGAGCGATGCATCCCAACAAAGAAGTCAGGCAAAAATGCCAGGAGGCCTGCATGGATGAACAAGGAACTCCTGGACACACTCAAACTCAAAAAGGAAGCCTACAGAGGTGGAAGCAAGGACAGGTAGCCTGGGAGGAATATAGAGAAATTGTCTGGGCCGCCAGGGATCAGGTTATGAAAGCTAAAGCCCTGATAGAATTAAATCTGGCCAGGGATGTCAAGGGCAACAAGAAAAGCTTCTATAGGTATGTTGGGGATAAAAGGAAGACTAGGGAAAATGTGGGCCCTCTCCGGACAGAAACGGGAGACCTGGTTACCCGGGATATGGAGAAGGCAGAGGTACTCAATGACTTTTTTGCCTCGGTCTTCACCGGCAAGTGCTCCAGCCTCACCACCCTAGCCGCAGAAGGCAAAGGCAGGGACTGGGAGAATGAAGAGCTGCCCACTGTAGGAGAAGATCAGGTTCGAGGCCATCTAAGGAGCCTGAAGGTGCACAAGTCCATGGGACCCGATGAGATCCATCCGTGGGTCCTGAGGGAACTGGCGGATGAAGTTGCTAAGCTGCTATCCATCACATTTGAGAAGTCGTGGCAGTCCAGTGAAGTTCCCACTGTCTGGAAAAAAGGAAACATAACCCCCATTTTTAAAAAGAGAAAAAAGGAAGACCCGGGGAACTACAGGCYAGTCAGTCTCACCTCTGTGCCTGGGAAGATCATGGAACAGATCCTCCTGGAAGCTATGCTAAGGCACATGGAGGACAGGGAGGTGATTTGAGACAGCCAGCATGGCTTCACCAAGGGCAAGTCCTGCCTGACCAACCTAGTGGCCTTCTACAATGGAGTGACTACATCAGTGGACATGGGAAGGGCTACAGATGTCATCTAACTGGGCCTCTGTAAGGCCTTTGACGCGATCCCCCACAACATCCTTCTCTCTAAACTGGAGAGGTATGGATTTGATGGGTGGACTGTCCGGTGGGTGAGGAATTGGTTGGATGGTCGCATCCAGAGGGTAGTGGTCAACGACTCAATGTCCAGATGGAGGGCGGTGACAAGTGGCGTCCCTCAGGGGTCCGTATTAGGACCAGTACTGTTTAATATCTTCATCAGTGACATAGACAGTGGGATCGAGTGCACCCTCAGCAAGTTTGCAGATGACACCAAGCTGAGTGGTGCGGTCGACACGCCTGAGGGATGGGATGCCATTCAGAGGGACCTGGACAAGCTCAAGAAGTGGGCCCATGTGAACCTCATGAGGTTCAACAAGGCCAAGTGCAAGGTCCTGCACCTGGATTGGGGCAACCCTCTGGTATCAATACAGGCTGGGGGATGAAGGGATTGAGAGCAGCCCTGCCGAGAAGGACTTGGGGGGACTGGTGGATGAAAAGCTGGACATGAGCCAACAATGTGCTCTTGCAGCCCAGAAGGCCAAGTGTACACTGGGCTGCATCCAAAGAAGCGTGGCCAGCAGGTCAAGGGAGGTGATTCTGCCCCTCTACTCTGCTCTGGTGAGACCCCACCTGGAGTACTGCGTCCAGCTCTGGAGCCCTCAGCACAAGAAAGACATAAACCTGTTGGAGTGGGTCTGGAGGAGGGCCACAAAAATGATCAGGGGGATGGAATGCCTCTCCTAGGAAGAAAAGCTGTGAGACAGTTGGGGTTGTTCAGCCTGGAGAAGAGAAGGCTTCAGGGAGGCCTTATTGCAGCCTTTCAGTACTTAAAGGGGGCTTATAAGAAAGATGGGGACAAACGTTGTAGCAGGGCCTGTTGCAACAGGACAAGGGGGAATGGTTTTAAACTACAAGAGGGTAGATTTAGACTAGATATAAGGAAGAAATTTTTTTTACACTGAGGGTGGTGAAACGCTGGAAGAGGTTGCCCAGAGAGGTGGTAGATGCCCCATCCCTGGAAACATTCAAGGTCAGGTTGGATGGGGCTCTGAGCAACCTGATCTAGTTGAAGATGTCCCTGCCCATGGCAGGGGGGTTGGACAAGATGACCTTTAAAGGTCCCTTCCAACCCAAACTATTCTACGATTCTATGATAATCCCTTCAGCTACAAAGTGAGGATGGGAGTACTGCTCTGTGTCTCATTGCATGGCAGGCAGAAAAATGTGAAATGTACTCAAACGCTGTGGGAACCGAGCCTACATAAGTGTGTAAAATAGCCTTGACCAGGCACTGCATTTGTCTTCAGACTCTAGTTAAGGTCCTTATGTTGCTCTATCAACATATATGCTGGGAATAAGTCAAGATAACAAGGTCAATATCCAGAGAAATTGAAAACACCAAACAACCACCACGTGCTGGCATTTTTTTTTTTTTTTTTTTTTTTTTTAGGAGCTAAAATAAGGCATAATCTGGAAAACTGGAGCAGTCAGTGTAGTTACAAGTACCTATTTTGTAATCTCTTTTAGACCTTGCTTTTCTCCATCCTGTTAGTGTATTGGTGATAGATGACTGCAGGATCATTGAACAGCCCTGAGTACTGCTGTGAATGGAGATGCTGTAATTTGCCAGTGTATTTTCTGAGTAGTTGTTTTTTTCTTTATTATTTCTTCTCTTTCCTTGCTTTGCCCGCTTGCCTTACTCTTGCCTACCAGTTTCTTTTGCTTTGAGAGCCACATGGGCATCTCGGAGAAAGTGTTGAAAGCTAGTACTGATCACTTAAGGCATTCTCAACAACTCTAAGAGGGGGGGAAAACATCTTAGGACCTTTTCTGTCTAGTTGTTGTGACCACTTTGTTTCATGAGTTCCCTGTGCCCCTAATCCTGGAGGCAGCACAGGTTTACAGCCACAACAAAAAGAACACCCACCCAGAGCCATAAACGACCTAGCACATACATGTGAAAGATGTATTGCAGATTCTTTTGACAGGATTGCAGGAGATATTTTTATGGCAGCCCCTGTAGGTACGTAGGAGCACTTGCACTGAGACTACATGGTCACACCATTGCTGACATGTAGGAGAAGCTATAAGACCAGGGCAGGCATATATGGTGCTCCTTGCTAGTGTTTGCCCAACCGCCAGCTGTTTTCAGCTTCCCCTGCCTGATGTGGCCTTACAAAATGTAGTGGTCCCCACCACATAGTGTGGAGCTCTGCTGTGTTATTGTGGATGTGCTGCCCGACCACCCCCATGCAGGGCCCAGACCTGGGTTTTCCCTGATTTTTGGCAGCTGGCTCGTAGCAAAGGCAGGTCTCGCATAAAAGCAGTGCCGGTGGGATGTTCTGGGTGGTGAGCGCTCTGCTTGTAGGGGGAGAGGCTACGTGCAGAGTTGCTGCCTCTGTGTGTTTCAGTTGCCACCACCAAGTCATCTACCGACTCTTTTTGCATGTGTGCGCACGCGTATGTACCAGCTCTGCCTCCTTTAGCATCGTGGGTTGCTGAGGTGCCATTCGTGGGGGCTCCCAGCACTGCAAAGAGCCTGTGCAGTTGATGGGGAATGTGCCTGCAGAGGGTCTGGTCTTTTCATCAGCGTCTTTCTAGGTGAAGATTTGGGGAAAATGGATTTATTAACACAAAAGATATTGTACCATTGCATTTGTTTTCTCTTCCGTGCCCTTCTCGGTGCTTTGTATTTCTTGTATCCCTTTTTCTCTTTGTTTCTGAAGAAATCTCCATAGCAACCTCCCTGGTACGGGGAGGAAAGAAGCCAGGCTAGGAGAAGCAAGAGAGAGGCAGCCTGTGAACATGGCCAGGGTGTGTGCTGTAGCTGTAGCTCTACCTTCGCTAATTCTGTTCCTGAAATAACTGTTCAGTTTGGGTTATTATTTAGAATACGAAGCGTAAAGTACGGTGGTGCCAATGAGACCCACAAGGGGCAAGAATTACAGCAGTGCCGGTTCGAAGGGATCTCTGGAGGTCTGTAGTCCAACTTCCCACTCAAAACAGGACTGTTGCCAACCATACATCAACTCGAGAGTGTGATTAAAAGGAGAAGAAAAAGAAAACCACTATCACCATCGAGAAAAAGAAAACCGCTATCACCATCAAACTAAATTAAAGAGCTGTATGCAAGATCTCAAACACATGAAAAAACTTTCATTTTGAACAAAATTCCCTTGCAGGAGCAGGGTGATAGAGAAAGGAAGACGTGAGTCTGTGCACAGACCTACCTGGAGGATAAAGATAAGAAAACAACCATAAAATTTGCTTCCCAACTTATGGTAGAACAGTGACCCCAAGGTATGACTGAGAAGCTGTTGCTAGGAACACTGCCACTGCCCAAGGCTGCCTAGGGTTTGCAAGCGTCCTTGCCCCAGGCAGAGCAATACTGCTTCTGTTGCCCAGAACTAAGATGCGGGAGAAGGCAGAGTCAACGCAATTACATAGCTGACAACTCTGGCTCCGGCACATAATTTCTGGAGACGTTAAAGACTCCCTAGCAGTGAATGCACATGATGCATGCAGGTTAGCCAGGAGGGAGGGTGGAGAGAAAGCTTACTGAAAGACCCAGTGAAGGGCTGAAAACCTAATGCAGAAGGACACGTGGGCTGTGGGAACCCAGAGCGCAGGAGGTACGGACCTACTCTCTCTGTATGTGCAGTGCTAGAGGAGGTTGCCAAACATTTGACTGCCCTATTTGCAGCTATGCTGTGTCAACAGCCCATTCAGTTTGCTCTCAGTTGCCAGCTGCTGTGTAATCCCAGCCACGCTGATAAGTGGAAAATATAAGCCTAGGGAAGTATGACCAAGCCTTGGTGAGATACGGTGCAATCATTCTGTGGCTAGCAGGCAAATGCAAGCACGTTGTGATAACAAGCCCATGCAAGAGGAGAGGTTTGTGCCTGGAGGTTCGTGCAGTTGACGTACAGCAGTATCACTTGTGGCAGGGTATGGGTGTAATCCTAGGACAACAGTGGATAATACCCTGGAGCAGGGAGGCAGAGCAGATATGTGGGTCTTGTCCAGTATTTGAACGTAATATGAGGGTGCAGCTGAAAGAGATGAATGTCTACAGGACGAGGTGAGGATAAAAATAAAAAGAAGCCTCTTCTCTCAGCCTTGTCTCTTACTCCCTCCATCCATGCAATACCTGTGTGGCTTCTGAAGCATAAAGTACTACTGCTAATGCTGGTGGAGAAATCATTGCATCCCTTGAAACTGCCCCATCCTTGATGGGCAGCTGAAAGCATCAAGAGAGCCCTTTAGCAAACTGAGGAGTTGATCCAGTCCAAGACCATTAAGGAGGATGCAGAAAAGAAGCTGTTACTTTGCCAAGGAGAAAAGATACACTGCTGTTTAACTGGTGACAAAAACGGCTGTTGTTCTAGGTTATGGCAAGCTGACCTGGATGACTTCCTCAGCTTTCTGACCTCAGGAAGTTATTATGGTGTTTCTGAATGCACTCGCTTACGGTGGAAGGGCTTCCAGTCATGGAGATGGCTGTTGATGGCATTCGTATGGCAGGAGCACAAAGATGCTGCAGAAAATGATTACTGGGAAGCTCAATGCCAAGGTCTGTGCGCTCCTAAAGCAGGGACAATGCAGAGTATGGACAGGCTCACCAACAGAGCCAAGCTCTCCACCACTGATGGCCTCCAGCCTCCTCATCTCCTACCTGCTGTCTCTCTGCCCTGGCTCCCTTGCTGAAACGACTGAGGGGGGAGAAGGAAATGAAAAACAAAAGCCCCCCAAACCACTCTGTGGGATCCAACTAAGCTTTTTGGTTGGGCTGAAAGGAAAGGTTTCCTGTAGGTTCTGTTTGTTTGTTTATTTTGCATAGCTGTTTTAAATTGCATTTAAAGAAATATAAAAATATCTTTGCAAGGTATTTGTTTTGTTTGGAAGATATTTCAATGGAGCAGTGTTGGCTGTGTGTTTAAAAATGAGAGAGGGAGATATTGTTTGAATATTACTTTCCAGTTCTGGTGTGCCTTACAAATTGCTTTGTTCAGTGTGAATCTGGGCAAATAACACATTTGATTGAAAAAACTATCGCAAACTTCTGCCTATGGCTTTGAAGTTAAGTGAAGTTGTGGCACCTCTGTATTTAATTCTGCTAATAAAGAGAGTTTAATTTTAGAAACATGGTATTTTGTCCTGTCCTTGCCTGGCACAAGATATCTGGAAATAAACTCTTCAGTGCTTACCGGGTTCACTGTGCTCTATGTGCGTGTGCTGAACAGGGATGGTGATGCAGTAAATATTCACAAAAATGGGAATTGCCTTCTAACTTAGGGGTCCTGGACCCAAGCCATTGCCACTGTGGAGAAAGGATAATTTCCAGGACTGTCTCCATGTGTGACAGATCCATTAACAGGCATCAGTCAGAATAATTTTATATTTGGCCTTGTGTTCTTGTTGCCACTGATGAATGAGGATGGAAGCAGAAAAGGCTGCTCACAAAATGTCTCATGGATGTCAGCTGGGCCTTTGGAAGCTTTTTCCTGTACTGCTTAAAAGGTGAGGCTTTTTTTTGCAACATTTTGGGCCTGTCAAGAGCCCTACCATAGCCTGGAAGAGGCTCCGCCGGGTCTGTTCTGGATCTGTCAGGCTTTGTATCTGCTAGAACGGCCTCTCGCGCAGCACTGTGGCGGATCCTCAAAGTTATCTCTGCAAAGAGAGAAATGATCGGGTGGCGACAAGGCAGGGAAGGCTGACATGATGTTTTCCCCTCGTGCTCTTGTTATGTTCAGGGACCTCTCAATATGCTGCTGAAGCTCTCCTGTCTCCTTTGGTGTTAGAGCAAGGACCAGGACTGAGCCAGCTTCTAAATTTGGTTCATTTTGGGCATCCCCTGCAAGGCATGTGCTGGGAGCCATCCTTACGTGGGAAAGAAATGGAAGAGAAGGGGGTGAGCACCTTGCCTTTACATTAGAAATGGGACTGGATGAAAAACGTCAGTTTAAAGTTGATGTGACAGTGTGCATTACAGCCAGGTTTTTAGGAGCTTATCTCCCACTTTTTAGATGGCTTATTTGTTTAAGTCTAGTCAGTTCAGGGAATTAAACTTTTTCGCTTCACCTCACTTAACTTCTGTGTGCAGAGAGGCCTAAGCAATTGATATGACTTTTGCGTTTTGTGGCTGTTATTTTCTCAGGCGTGTTTTTGATTACTGTTGTCTCTATTGCAGTTGTTTGTTCGTCTGTAAAAAGGGGGCAAAGTGCTCCTACTCTGTATGTATTTTATTCCTTTGTCCTCATATGCATCAGTTTGAAGAAAGAAAGAANAAAAAAAAAAAAAAGGCAAAGAGGAAACAGAGAAAAGCAGGGGTCCCTCCTTGCAGACCTTTCTCTCCAAGGGGCTGGGTTCTCATTCATCTCTTAACAGGCATTAAAAGCAGAAAAGCAATGTATTACTTTGGATTTACTCTGGAAGTAGCTGATTTTGAGATTATAGGAGAGTCATCTCATTGAGCAGCTGAAGAACTGATGATGCTTGCGATACTGCATCTCTGCCATTTCTGTGCTTGGCTTCTGACATAAAGCCCGACTTGACCAAGGCGTGATAATATCCCGGCAAGACACGCGTGTGCTGTTGCGCCTGCATAACGTAAATCTGTAAGTTAACAATGTAGGATTGTTTCACCAAAGTAACTGTAACCCTAAACCCTTTTTTCCCTCATTTCTGTCTGTAGCAGTAAACAAACATTTTGGATTTGATTTGTGTAACAATATTATGATGTACCCATCTCATTGTAGAGTTTTCCTGAAGCCTCACTGACTAGCAGTTGACGTGGTCTCTGCAGCCTGTTTATGGCGGTAGGGGGGGGACTGATTGGCATGATGTCTTCTCCCTGTCTGCTGGTATTAGTATTCATATCAAAGAAAGCTGTTTGGTTCCCCTTCTCCTGGGCAACTGCAGGAGTCAGTCACYGCTCCCTGATGTGAATGGTAACAAAGACAGAGAAACTGTTCGTTGATTCAGAGCAAAAGAGCCCAGGCGGGTGCTTTGATTTCAGAGAAACTCTGCCCTGTGAGGGATCTGCAAGGTTTGTCTGCCAGTGTTCTTCTGAATTGTGACTCCCAAAGCGTTTTGGCAATAAAGAAGAGTGAAAGATAAGCAGGCAGGCCTCATGGATAATTTTACATTAATAATAATGACTTATAAATGCCACTGTAAGACAAGTGATTCCACTGTGATAGTCAGACCATCATTAAAATATCTAACTCTGTAGGGGGGCTATGCTGGTGGTAAATGGGTTATTGACTTTCGGCTCCTATTTTGACTAAAACTACATACAGGATGTAAGGACTCCAGCAAATCCCAGTGCCTAAGGTGGTAATGTATTCTGTAAATCAATAATATATTAGTAATAAAAATGACCAAAGCATGCATCCATTAAGGATTCATAATAGAAATTTGTTTAGGTTATATACTGTGTGTATTGATTGCTGCTATTTAAAGATGAAGTATGTCTTTCAAGCAGAGTGCTTATATATGTAGCTGCCTACATTTTAAATCCATTTATTTTTAATATGAAGATGAACTTAAATAACATGGGGAAATACGTATGAATAGAAGTCAGTATTTTATATTGCAAAACATTATGGGAATATAAGTATGCTGAGAAGCCACAAGTAGATGTCTGATGTTGCTGAAACCTAAATATTGAACCTGAGCAAAATAATAAGCAATATATGTGGCAGTCACTGCAGCTCCAGGCTTTCAGGTAGCTTAAGTTTTTCTTGGCTTTGTGCCTTAACATTGAATTGCTCACCTTTCCATGTTGTGGTATAGTGTATAACGTAACATGACATAATGTAGTAATACTGTGCCCTGCTTTGCCTGAGTGGCAGGGACACATTTGTGGTACAGAGCTGCCAGCAGAATGGAGACCCTGCATCTATGCAGTGCTGCTGGCTCTCTGCAATTCCCCGCATCTGGCACGAGTGGCTGCACAGTCAAAGAGGACTTACGGGACTATGCTGGGGTTGGGGACACTTGCAGCACCATGACTGGGAAGTAGGATTTGGAAAATAATGCCCTCAACCCATCCTAGTAACATCATACCAGGACCCTAAATGCCTCTGCTGTTGATTTGATATTGTACGGTGTACACCGCAAAGACTTTACGTAGCTAATAGCACCTAGAGACCAGTTAATAGGCTTTGCAGAATTATAAGAATTTATTAGATAACCATATCGGAAGGCTGAATTAAAAAACAAAACAACCCCCCCCCCACACACACACACACACAAAAAAAAAAGCAGACAAACCTACTAAAAATGTAGTGCCATACCTACGCTTTCATCCATCCTCCTAAACTTAATCTGGCTGACTGGTCCAGGGTCCAATGCATCTTTAGCAATGAAGAGGTACAGTACAGAGGTACAGGTTCCGTAACAGTGAATGGTTGAGAAAACAATTCACATGCCATAGCTACAGTCTTTTTGTCTCACTGCAGCAAATAAAAACTGTTTTAGATTACACAGATTATGGTTCATTATGAAAACAAAGCAAGCCTCTGACTGAAATCCCATCTGTTGGTTTGCATTAAGCAATTCCCTTCTTCCTCCTTGATGTCTTTTATTCCTAGGAATTCAAAGAAGCTGTCCTGGAACATTTTTTTGTCCATTCACGACCACTAGATAAAGGCAAGATACAAACCTTCTTTGCATGGATGAGCACAGCAGGTGCTCATAAAAGCTGACTGAGGGTTGGGTTTTTTTGATTTTTTGGGGTTTTGTTTTGTTTGGGGTTTTTGGGGGTTTTGTTTGTTTGTTTGTTCGTTTTTAACTCTAAGATAATAAATTCAGCGGGTTTCATGCTGCCAAATGTTGTTTGCCCTCTCTTCCTGTTTTCTTTCTCCCAAATCTTCATATATCTTTAAAATACAAAGAGACTCCTATGATCAACAAGCCAGACTGTTCGCACAATAGAGATCTCACCCAGTAATTTGTGAATCAGGCTCCCGTATCTTCTGTTTGAGCTGTAACATATCTTCCAGAAAAACACTCCATCATGATTTAGGGACTTCAGTTGATAAGGAATATATCGTATACCTAAGTAAACTGTTCCGTGGTAAATTACTCACACTGTTAAAAATATGTACGTTATTTCTAGCCTGAATTTATCTGGCTTCAACTTCCAGCTCTTGCATCTCGCTCACCTTTTTCTGCTAGATTAAAGAGCTCCCTATTGTAAGAAATATCTTCCCTCTGTAGATACCTGCAGACGACAATGGTCTTTTGGACTAGTTAAACAGACTAAGCAGCTTTGGTGTCCCACTTGTAAAACTGGCTTTCCAGACTCTACTTGATTTTTTTTTTTTTTTTTTTTTTAAATTTTCTTAAGTTCTTTTGCAAACCTTTTCAAAGTTTCTGACAATCTTTTTGAAGTATAGACACCACAACGTACATGTTCCAGTAATGGACTCATTAATACCATATGCAGGGCAATTTCATCTTCCCACTTCTGCTTGTTATTCACCTCCTCATACTCGCAGAGATCATGTTTGCCCTTTGAGCCACTGTGTAGCGTTCAAATTCTTATCAATCATGAAAACGGTCTTTTTTCAGAGTGACTGCTTGCAAGGCTGTGGTCTCACATAATGAGCACTTTTTTGTATTCCTACGTGGACTTGTATTTGTCTGTGTTAAAGCACAGTCTGCTCAGACAGTGTATAGATCAATCTGCAAAACCGACAAGGTCCATGTCATTACTTAACATTTCATCAATTTCTGCGCTGACTGCAAATTTGGCAAGCTTTGAGTTTATTTTCTTTCAGATCATCAAGAAGTGTGTTGAATGATATCGGACTGATGAGGTTCTTGCTGAACTTCCAGAAATGGTTCAGCTGGGATGACAATTCCATGTTTACGTTACTTTTTGAGAAGTAACAGCTAATGCATTTTTTCTGTGTGTAATTGGACTTATGTTCTGGTTTTATAGCCTTGATTCTTTTTTTTTTTTTTTTTTTAAAAGGCTTGCTAGTAGCAATGTGCCAGTGTCCCAGATCGAGTTAAAAAACAGTAAGGGGTTCCTAAGAGGGTTGTGGGTTTTTTTCAGAACTCCCAGATAGAAGATATCTAATTCTGCAGAATGAAAAATATTGGGCTGTTTGCTATTATAACTTTCCTAATATCTGATAGAACAAAAAACACCTCTTTATCACAGTGAATTATGAATACATCTATTTGCCTTTTTCCTAATACAGGTTGGAGTGAGTTACTGCATATTTGTAGGGGGTTGATTTCGTGCTTGATAACTGGTTGTCTTTGACCCATACACCTTACTATTTCAAAAATACTGCTGCTACTTTAAAATTTTTGCAAGCATAATTTTTCTTAGTCTGATGGTCCACAGTTATTTCATTTGTATTTTGAGCTTTTATTACTGCGTGTTTGTGTTTCCAAACTAATTTGTACTTGTTAACTACATTGCTGCCTTTGTCTTCTTTTTTTAAGTAAGGGTAGACTTTAACAAAAGAAGCTTTTTCTCATGATTGCAGAGTTGGGGATTTTGTGATCTGGAAACAGACTTCTCAGTTTACTGTCTGTATTTTTAAGTTTAAGTCTTTATTTCTGTTTAAGTTTGTGTGAAATATTTTAATCTACAAGGAGCTATCCTGGGTAAAACCCTCAAGTATCTATGTTCCCAGTCAGGACTGTGATCTTATTTTACTTTCCAAGTTAAATTGGCTCGTGGCTATTTGCTCATAGGCATCTGGGGTTTTGGGGGGTTGTTTATGGTGGGGWTTTTTTTTKGTTTTTTGGTGGTTTTTTGGGTTGTTTTTTTTTTTTTTGTAAGTGATCAACTTATTTGTTAGAACAGGATCCTATATGAAATTACGCAGGGACAGTCTCACTAAAATTTCCTTAACTTTTTATGGTCAAAAGTAGGCATCAATACTTTATTGGTTTTGCCAGTCATGGTACAACATTTCCAGCATATACTTCCCTGATAGTAATGCAATGAAAAAATTGCAGAGAGATATTTAGGAGTTGCTCTTCCTCATTCMTTGTCTGAGTTAGGGGCTTTAGGGCAACCCTCCACCAGCACAGCATCCCATGCATTAGCACCTCCACCCAAAAGCAATAAGGGCAAATATTGCAGGGCATCAAAAGCTACTTTATTTTTTTAGAGAGGACGGGCTCAACAACAGACTTGCTCAGTGACCTTTGGTATTTTGACCACGTAGCTCCCCCCCAGCCCCTGCAAAACACTTTTTTAACCCTACACAGTTTGAGGTGCTTTATTACAGAATAATAGGGGGCATGGAAGAACCGTAAGTAGGAAAGTCTGATTTCTTTTATGAAGGTTTTTCCCTCTTGCTCCAAAAATGCCCTTGGAGGGCAGTGACAGCAAAATGCTTTCTTCGAATATGAACAGCAAACACAAGATGATGGAAATATGCAAAAGAATTGTTCTTAGAAAAAGCAGAAAATTCTAGGTGTGAAGTATAAATAACTCCAGAAGAACAATGCTTGAAATAGGTACAGAAGAAAATGGGTATTAAAGGTACAGGAAAAAGTGCTTGAAACGGAACCTTTGTTAGATAAAAGTCTGTTTCTATTTAGAAAGTGCACTTAAATGTACTGTAACATAATTACATTAGAAATTTAACTAATAATCTCCCAGAAACAGTTCTCTGGAAACCTTTCCGTGGTGCTTTTTTCAACTTGGAGGAATCCTTCAGAAACCTTTAGGGAGGAACAGTAGAGAAGGATTTGGCAAGTGTTGCAGGTCGGTGCCGGGTGGCGGTCTTGGTACCTGCAGGCTGTCTGCCTCCCAGTCTCGTTGGAGGGTACCCATAACCCTGGACTGGGGTCCTGGGGACTCCTTCCCTGGATGCGACGGCACCCCAACCTCACCTGTCTGCCACACTCAATCAAGCCAAGTGAAGCTGCCTACACCATCTTCTGTCCTGGGAGGTCAAAGCTGGGACTCTGTAAGCCTAAGGTCAGTGTTATTCGATGTCTCCTAAATCTCCCCTGGCCGACAGGGACTGCTCGGTTGGGGGTGCTGGATCCTGCATCTCTTCTCACTGATCAGGGAAACTCTGCATCAGATGCTGTTGCGTGGCTGAACTGCAATGCCCAGATGTGCCTGAATTAACTTCGGCCTCCCAGTTCTCAAAGGGCCTCCTCTGTGTTGTACCCTTCTGTCTGGGCATCCTCTGGTGTCCCAGCAGCACCGTCTTGTCTGGGGCTTGAAAAAGTCCTGCTCTTTCTGACCCCATATCTATAGGGGAAGGAGGGATGAAGTCTTTCATTAGGTTATTTCGCTGAAAACTTTTCTTTGCCCTTAGCCCTGATATCTCTCTCTGGTTTTGTTGGGCAATTAGATCCTGTTTTTTGTTGCCAGAGAGATTAGCAAAAGATTTAGTTCTTTCATCTACCTCTTGGAGGAGTAGAATTTGAAACAAGATTAGTGATTGTGTTTAAAAAAATAAAGAAAAGAGGAGGGGAAAAAAAAAAGGTCTTCCATCCATCATAGCTGTTTGCAGTGGGTTTTTTTCCCTGCAAGTTAGATAATTTTTTTTTCAACCGTATTTTCATTGAACTGATGAGCATTGTGCCCTGAAGTATAGTATCTGCATCTGTTTGTTTTCCATGCTGCATGGCTGCCCTTTTCTGTGCCACTGTAGCTCCTGTCTCTAATCTGCACGTTTCCTCTTCTCTTTAAAGTGTCCTTTGGGGCACAGACCCTCTTTTTGTTCAGTTGTGCACACGGGTGTCTGTGAAGGAGCCCTGCACTTTCCCACAGGACAAGTAATAAATCATGATATCCAGGGCTGTAGGGACTTAATAAAACAGGATTGCGTTTTAACTGGTACCAGGTTGGTTTTTTACAGAGCACAATGTCTCTGTGACTATTCATACTTATTATTGCTGCTTTTTAAAATGCTTTTTAGAGTATTGTTAACCACTTTTGAAGGCTGGAGTGGAAAATGAGTGGAAACGTGTATCCTGGTGTCCCCTGGTTACTTTAAACTGAAATTGTGGGGCGTAGAGGGCAGGATTCAGAGCATTTATTGCAGATAAAAATGTTATAAGGTGAGTTTGGCCATGCTGCCGTGCCCCGGCCACCCTGGGTCGGCAATGGCAGTCCTGGTGATGCCGCAGGATAAGCATCATCTCCCTAGTGTGAAGTCCAGGAGCCCTCAGCTCTGTTGCAGAGCTGTTCACCTGACCCTTCTGGGAGCAGTTAATCTGTTCAGAGCATTTCTGGGAGCTTGCAGGTGAGCATTATTTCAGATTTTTTTTGTGGCTCACCTTGAGATGGGCAGTATTGTGTGTGTATGTGTATTATATATACACCCATATGTATGTATACAGTGTTTCTGGAGCAATATTTGCACAGGCTGCATTAGGTGGAAAAATAATTAACCACAGTGTTTGCTGAGAGCAGGTGGGTGCAATAGGAAACTTCATCGCTCAGGATTTTAGTTGTGTTTCCTAGTAAGTGAACCATTTTGTGGAGTTAATTTAATTCATTATTTTAATGTTTTACTATTTTCCACTGAGGAGAAGGGGTATCTGCAGGCAAAAATGCGTGATTTCCCTGAAAATCTGCTTTTACTTGGAATATATTTCTACCTGGAGCAAGTGTGCGCGTTTCAGCTCGTTCCCCAAATTTAATTCTTTTATTGTTCTTTATTTTTAAGATTGGGGGGAAGTAGATAAAGTTGGCCGCTGTTCAGATGAATGCGTATGCTTCTGCAAAGCTCTTTTTAGCTGCTAGTATATTTGAGGTGAAATCCTTGATCTTTTGAGGTCAGAGGGGAGTTACGTCACAGACTTTGGGGAGAGTCATGATTCAGAGGGCTGCAAAGAATGGCTTGCCGCAGCCTACTTGTAATTCTTGTTAGTGTATCAGCAAAAAGGATCTTAGATCTCATGCCTCTGTTTCTGAGATGGAGCTCATAGATGTCATGCTATGGAAATCCTTATCCAGCAGCTGGGGACTGGGTTGTCTTTGTAGATTACTCACAGATCTTGCTGATAAGCACCCACTGATTTCTAAAAATCAGTGACCTTTAATGTGTGCTGAGTATGGGACCCCAAATTTCATCTTGCCATGTAGAAAACTACACTTTCCATTTTGCCTGTTACATATATATCATGCATTTATAGAAGAGTGTGTACATTAAAAAAAAAATGTATATAATGGACTGCAATTCTGGGAGGAGGCAAGATCTTAAAGCAGTGTCAAGCTTCTTTATAAAACTTTCACAGAGTTATGGCTAGTGGAAAGAACAAATTCTCTGTTGTTATTTATGGCAGAGGCTCAAAGGAGCTGTGATGTCTAAAACACCAAGAAAAATCACAGTTATTTCTTTAACAATCTACAGTTTAGCCATATTACTTCCTGAAGATGGCTAGTCTTCAAGGTCTGGGTAATTTCTTGTAAAATTAACTCTAAAGGAGTCATTCTTGGCCTTCAGTGATGTAAAGCAATTGGTTTAAATGATTAATATTTGAGGCCCCAGATTTTTATACAGGTATTTGAATGACAGATTCTAATACTTAGGGAGAAATTCTTCTCTTTTGCCTGCCTGTCTTTTTCTCTGGACAGTTCTTCAGATTTCACACAGTTCTCCTTTCTGGGCAATACAAACTTAAAAATAGATTTACTGCTCTGGTAAACAAGTCCATAAACAGCACAAAGTAATCCTCACTCTGCTGTTCATCATTTCTTTAATAATGCAGATATTTCAACAAGAGCTTTAATGTTCTCCTTCAGACGCTATTCAGGGAACTGTAAATCAAAATTAAACTTTAACTTTGAGGAGGTGTTACTTGGTAGGAATCTGTTATTTGCAGTCACTCTGCTTTTCAGCAAAGCTCCAAATACATCCAGCCTGTCTGATTTGCATCAGCCTTAAAAGGATTTCTGAACCTGCCGAGTTCACTGGATCTCTTCCTGACTTTTGGGGTGTATTGTGGGGGTGGGGGGTGTGTTTGTTTTGTTTTGTTTTGTTTGTTTCAGGTTTTTTTCCTTTTGGGTTGGGGTTTTTCCCCCCCCCKCCTTTTTTTTTCTCCTGTGGTGAGATAGATGTCAGATCTGGGCTCTGTTGCATGCGGCCATCCTCCATGGCAGACCATCTCTGACTTTTGAGGATGCATTTGGATCTCGGTCTCCTCCAGCTTATCCTCGTCCTGCTTCCTGTAGCTCAGGGCTGCCACCTCCCAGTTCACAGTGGTACAAATGATGGAGAAGAGCATGTCCTCAGCACTTGGGCAATATCCATCTGGGGACACCACTAAATCCTATTGAAGCCCATTCTGATGACATACCTAAAAAAGCTCTGCTGGTAACAGGAAAGTTATTCCAGATTTGCATTATTTTAGCAAGGGTAAGAATTTAAGATAGTGTTTTAAATGGAAACAATAATAAAGTGTAATATTAAATGAACTTATGATTTAATATGAAATCCGAAAATGATAAACAGATTCTTCTTCCTTAATGTTCTTAGGCTAAACCCTTGATTTATCTAACTGCCTCTATGATTATACCTACTATGGTGGTTTATAAAAGTTTTTATTCTGAGATTAAAAAATTAACCTTACTAATGGCTACAATAAAAAGCTACAGTGGAGTAATTTAAAATGGGGAGAATTTTGTTATTACTCAAATTCTACTCGCTTCACCACATCAATTTGTGCTGCATTAAATTTGAGACTTCAAGGTTGTTCAGCAATGTCAAAGTCAAAGCTTCCCTGTTGTGGGTTTTTTTTTGTTCTTTTTGGAGACAGTTAAGTGTCTATTGTAACAGCGGTAACTTTGAGTTGGGTAAGTAATAAATGGTGTGTTTTTCCTTATTGAAGGCCCATGTGCAATTTGTAGTATGTGGATTTGTAAAAAGGACTGGTCCCTGTGGCACAGAACCTAACGCTTCCTTTGTGAACATGAATGTCTCAATGTTATGGACCAGGATCTGAAACCCTGATATTTTAAGTAATGTCACTGTTAGGCTGGAGGGCAAGTTTAGCATAAGGGTTGGTTATACATCTTATGTACTGCACTGCAGGGCTTTAACCGCAGACGCTTTCCCTATCTGTGCACCGTTTTCCACAGTTGAATGTTAATTCATGTGAAGGAAACCTGTGAATTTAAAGAGCAGTTGTACCGGGTATCTTCATGTGTGTGCCTTTCGTTACAAATGAGGTGATCCACTGCAAAGGAAAAGATACTTGGGAATAGCTTTTTCCCATGATGGAGCCTAAATACTAATGTACTTGCATTCAACCTTCCCCATGGAGACAGCATTTCGTTTGTCTGTTGTTCTCAACTTGTTGCTTCTGCTTTAATTAAATTCATTTAAGTGACATTTAGCTCAGGCTGGGACTGTGCTTCTGACCTCTGATTTGAAGGTAGGTTGTCCTGTATTTTTGAAAAGCACATTAAATTCAGCCTCCCTTCCTTCCTTCTTTCTAAAAACCTTTTGCTTCCTTTCTATGACCTTAGCTAACCTTTTCTGAGCTGATTCAACTCTTACCAGCCCAGCAGAAACCTCTCTTTCCCTCCCCTACCCCCACCACTGGTTTAGTTTCTTGGTGGACTACTGAGTTGACCTGCCTCATGAAGGGGTCCAGCGAGCACCAGAGCTGGGTGCAGCTCCAGCAGCTGAACTGTGGCTGGAGATAGGAGGGCTTGGCTTGGGGAGGAAGCAGGACCCACTCTCCCTTCAACAACAGTGACCTGGTACATTGGCCTACCCCGGACCACTGCCTCTTTAGCAGCATGGAGGGTGACCCTTGGTGATGCCTTGCCTTGCAGTGTGCTCCAGTGTAAATAGTAGCTGCAGAGGTATTCACCTCTCTGTAAGTGGGGGATTTGTGAAGATGAGGGCTTGTTGAAAGAAATGTTTGTTGCAATTCTCAGAGTATTTCCCATCACTCACTAATGAGGCAGCGGCCCATGAGTCCCAGAAGGTGGGAATGGAGAAACAAAAAGAAAGCACACTACTGCTGTTGCGCTGCTTTCTCCCGCAGGTCTGGTTCAGTTCAACTCCACGTCTCCCTGGGCCAGTCTGCCTTCTTGCCTATCTGCCTTTACATGTCCTCAGTCACTTCCTACTGTCAGACTCCTCCATTCATAGTTACCATCTGGTTTCTGTGGTCTTGCTCTTTTATCACTTCATCTCCTTTCCTCATAGGGCCTTGCAATGACCCATTTCCCTCGTGAACACCCATCCTTAGGTGCAAATGCATCCACTTCACCATTCTTTCCTCTTTCTGGTGATCTTCCACCAGTCCTCTTTGCCCATTATCTGTGAATTTCTTTTCTCTTTACCCCTATAGGAAGAGCTAATCTAATACTTAGAGAGTCTAAGAGAATCTAATCTATCTCTCTTTACTAATGAGAAAAGCTTCTCCATACTTTGAGCTAGGGTTTGGGAGAGTGAGGGGAGAGAAGGGTATTTGCCAGCTGAGCATGGCAAGGAGATGAGGAATATCAGTGGTATGAAGCGTGAGCAGCAGAAGTGCCCCAGGATGTGGCTGTCTGGTGCTTAATCATCTGGCTGCTGTCCCTGGGCTTTCTAGGCATCCAATGGGTGATGGAAAGGGCCAGTTGTTTCTGCACSACCCTTTTGAGATCTGACCTCTAGGGTGTCTAGAAATGTGAAAGAAGGAGATCTGCCATGGAAATAAAAGGTACTTTCCAGGAGGCTAGTGCTTGGGGGCAGAGGCTTGCTTCAGAGATGTGCCGTTTGGGACTTGGCTAGGCTTTTCGTTGTGCTCCTGTTTGCATCCGCGGCTGTGTCACCTTGGAAAATGTGCTGTCTGTGTGTGGGTTTGGCAGCCCCTGTAGAAAACCCCCTCTATGTATACTACACCCTCCTCCTCCGTCTCCTCTTCGTTGTGGGGGAGGGTGTCAGATATAAACATGCTGCTGAACATCTATTGTATTTTCACTCACATAACCTGCGAGTAAATCCCTAGCAAGTGTCACTTGAGTGTTGTAATGGAGGTAGATTAAGCTATTTATGGAACYGTAAGATAGTTGACCTCAACCTCCACATAAAATGCACAGGGAAGGGCGTGAGGGTTTTTTTAGCTTTTCTGTGGTTGCCACGGCACTGGGGTGTTGCACAGCATTGTGTTTCTCTTCTGTCTTTTTCTGTGTACTCCATCCCACCATATAAGAGGATGCTCTTGCAGTTTGTGAAGTCTGTTCATAGCTGGCTGTTTGCTGGGTAAGGGCGATCACTGCTTCTGGTGAAGGTGCCCAAAGGAAAGTCGCAAATTGTTTTTGAGATCTTCTATAAAATAAGAAAGTCCAAGATAGCCTGGGGGGATGTGGGTATTTGATTCACATGGGGAAACCCAGGCTGAAGCCACATTCTTCACTTTCTGAGGATTATATCTAGTTCTCTTCTTCCTTTCCCTAGCAAATTTTGGAGTGCTTAATGGAGGAGATCAGATAATTTCCCATTTTTATAGATGAGACAGCAATCAACTGAGTCACAGAGGGGCGAGCCGGGAGTGGAGACCAGCACTGTCCGGCTCCAGCCTTGCATTGCTGATGGCTCCAGCCGTTTGGCCACACTGGCTGCCTTCAGTCTTCATTTCCTCCCCAGGGGAGCCGGATATGGATGTTGCAAGTGTTTGCTGCAATGGCTTGGCACCAGCCATCGTCTGTAGGATGCACCTTTAACCCCTTTGCAGGCTGAGAGTAGAAGAAAGGCTTTTCCACCCTGTCACCCTAGAAAAGACGCAGAGTTCTTTACTATTTGTTGTCAGCATATGCGGAGAAAGTGGGGGAGAGAGAATAGTATTTCCATATTTGTACACTAATCACGAGTTTTCAGAGAACTTTGGACCAATCAGGTTTTTTAAGCTTGTCAGAACTAGATTGATATTTGTGAGCAATGAAAATACTGGGGAATGGGAGTATTGTACGTTGGAGAAATTTTTGTTGTCACTATCTTTAACCTGAGTTTTTGTTTGCTACTAATATTGTTGTTGAGATCAGAGGCCACGTGTAATTTGGATTAAGGAAAAGGGAGACAGAGAAGCAGCACTGAGCTGTGTTTGCATGCTGCAAATGAATGCACTAATGAGACTTTATAGGGAAAAGTAGGGCCCTGATTTAGAAAAGCACTTAAGCATGTGCTTCTCTTCAGGGAGTGACAGAATCATATAAAGCCTATTGACTCAACGACTGAAAGGGATTTCAGCTCATACCCATACCTGAGTAGGCTTCAGGATAAGGGGGGGCATTTTTTTATTATTACTTTCTAATTTTTTTTCCCACAGAGTCAAGGTGTATTGTGGGAATAGTAAGTACTGCAAAATTACAAACACAGAAGCATTCCTCCAAATTAGTAGGAAACCTCTTCCCCCAGCATGTTGTGTTTGCCTTTGGGAACAGTAAGTCAGGTATTTAGCTGGGCAGACCAAATCATGTGCAGAGCTTGTGAAAATAATTATCTATACATTTCCAGCTTTTGTTTCACCGCCCTTAAATATGCACTGAAATTTCACTCTGAAAATTCTGAGCCAGAACATCATTTTGCTGGGAAAATTGCATATAAAACGTAATTAAAAGCATCATCCCACACTTCTCTTTTAAAAGTACATCTACTACCATCATGCCTCTAAATGTAACAGAGCTCAACAAGTCTCTAGCAGCCAAGAAGACTCGTAATTTAAAGGCTATTTCAGCATTTGATTAAGCACACAGTGATAACTACAAGCCCATGCCCTGCAGGCATGACAAGAGGCAATTATGTTCTGAGGTCAAAAGCGAGGGGGAGAAAAAGCACAAGATTTTGATGACTTACTTAATTTTCCAGCTCCTGAAATTAGCAGAGACAAAGAAGTTCTAAATTGCCCAGATAAAATCCTGTCATTATCTGTTGCCATTTCACCCTCTGCTCTCACCTTGCCCTGCAGAAGCTCAGGAGGATGATTTTCCATCAAATGGCTGCACTTAGAAAACTCAAGTTGGCACACGTTTAAATGTTAAAAAGAGTGTTTTTCAAAATCTTTAAGTTCTGCCGTTTGTATTTAGATGGCTGTCTGTACATAAGATCCTGGAAAAAGACACCTGTTTTCCAAAGCAGTGAGCAGCCATCAGCTCCTCTTGACTTCAAGCCAACAATTAGGTCACTTATTTAGGAGATTAAATAAGGAGCTCAGTGAGAGACTGCAAAGATAGGGAGCTGCTCAAAGGAGTAAGGAGTGTATTAATGAATTAATACAATCGTGCTGTGTATTTCACAGATGSGCTTTGACATATCTCATTTCATAGCAAAAAGCAAAAAATCTTTGCTCCTCACAGGAAAACCAGTAAAAATGTTTACATAAGATTATCATATAGGGACGCAACATCAAGAAGTGTGCTTACAAGGAGATAAACAGCCAACCTCTAATCTCCCTTTGGAGTATTTATTGCAGGTATCAGGGTAGAAAAAAAGCCATGCAGAGCAACTGATGTGGTGGAGGATGGCAGGATGGAAAACAACGTGCCATTGCTTTCGCCTATCATATTGTATTACAGTATTCAGTTATTCCTACAGTTTGTCCAGGGTGTCGCATTTCTTTTATGCCATATATCCAGGAAATAAATGTTGACTCCATGATACCACAATGAGGTGTCTGTAAGTGAAAGCTGCCCTTCTAATGGCAAGCAGTTGAGTGATTATGTGAGAAACAAAAAGGTGAATTCCAGTAAACAGAAAGCCACATCTAGAAATGCTTGCATCTGTCCAGAGGTTCTTTAATGAGAAGTGGAACATGAGCTGTTATTTTTGGGGAGGGGTGTTTGGTTTTGGTTTGGGATTTTTTTTGGGGTAGCAGGGACTGACATTCATGCAATTTTAGTAGATCAATGCCATAAAGTCTCAGGTATAGGAGAGATGCCCAAGATACAAGAAATGTGCTCTCACACCTGGTACAGAAACATGTTTAACAGCTTTTACTAAACCTCTGTATTTTCATATTAACTGTGAAATCCTCCACCGGAAGCCTGAAGTACTGCATCATCATTGTTGATAGAGTTGCTGTGAGATTAGGATGCTATCTTTGCCCTCAGATAAACTTCTATTTTAATAAAATCATATTGCTGGTAGCAGTTCCTAGTGTCTTATTTCCAACAAAACACGAGAGTTAAGATTAGCTGCATATGTACAGGATTGCTGTTTGACAAATACACCAGGTTTGTACAAGTGAATTCCCAGACAGTTAATTTCTGCGATTTTAAGCAGGGTTTTCCTCAACCATCACATGTTTAATGTCTGCTTTCTTTGACAATATAGAATAGTTACTGCAAAAAATGCATAGGAATTAATAGCAAAAATATACTTTCTGAAGCATGTGGGTTGGAGGTTTGAGTTTTGTTTTCTGTAGCGGGAACTGTAAAAAGTAAAGTAGTATTAGGAACTGTCTTTGCTGTTTCTGTAGCCTACCGTAGCCTCCCAGAGAAAAGGATCCAAATTGCCCAAGAACTGGGCTGAGCCATAGCCCCAAACAGCTAATATTGACTGTAAACCTCATTTTGCCGTTTTCTTGGCAGTTAATAGGAGTCCTCTAAGTGCATAGCAGGAGGAGGGAGGGCACTTGGCCTCAGCATTCTGCCAAAAGCTGCTAGAAACCTTCTGCCTCCCATGTCGCCAATCTGCTCAGGTTTAGTACAGAAGAGGCTTGAAAAGAGAGCTCACCACAGTTCTTTTCTGAAATCAGCAGCCTGGCATCAGAAGTTTTCTGGTCAGCACTGGGCCTGTGAATGCTAAAGGTAACGCAGGCAAATATAAACTCCCCCCCAGTTGCCACAGAGTCTGGTGTTTCACAGAGCAGGGGCTGCTGCAGGCTTCTATGGACAGATCCTTTTAAGCAGACTTAATACCTCTTGATGTTGTTTGTAGGGCAGGCTAAAATTGCTGGGCTTTGCTGACTGTGCCTTTCTGACGGGCTTATCTCTTTGATCAAATGTTGTCTCTAACTTTGTCCCATCCTTCCTCCACTCACTTTGTCATTGATTAGTGACATAAAGCCAAGGATAAGAATGAGGTATTGCGTCTCAGAGGTTCACGCTTGTCCTCCTGGCTTCCCTCTTTCTGTAACAGGAGAACTTGGTCGCAGTAAGAATTTACTGCATTACACAAATGTATGGTGCAATACGAGCTCAGGGCAAAACTGTTTCTCTGATCTCGGGGAAGGAGGACATCTTACATGATCCAAACCCTAAAGCTATGCTAATTGTAGAAGCTATTGTTCAAGAATAAATGCATATCTGTCTTGGGAGTTTGGCAATTAGCCCACAACTTTGGTGCATCAGTAAGGATCTGATATTAGAGTAATCCCTGCAAATTTACAGAAATGGGAATGTTTATCTGTCCAGTATTACAAATCTAAATGAGACAACTGACAATAATAGAAGGCTTCACGGAAGTTRGAGTAACGTGTTGGATTGCTACCTGACAGACAGACAGAGCAGCCTTGATACAGTTAAGGGGTATACCGAGAAACATCAGTAGGCTCTTATTTCCATAAGCAAACTTGGTGTGCATGTACCATGTGGAAGTTTTATGGGACAAGACAACAGCGCGTTGGACGGGATTTTTGGTTTTGGTGAGGGTATTTTGGTATTTTTCTAATGGGGCCGGGGGGGAAGTGAGTTGTTGAAAGATTCTCGATGTCAGATGGGCCCTGGATCTGTTAAAGGGTTAAACCTTCCCGGACTGCTCTGTGACCATCACATACTGTTGTGGTTTAACCCTGGCAGCACCTAAACACCACGCAGCCACTCACTCACCCCCCCACCTCCGGTGGGATGGGGGAGAGAATCGGGAGGGCACGAGTAGGAAAACTCGCGGGTTGAGATAAAAACAGTTTAATAATTGAAATAAAACAAGTAGAACAGTAATAGTAACAGTGATAACAACAACAACAACAACAATATACAGAGCAGGCGATGTACAATGCCATTGCTCACCACCCGCCGAACCGAACGAGAGCCCGGGACCCAGGGCCCCCCCCCACACCCTTAGTTTTTATACTGAGCATGACATTACATGGTGTGGAATACCCCCTTGGCCAGCTGGGTCAACCACCCCGGCTATGCTCCCCCCGCCACCTTCCCATGCACCTGGCAGGGCATGGAAGGCCGAAAAGTGCCCRGTGCAAGCAACACCCAGAGCACACAAAACATCAATGGGCCATCAATGCTCCTATTATACCAAACCCAAAACACAGCACACCCCCCCAGCTMCTGGGAAGGAAGTTAACTCTGTCCCAGCCGGAACCAGGACAATATCCACCCCTTATTCTATACCATCTATGTCATGCCCAGGTCTCACATTTTCCAATACATTCCAATGAATCATCRYCATTTTTCCTGCCCTTTGATATATACACAGATGTCATTCCCTTAGTC
>JAYKAV010002970.1:574162-633421 GCA_035582835.1 Phoebastria nigripes | reverse complement strand
TAGGTTTTTGGTAGGGGATCAGATGATTTCAATCTGGCCTAAACCATTTCACAATATTTCCATTTTTTTTTTTTTTTTTTTTTTTTTTTTAAGAAAAAAAGAGGTTGTCTTTATCCCATAATCATATATTGGAACAGAAAGTTTAACATCTGTAACAGAGGTAA
The DNA here is from genome assembly GCA_035582835.1 of Phoebastria nigripes. Lineage (NCBI taxonomy): Eukaryota > Metazoa > Chordata > Aves > Procellariiformes > Diomedeidae > Phoebastria > Phoebastria nigripes. Next base: position 633,257 of record JAYKAV010002970.1, on the reverse strand, counting down.
GTAAGGAAGTGTCTGCTAAGATTAAACTCATAAAGGTGTTCTACAATCCCTTCTTTAATACTTACTAAGCTTTGGAAAAATAGAAAAAAGTAGAAAAAAATAAATATTTCTCTAATATTTTAAATATGCCAAGAACTATGGATTGATATCACTGCTTGGGAAATAACTAGGTGAGGATTACATCAACAAAGAATTAGAGGATAAAGCTATAATGAATGTTATTTCACATGGAGTTTGCCAAAAACCTAACAATCCTGCTGTCTTTTTTTCTGTTTAGGATATTTCTGACTGATCAAGGCAATTCTGTTGCCTCTGTGTATTTTGACTTCTTGGATATTTAAGACTGTTTGTGTACCATTTGATTTAATAACAGTCAATATTATAAAATAATGTGCCTTAAGAATTTTGTAAATGTTAGAAGTGGGAGATAAGGGGGGGATGCTGGGACCCAGGGGGATCTCCTTCCTGGCCCACCACAGCAGAGTCTGTGTGGACTCTCAGCACCAAGGGAGTCCTCCCACCCCAGCCCGGCTGAAGGGAGGCTGCTGTGGTTCCCTGTCCCCAGGTCTAGCCAGTATCCAGCTTGAACATGTTTTCCCACAGGCACACACACAGTACAAGCAAGGCCAGACAAATACACCAGCACAGAGAGCAGTGCCTATCTTGGCACCCACAAGAACATGAACAGTGCAGCCCAGTTCTGTTCCCCCTCACTGCCTGATCCGGGTAGGAGTTTGATAGCTGAGTATATAGACCTTCCTGGAAACAATATGGGTCTCTCCAGTAGCTGATTTCAAGCCCTCATTTTAACCAATATTTGGCCCCCAGACCCCGATCTCCTCCAGCTGATGGCACCCAGACTCACGGGTCCCTCAGACCTATGGTCTCTCGCTCCAGCAGATGGCACTCAGACCTCTTATCATGCTTGCAAGCTGGTCTAACATGGACTTTCCTAGCACTGACATGCACAGGCTTGTGATCTAGAGTTCACACACAGAGAAGATCGTTAGGAATTAATGAGAATATAGGATAAACTGCAATGGTCAAGCACAGGGCTCAGTCAGGCAAGCATATCAACTAGCACTTACTCAACCATGACCAATACTTTTGTATGCCTTTGTCATGGTTTAACCCCAGCCAGCAACTAAGCACCACACAGCCACTCACTCACTCCCCCCCGGTGGGATGCGGGAGAGACTCAGAAGAGTAAAAGTGAGAAAACTTGTGGGTTGAGATAAAGACAGTTTAATARKKAAAGCAAAAGCCGTGCACGCAAGCAAAGCAAAATAAGGAATTCATTCACTACTTCCCATCGGCAGGCAGGTGTTCAGCCATCTCCAGGAAAGCAGAGCTCTATCACATGTAATGGTTACTTGGGAAGACAAAATGCCATCACTCCAAATGTCTCCCTTCCTTCTTCTTCCCCCAGCTTTTTATTGCTGAACATGATGTCATATGGTATGGGATATCCCTTTGGTCAATTGGAGTCAGCTGTCTCGGCTGTGTCCCCTCCCAACTTCTTGTGCACCCCCAACCTACTCATTGGCAGGGTGGTGTGAGAAGGCCTTGACTCTGTGTAAGCACTGCTCAGCAATAACCGAAACATCCCTGTATTATCAACACGGTTTCCAGCACAAAGCCAAAACATAGCCCCATACTAGCTACTATGAAGAAAATTAACTCTATCCCAGCCAAAACCAGCACAGCCTTTTACCCTCTACTTTCCTGCACTTCTTAATCTTAATTCACCTTGACACTGCCCTTTCCCCTGCTTTGGTCCTTCCCCTAAAAATCCCATACTAAGTTTTACACAGTCTCAGAATGCTCTCTGCTCTGTTCCCAAATTCCTTTCCTCCTCCATCCCATTCCGTCCTGTACCCCTTTAGTTTTTATGGAATTCTGGGGAGAATTTCTTTCATTGAATCTTCTTAATGGGTTCTCCTGTGATAATCTTAGGAGTAGCCAATTCAATACACTCTGTTTTTCACAGACTAGGTTACTAGGATTCCTCTAGCTGTCATTTTATCTCGGATTCTCCTGGTGGATATTTTGTGTTTAATTTGCTTAGTCTTTACTCAAATAATCTAACAGTAAATAGCAAAATAAAAACCCAAACCAAAAAGCAAGTAATGTGATAATGAAGAAATAAAATAACAACGTGAATGTCTAAATTACACAAGGGAAAGGGAAGAAAACCTGAATTTCTGGAGACAAGGGAATGTGATTCATAACAGCTGTATGTGCTGTATGTGCTGAAACTTGCATGCCTTTAATTACCTGTTTAAAGCTGACTCTGGTGACTCTCACAAGAGAAATGGCTTTCTTGAAACCAGGAAATAGAAATAAACTGGTATAATTTATTAACTTCTGGGAGTTGCTAGCAACAAAACAGAAGCTTGGGAACCTCATAGATAGTCTTCTCCCTACAGCACAGGATTAATTTTGGGGTCTGGTAGAAGGAAAATGTTTTCATGAATAAACAATACCAAGTGACTTTCAGGAAACTGAAGCTATTGGACAGACAACCCACAGCTGCAGAATGTCCCCCACCAGTCCACTGGAGAACAGCCTGGATAATGTGATATTTGAGGGAAATAAGTAAAGGAAAGAGTGCTTTCTTTAGTCAAAGTGAGACAGAAATTGTATCCCATTTTCATGTTGATATTTCAAGGAGAGAAGAAATACCATACTAAAAATACACTGTTGTAAAAGTTTAAGCAAAAAAAACATATTAGGTTTACTGAAGAAATTGTGAGGAGACATGAATACCTAAACTGTGAAAAATAATTCATACCGGAAGGTTTTTGACCTTGAGGACCTAGAAGCTACATTCTGGAGTGGTCACCTAGGGGATATGATTGACTTGCTCTTGATGGAGATTTCAAGTCAAATTGGATAACATACTTAACAACATGCTTCGTGATCTCATTTGGACCAGGTTTTTAACTTGTTTATCTGTATTTACAGAAACAGTGGTCCTTCCTTACAGTACAATCTGTGGACTCTTAGGTACTCCAGGGTGCATTTTTGACAAAATTACCTTCCAAAATATAGCAAATTGGCTCTTCTAATAGAATTCCATGTTAATGATTTGAGCTATTAACCTGAAGTAACCAGGAAATACATTTTCTGGTTATTTAACTGAAGATTTTGAGTGGGAGTTGGGGTGTGATTTTTTTTTACCTTTCTCTGAAAGGACAAATGGCCACAGCTGCAGATAATTCAGGATGAGTCAGTGGTGCCTTGCTGCCTGATGGCTTTCTCAGTGTTCAAGGACTACAAAATACAGCCTCAGGAAGGAGTCACTTCCTCAGTAAGGTCAGTGAAGTTTCTGTACGACAGCGTTTCTCCATGGCATGTGGTTGTGTTTCACATCTAGAATAGTAAATGTATGTATGGTTTATGTACATTATGTAACATATGTCTTCTAATCAATTCTGTCAGTGCAGGTCTACAAGGTTTGGTGACACTCCAACTTCTTTTGTTTTCTATTTGTTTAGCATTTTGGAGACTAATCAAATAGCTTCAATATATAATTAGTCTAAGAGCTCTAGTAGTCTCTTTAGCTGTTACTTCTGTGAAATCTCTGTCTTTAAAGAAGTGACAAAAACCTGTTATTATCCAATCCAGATGGAATATTGTCAGTAGTGATTCAAACAATTACTGTAGCTAATAATTTATTTTTTCTGCATCGAAGTATTTTTTTAAATAAAGCTGTTTTAAAATGGTAATATTTAGGACTACACACCTGAGACCAGAGTTATAAAACAAAAATAGCCCTAATACCCCCAGAGCCTTCCTCTTAAATACCAGCTTTTACCACAGAAGTTTTAAGATGATTGTGAGTGAAAGTTTAAACTATTTTTGACTAAATATTCAGACGTTTCTTGCCTCACTTGCGAGGAAGCACACATATGTAACCTTATAATAAGGTTACTCTAGAAGCTGTCAGGGATCTACAGCACAGAGTCACTGAACTCATTGCCAGGGATTACCCAAACTAAAGCCATGAGATTACTACTGCTGAGCAGCCAGTATCTGCTGGGTCAGCCCTTGGGTAGGTGGCAAAGATCAATCACGTCTGACTTACTTAGAAACACCTATACCCTCATTTGATTGTGGTAGAAGGGATCACTGTGAGTGTAGGGTGTGCAACAGAGCCCACGGGGTTGCAAGATGCCTCTGTAGGCGGCCTACAGCCTCCTACAGGATTTGGATTTGTAGGGACCAGCCCATGGTGTTCAGCTCGGAGGGGCTGGGGCCAGCACTGTCTGAGGCCCAAGATCCGTGATGCTCACTCAGGGCTCAAGAAGGCCAGAGCTATCTGTTCAGGACCATCAAGAGCAGAGATGTTCTACAAGGAAAGGTGAGCTGGCAGCCAAGGGTGGCCACAGCACAGGTAGGGGTAGTGCCCTCAGCTGCAAGAGTGCTGTCCCATGATAGCTGAACAAGGCGAGCAGGCTGGGGTTTCATCAGCAGTCTGGTGATCATCAAATGCAAGATGGCAAGTCAGGTCTGAGGGGAAGCCAGGAAGACAGTCTTCCCGTTGGTGCTCACAGGGCCTTGACACCTAAGAACTAATTGGAACAGAGTGTTAGCTCCTTCTATCTTTCTCTTTTTTGGCCTTGCTCTTCAGGGTAACATATTGATTAAAGCAAAGTTCTCTTTTGTGTCTATGGTGCTTGAACACTGCTTTATAGATTTTTATTTTTCCCTCCAAGAAAGGGATGTATTTTCTTGCTGAGTTGCAGAATGTAACAGCAAGATGCACAAAATATCACAGCAAAGTACAAAATATGCATACCTGGCTGTTGTTGCTTTGTGTGAGTTTTTTACATGTCTCTGGGAGGGTGCATCATCAGAATATAGAAAGTTGCAATTACAGCTGCTTTTCCATGGAATAATAACACAGATTAACATATTCTGAAGGGCTGCAAATCAGTAGTCAGACCATTTAATTTCAATTGATTATGAATTGGAAATGATTCTACATTTGCCTTTGGGTCTGCTACTAAGATTGTTCAAAAATATCTGCTTGTTGTGTCATTTAGTGTAACCACTTCATTATCTTCCACTGACCCATAATAAATTTCTGTGTTTTTCTGGTCAGCCTGAAAAACCTGGTTTTTAACTCTTCACACTGAAGTAAATTTTCACAAGCTTACTGCTCTACTTTAGCTTTGCTTGTTCTGTAGTAGTAAAATTTGGCAAAGCAAAAGAAGCAGCATCTCAAGAAACTTTTACTTTTTTTATTTGCATTTAAATCAATTGCAATTCAGTGATACAGTCAATATTTCTCTTGTGCTAGACTTTTACTACTAGAAATAATTACATGTAATAATTACATGTAATAATTACATATAAATAATATTAATTGCTTAGGTGTCTACTAAGGATTTTACTAAGTCCCAATCTTGTTTGAATTCATAACATTATGATGGCAAAGTTGTGCCTAGCTTCTCTCAAGATGATCTGGGTGACCTAAATGAGACTTCTAAGAAAACCTCCTAAAGCATGTGAATCTGTCTGGTTTATAGTACAGGAGCTCATGATTTATTTCCTATTAGTACCTATGCTGGAAACAGGGAGAAATGACATGTATGGATCACAGACGGCAGCTGCCTTTCTTCTGAGGAAACTAAAATGAAAATTGGAGGATAGTGCATATTAATTGATCATAAAACAGAACTGGGAATGGCTGGGACAAATGCATGAAGCACGAGAACCACTTCTAGTTTTGCAGCATGCATACTCTCTTTCCTATCTTTTGACTATTTAATCTTCACCATGGCTCTCCAGTGCAAGAAGAAAGTTAGTTACCTAAGAAAAGACTCCATGGAAATGAGCAAGTTGATGAAGAAAGCTCATTCTATAACTTAATGGATGAGTTAAATATGTAAATTTCTGTAGTTAATGGAAATCTAGCCAATATAGTTATCAGTGTCTTGCAGGTGATTTCTCATCTCTTAAAGTCAATATCTACTCAGCTGGATAGCAATCTAGATTTTATTGACAGTCAAGGGCAAGTCAGTTCCTGAATATGGTCATCTACTGCCATTTGAGATGCCCTAAGCAGGACTTCCCTTGGTCCTGTGTATCTTAGAAACATAGAATCATTAAGGTTGGAAAAGACCTCTAAGATCATCAAGTCCAACCGTCAACCCAACACCACCATGCCCACTAAACCATGTCCCTAAGCGCCTTATCTACACGTCTTTTAAATACTTCCAGGGATGGTCACTCAACCACTTCCCTGGGCAGCCTGTTCCAATGTTTAACCACTCTTTCAGTAAAGAAATTTTTCCTAATGTCCAATCTAAACCTCCCCTGGCACAACTTGAGGACATTTCCTCTCGTCCTATCGCTACTTACTTGGGAGAAGAGACCAACACCCACCTCGCTACAACCTCCTTTCAGGTAGTTGTAGAGGGCGATAAGGTCTCCCCTCAGCCTCCTCTTCTCCAGGCTAAACAGTCCCAGTTCCCTCAGCCGCTCTTCATAAGACTTGCTCTCCAGACCCTTCACCAGCTTCGTTGCCCTCCTCTGGACATGCTCCAGCAACAAAATGTCCTTCTTGTAGTGAGGGGCCCAAAACTGAACACAGTATTCAAGGTGGGGCCTCACCAGTGCCAAGTACAGGGGCACGATCACTTCCTTGCTCCTGCTGGCCACACTATTTCTGATACAGGCCAGGATGCTGTTGGCCTTCTTGGCCACCTGGGCACAGGTGTCGGCTCATATTCAGCCGGCTGTCAACCAGCACCCCCAGGTCCTTTTCCAACAGGCAGCTTTCCAGCCACTCTTCCCCCAGCCTGTAACGTTGCATGGGGTTGTTGTGGCCCAAGTGCAGGCCCCGGCACTTGGCCTTGTTGAACCTCATACAGTTGGCCTCAGCCCATCGATCCAGCCTGTCCAGGTCCCTCTGCTGAGCCTTCCTACCCTCGAGCAGATCAACACACCCAACTTGGTGTCATCTGCAAAAAAAAAAATCTCTACTTCTCTATGGGTTCTTTGGCTGGATCTGGGTTAGTAAATGTAAAAGTGCCACAGCAGGAAACTGTCTATAGCGTGTAACTACTCTACCTATAATGTCCATACAGCTGGAATGATACTGGGAATGCCTTTGGCCTCGGCCAGCTATCATTCTGCCAGGCTGTTTCAGACACGATTCAGAAGTCAGCATGGTTAGGAATCAAGGCTGTGTGATCCTTCTGCTTAGCGTAATACTTTTCTTGGATTTTACCTTGGACCTTCACAAAAATTCTGTCTGAAAAAGGGCCTCAATAATTCTAAAAGCAGGTGACTTTTCTGTGCTGCAGGGCAAAAGAGACTACAAGTATGTCTGTGGCCAGACCATGGAGCTCGGTTTCAGGGTCAGGGAACCCTTGCAGTCAGAGTCCCTGTGGTTTATCTGCAGAAAGTAAGGCTTATGAGGATGTTACCTGACAGGATCTGAGCAACGGTGAATAAAGATGGATTACCAATCTGCTGCTTTTGTGTCTTCTGACTCTCCCTTTACCAGACCTAGCCATGAAGCTACAGCAAACCCCATGAAGCTATGACAGCCTAGTTAGGAGCCAGAGCAACCCAAACAGATCCCACCGCAGTCCATAAAACAGGAGAGGACATCAGGTGGACAAGCAGCCTAAGGTATTGCTTTGATGAAAGACCTCCACAGAGCATCGCTGAACACCAGAGCACATAAGATCACATGTACTTCTGTCTGAGGCTACCCTGAAACACTCTGGAAAATTAATCCTTATCAATTAAACAGGCAAATTTAAAGAAGATTTGTTCAATCGCATTAAACCACTATGTGGATATTCTTATATTCTTATTGTTATACTCTTATTCTTTTCCTTATTTTTATTCTTATTCCTATTCTGAATTAAAATGCTCCTGATTCACTTTACTCTCATTCACTTTGGAACTGATTTAAGCTCAGCCAAAGTAAGTGTATTTTAAGCCCAAATAAAGATATCTATGCAGAGCTTTAAAGTGATTTGACTAATCCACCTGTAATGTTAGTGTGGACATTTTCACAGCTGCTCCAGTGTAGAAAAAGACAAAAACATTGACTTGTGCTAGAATGAGAAAAACAGTAATAAAAATGGATGTTTGCATTCCCGAGTGGAATTCTGCAACAATAACTTGTGAAAGATCTCTACAAGTATTTTTCCAAGGTGAGGAAAGTCAAAATGACAACAGGGTAAGGAACGAGCCTAAAATAGGCATTTGGCAAATTGTGTAACAAAGGCACAATAAAAATATCATCAAAATATTGTCTTTGATATGCATTATTACTAATATACCAAACAAAAATGGACATTGCCACTATATGTACTTAAAAATGTTATTCCTATTTGCAAAAACTCCCAGGAAGTGTGAGAATAAAAATCAGAAGGAGCTGAAAATAGGAAATTGGTGGCATCATTGGAGACTACCAATAGAATGTGGGTTTTTTTCCAGAAAAAGGAAGCAAAACATTGCATTTTTACTTGAATGTTAGTAACAGGAATAACTATCAAGTCTTTCATAAAAAATCATTATGAAGAGGCAGACTTGAGTCAATTGAATCACAAGTGAAAGATAAAATTCAAGATGAAAATGAGACAGCTATGGATCTCTCTATAATTGATTTGGAATAAATGTGTCTTCCCCCCCCCGTCTTTCTGTTATGGCCTAAGAAAGAATTGAAAATGACATCACATTTCTGTAATGTTTCCACATTTCTGCAGATATTCTGTTTCTACTTTCTGATTTTAGATACTAAAGCTCATATACTTTTTTGGGTTGAAAATTGACTTAGATAAGAGGAGGGTATATTTTAATTAGTAACCAAGGAAATGTTTGTAATGAATGGAACACATCCAAGAAAGGTAGGCATTATGCAAGCCAGCACAGAAAAAAGGCTGGTGACATTTGAATTGGTCATAAGAGAGTGTTTTTAAATTAAAGACAAGTGACAGGCATAGAAAAGCACGTAATCTCAGCTAACTTGTCAGCTAGAGTGAAGTCACAAACTGTACACTCAAAAAAAAAAAAAAAAAAAAAAAAAAGGCTAGAGGAAAAGTTAACCATATTTGGAGAGAGAAGAGCAAAGAAAAACTTCAGCAAATAAAATCCCAATTGAAGAGGGCACATAAAAATTGGTAACCAGACCAACACCAAATATTTACTTGATTCTATACATTTTTTAAGTCTAAAAAATAAGAACTGCAGCAGCTGTTTCTAAGTGAGGAATGTGATGTAACAGATACCTCACAGAGGCAGTAGAAAGAAAATACCCAGCAGAACCTGATGTAATTATAATGCCAAGATACAAATTATATAGGAATGATGAAGTACATTGCACTTAAAACAACTAGTCGAAGAGTTCACAAGAGGATAAACATCGCTTACTTGATTTGCTTTTTAGCATTCAACAGGCCAGGTTGAAAATGTAATTATCTACGTGCTACACTGTAATGCTGGCCATAAAGCACTCAAATTCAATGTCTCTGTAGAAGAGAAGAGGGCAAAAAAAATTACTACAGTAACATTTACCTTAAAAAATGGGAACTACCTGAACACGACAAAGCTTTTTAAAAGGAAATTGAAAAGGACAACTAAAACACTACACGCTTGCAGATGGCATGACAGACTGCTTAAAGATACTATATTGGGATTTCAGAGTAACTGTATACCACTTATCAAAAACACTTTTAAAGGACAGAAAAATAGCCAGCATGGTGAAACAGCAGAGTAAAGGACGCCATTAAAAGTAAAAAGATACTCTTAAAAAAGTGGGAATTGTGTGCAAATTAGGAAGAGAAAAATGCATAAAGTCAAACAAATAAAATGTTATAATATTGTAGGGAAGGATGGAAAAGGTTTTGAAGATAATTTGTTCATGACATAGCAAGTAATGAGGAGAATTTTTACAAAAAAATCAGAAAAAATGAAAGCCTGCCAGAGAATCAGTGGATCGGTAAGGCTGACAGAAAATCAGCATACAGTACAACACTGAAAGAAGATAAGATCACAAGTACCCACCCCTCAAAAAAAAAAAAAAAAAAAAAAAAAAAAAAAAAAAANAAAAAAAAAAAAAAAAAAGAAAAGAAAAGAAAAAAAGGAAAAAACAGTTTGAAAAGGAGCCTAGGGAGATTCCCACAATGCAGTTATTTTGGGGATAGAAATGAGTCATAAAAACTGCCTGCATCTGAAAGATTAATAGACTAAATTTTAAAGAAAATAGGTAAAATGACTCCTAACAAATCAGCAGACCATATCGAACCCAAATATGAAATTGGAGCGTTGTAACACTATCACTTAAATTAGCTTTGGAACCAAACAAATGTGAGTAGTAAAATCTGAGAATGATTGTGAAGAGCTGCAGATAGATGTGATGCTATTGAATGACTACAATAAAATGGCACATGAGATTCAGTGTCAACAAATGCAGGTAATGTACGTGATGAAAACCAGTAACAACTCTACACAGACTACAGACTCTAAAACAGATCTTCGTATTATTCTGGACAGTTAAATGAAGATGTCAGCTCATAGCTCATCAAAAGATCAGTTAGAATAAGAAGAAATCTTGGAAAAGGAATAGAGAATAAAACACAAAACATTACTCTGTTTAAATCCACAGCTGCTGTGTCTAGACTTCTGTATGCAGTTCTGCTCATGCCATGTTCAAAAGAATATAACAGAACAGAAAAGATAAAAAAGGGCAGCAAAGATGATCAAAGTTATGAAAAGGCTTTCGTAAGAGAAGAGATTAAATAGACTAAGATTTTTTAGCTTGGAGAAAACACAACAAAGGGAAAATATGAAAAGATTTTTGAATTGTGATTTTCACTGAGAAGACTAATAGGAAACAATTATTTACTGTTTCTCCTAAAGCAAGAATTAGGCACTGCCAATGAAATTATCAGGTGGCAGGTTTCAATCAACAGTGGTATGTTTGTACACACACCTAAGTAAGTTGTGGAGATCATTGTGCAGGACATTATGGATGCCAAGGGTCCGTAACACAATTAGACAAATTCATGGAACAAAAATCCACCCAGGTTTGATGGAAAAATGTCTTTTTTATTTTCTTGCATTCTTTTCTTTAGACCCTTAATTGCACAGGGGTGTAATTGTCCTAAAATCTTTGTGCAATTGCTGGAGAGTGACAGGAAATTCCACAAGGTGACTCAGATGTTACATCTAGGTGGATGATTGAATTACCTTCAGCTGGTATAAGCGAAGGGCATACATATAGTACAGTTTCCCTAGGCTGCATGATGAGTTGTAGTTTGTTACCTCACAGTAACTTCCACGTCTCAACCCTTAGTAGACAGGGTTGTTCTCATATGTTTTTAAATTCCTACAGATTAATATCTTACTAAAGAAAATGTTTAAATCAGTGTGGTTGTTGCTGAATCAGTGCTTGCACTGCACCTTCCCAGCAATTTTTATTACTCTTGCTTTCATATCCGTTATTCTGAATGTCAGGGAGCTATTTTTAAGTACTAGCTTAGTTCAGTTTAATAAAAGGTATTAAAATATCTGCACCAGAAAAATTAAAAGAATTCCTTATTAAGAATTTAGTTTCATAAAATCAAATGCATATGTAGCTAACTGCATGACTGCTCCAGACAAGATACATTTTACGGGAGTAACATTTTACAGTCTATGCTAGAACAGTGATATAGAAAAAGACAGATGGGACCAGGATTATGAAAAGTCACAGAAAGTATAGTTAACAATTTCAAATGTACAATAGAAAATTTGCCTACCCTTTCAACAGTTTTTTAATATGATTGCTATTATTACTAAATTATTGTTTTAAGCTGAACTTCCTTTCTTTTCAAAATCTGATCTGTTCTATTGTTTTCAGTAGTAGAATAATCATAATATTTAATTCTTACATTTATTAGAATGAAGTTTTCTGATGATTTTCTATGAAAGGAAATAAAAAACTTAGTTAACGTTCAAAAAGCTGAGGGCTCTAAAGCCCAAATAGGAAACAATATTAAGGGACTAAATTGGTCATTATTGACTCTATTGATGTATAATGGTACAAGACAACATACAGAGGTATGAAAAGCTGTGTGAAGCTATAAATTAAAGAAAGTTTCATACTACTTCCAGTAATGCACACTTTTGTCTTCCCATTCTGTAAACTAGATAAACTTGGAATATTTTGTGAACTGTAAATTTAACTGTGAATAGCAAAGCACAAATTAGTATAATAGGATCTCAATCTGAACTATATTTCCCATCATTTCTGAAATAGTAATTTATAGTCATTAAAAACTGTCTACTTAAGGGTTTCACAAAAATCTTGGGGTTTTCAATTATAAAATGGGTGGGGTTTTTTGTTTGTTTGTTTCTGTTATAAATATATTCTCCGTCTTCTCTTCCTCTGTAAAAGTAATCAATTTTTTTTTTTTTTTTAAAGGAAAGGTTGTGTTGCGGAAAAGAAAAAAGGAAATTAAACCATCAGAAGAAAGTAGTCAAATTTCCCAAAATAAACTGACTACCTTGAGGGGGGAAAAAAAAAAAAAATCCCGATGAGATGTTTACTCTACTACTTGTTTATCAGCTAACAAAGTTGAAAGAGCAAACACAAAAGCAAAAGACAGCCAAAGGTATTTGACTGATGTACAACACACAAGATATTTACTCTCTGAGACAGTTCTGAGGGGCACTTCCAGAGTTAAATAGTTGTTATTAAGGTTACTCTGAACATGAGTAGGTATGTAAAACATTCTTGAAAATCCCGTTCAATTTGCCAAAAATGCAGTCCAGTCTTTATCTGTGTGAGCCTTGTAAGAAAGCAGACTATGTTCACTATTAATAACACTGATGCTGAATAGCAGCTTCTGAGACCAGATCTATATTGTGAAGTATTGCTGGCAAAGCTATGTCATCTAGAAGTGTGAAAAAAGATGACAACCCTAGTTCACACAGTTATTTGGCAGAAAACTCTGACATTCACGTAGCTATATGAATATATATTTAGTTCAGTTTATCTCTTTCAGGGACACAGTGCAGAAAGGTTAGAAGGAGACCTCTCTGTGCCAGCATGTGCAATGTCTCCAGCAGCTGGCTCTGGTGATGGAGTTGAGATGAAAGTGGCAGGTGTACTCCTGCAGATAAACCTCACCTTACCACCAATCATGGCACATACTGCAGTGGGTGTGATACAACAGGATAGACCCCAAGTATCTTAAATAAATATTTACTTAGATTTAATAGGATTGTTATTGTATGTTTATGAAATGCCAGTTGATTCTTGAATGTATTTGCCAGGGATTAACAGCTATTCCAGAATCCATTGCTATTTAATGAACATACAAGAACTGTCTTAGATGTAATAAGAAGTTAGGTTTAATAGGATCATGAATTACTTCAACTCACCAAATGATAAAAATTTACTGGAGATTAACACTATGTAAAGGTACAGATATCTTATATAGAGGTTAATCCTTAAATTAATATGGTTTTATTCATCCCTTGGTATTTAATTAACTTAAATCCTAATAGTTCCAGCAGTCAGATAAATATGTTAGTTTATTTTGATTTTAAGTAGAGGTCCATGTAACCTAAGACCATCCCTTTCCTTTCCTGTGAGTCATTTCAGTAAAGCATTTCAGCACATAGGGCTTTTTAGAAACCAAAGTACAGGTTGATCTCAGATTCTAATTTTAAACCTCCAACACAATATACTTTATTGCTTCTGGCGCCAGCAATTTGGCCATAAGAATTCAAAAGAAAAGCCAAATAGATGGATATTTAAGCAAAGCATCAAAAACTATGAACCTTACACAGGCACCCAATTTTGTGAGTGAAGAAACAGCTCCCGACTGCAAATACATGGAAGAGGGAACAATGGCTGTGCAAACAGAAATCGTGTTTCTCACATGGAAGAGAGATTCACCACCTCCACATCATGACTCTGATGAAATCGGAAAGATTTGCTGAATAAATTAATGATGATGACTCCAGAATAAAATTGGCCTGGAACCATTAACACTTACAACATGAATAAGAGACACGGAAGCCAAAAAGTTGGGATAAACAATGGCCAATGTGCAAAAAGCTGGTTCCTGAAAAAACGCTGAACTGCAATTCATCTTTCATAACTTTAGATATCTACAATTATTGAACTACATCTGAGTTAGTCATCTTTTACTGACAGTAGAGAGGAATAAGCATTTGAAGGTGTGATTCACCTAAAATAGGTCAAATGAATCATGCTCCAGAAGTACTTATTGCTCTCCTCATTAATTTTAAAGTGCTCGTCAACTAATTAACTATAAAGAATCAGAGTAACTAGCTCAGAGGTAGGTAAGATGGTAGGTGAAATGGTAGGGACAGGGTTCCTGAGAACTTCTGACTGTTCTTTCCCTCAACAGGGCTGAAAATGTAGAGGTTTGGAATATTAAGCTTTCTTTTTCTTTTCTTAACTAACAAAACCTTGAGGTCTAGGGTTTCCAGTTTCCTTGTACTTATAGAGGACTAGGTATCTAAGAGAAAATCTAAGCCTTAGTTTTGAATCTATTTTGGAAAGGTAAATGAAGATGCCATAAACTTGTATTTCCTGGATTTCATTAAGATTGTGAAGTGTATTTTTAGCTGTCTTGAACTTAACAATTTTTTTACCTTTGATATATTTTCCAGAGTATTCTGTTCCCAAATCTTTCCAGTAAACTGAACAAAGGCACTAAGTCCCTAAGTAAAAATATCATCATCTATATTTTGAGGAAGTATTTTATTTTTGTTCAGCTACAAAAGCTTATGCGAAAGAATGATGTTGCCTGACGTTGGATTAAAAATAAAAAGTTATGTTTTGTTGATTTATAACAATAAGTAAATATCATACTCTGTTAGTTGAAAATGGGCAAGGTGGTACAACTCTGCTGACTCTGATGAACCTCCACTGCAAAACCGCAAGCACCTGTCTGATATGGAATGCATTCCAGTTTAGGATTATTTAATTGCAGCTACTGTCTAGGAAAAATACAAATTTTGATCACTTTTGGCAGAGAATTAAATTCAACAAAAGCACTCTACCTCCAACAGTAGGGCAGTTTCTTGTTTCTTAAGGAATCTGAGTGTGTTTTGATTACTTGCTTTTTTTCTTGTCTGTGTTACATGTTATCTTCTCACACCTTAAGTTTCTAAGCTATTTTTTTTCTCTTTCTTCTTCCTGTAACTCTTTCTCTCTCTGTCTTTCCATACTTCTGTATATCAGAAAAAGAATCAAGTTTACAATAAGGAAAGTAGCTGTATAGTACTTATCTTTCAAATGTGCTTGTAAAAAGTTTAAATACAAGAGTCTCCTTTTTAATAAACGATGAGCCAGCTACTGTTGTCATGTATTCCTGTGAAAAGCTGCAGAAATGTAATAAATTTACAATGATCTGTAATTCTACTGACATCTGAATCTATGTCTTTAAAGAATCTAAAGAAATCTTTAGGTTTTAAATAGCAAAGAAATGTTTAGGCCTTAAATAGTAGCTTATTTTGTCTTACTTAAAGAGGTTACACATCTCCTGAGATCACTGTAAAATAATAGTGAATTAGCGATGGGGTAAGATTTCTTAAAAACAAGAGGAAGCTGGGTTCCTAATTTTCACTGATCGTCTAACCTGTCTTTGAGACTCTTTTCTTGTGTCAAAATTCTAGCAACATAAATATTTCTGCTATTCTCCATATAATAAGAAAATATGTGACTGTACACAAAATAAAACACATAAAATTAAAAATAAAGGAAGAAAATTAAACATTAATAATAAAGAATGAATAAACGGACATCTGAATGTAACAAAAATATGGATATTATCAATAGTTCTGTATAAAGAAAAGGTGTTTATAGGCAAAATTCACAACTTTTATAACTATATATCAATAACAAGGTTTAAACATCTCGTGGGATTTTATTTTCCCAGTAAATATGAGGAAGCCAGAAAATTTTGAGATAAGATTTATTTTGGAAGCCCAAACTATTTAAATTCTGTTCTTATCTTGAAATAACCATATAATGATAACTGAGATAGATAGTTTTTTACTACAGGCTTCAAAGTTTTTGATACTTCTGTCCAAAATTTACATTTTTATTATTGTTTTTTTTATTTTTTGACATTCGTAATAAATGTTAAATGTAAGTGTCCTAAGTTAATATAATAGTGCTTGCTTTGGGGACAGTTGCAAGCTGTGATATATTTTACCATACATTACTATGTGAACTTTCCAGTGTAATTCCATCCAAATATACGCTTTGAGAATGTCCTTATTTGTTTATTATAAGCCTGAATGCCAAAGAAAAAATATTTTATGCTATTATGTGGTATTTCCAGTGATTTAAGCATATACAGTATCAACTTTACATGATCTTTTTTATTTTAATTTTTATGGTCCAATTCAGTAGTGTGCTCTGGCTACTCTACAGTACTCTTGAGAAGCAAAAAGCAGCCACAGCACACTGGCAAGTTAAGCTGGGTTTAAAGCTTTCCTCACAGCAGTGTTCAATGTAGTTTTCTTTCTCCATCCCTCTCTACTCCATGCACTTCCCCTCAAAAACGCCTGCCTTTCCTGTGCACCCAGGTATTCCTACCTGGGTACCAGCCAGGTATTGTCGGGTCATAATATGAATTGAGAAAAGAGAGAAAAGAAAGTGCTACCTGACGTAACTCAGGGTCACATTCAACTTTCTGTGTTTTATAAGGCAGACAAAAATCTTACAAATATTTTAGTCAAACTGTTTTAATTTGCCTTTTTTGAAACTATTTGCCTATGGGCAGATACCAAGTATGTAAAAGAAATCAGGCTGAGAATTTGACAGAAATTGATTTCATAGACTATTTTACGTTTTTTCATGGGGAAAAATATTGGTCCTTTTTAGGAGTAGCCACCCAAAAATGACACATTGTTGGGGCCACATAATATGATTTCCCACATCACATGTGCAAAATTTCTACTGTAAGTAAAATATTTCTATAAAAGAGATGTGAAGCTGGTACTTTCTGAAATTATTATAAAGGTGCAGTATGAATTTTATGTACCTCAGGGAAAAAAAAAAAATTAAAAATCACCAAATCAAACTGCTAAAGTAGGAAAGAAATACCACATGCTAAAACTAATCACACACATGACGTGTAGGACTATTCACATTCAGCAGTGCCCACAGATCTAATATACACTTCCCTAGGCCACACAAGATTATAGATGTGCTGCGAAAGTCTTTTCACAGTATCAGAACAGACACAGTTTCACTTGTGTTTCTGTTGTTCTTCATCTGTATATTTGACTCAGAGCTTGGAACGTTTTTTGGGTTGTGTAACTGCCTAGAGATCATGTTCAATGTGCAACCTAAATTGCACTTTTCGTGTAAGAACTGCATTCATTTGTTCAAGTAAAAATTAAGTCAGATGATAGTAAAATTCTGTATGAAGAATTTAATTCAAAACTCTGAGAAATAGTTAAGTTGATAGGCTACCCTCTAAAAATCCAAGGTGCACATCCTTATAATATTTAAGCAGACACTGCAATTATATTGTTATACATATAATAAGTTATATATATGTATATATACATATATATGTATGTTATAGGTACAGTACTATGCATTATTAACTATATATTAAAATTTTCATTTTTTTAAAGTTTTTCAACTGTATACTACATTTTAGATTGACAGCTTTTGCCTCAGTATTTTTACACTTTCCCAAAATAAGTTTATGATGAAAATATAGTGTTTTATGTAAACAAATTTGTGAATTGTTCTCATATTTGCAGTTTTAAAACAAGCATGCAATGTTTTAAAGATTTCAATTTTCCATACTGTTAAGATACAGATTTATATAGATTATAAAATCAAATTTTCAGGGACATCAGTTAATGATGTCTTATTTCTGTATTTATGCATATGCATGTGTTCATATGTAAACACACACATACTACATATACATATACAGTATTAATAATATTACAAGAAATAATAAAAGATGAAGGATTTTTGACATGTAGTTACATGAACATCCCCACTGATTTATATGAGACAGTTTATGTATAAAAAGCTAGAAGAATATGGTCCTAAATTTAAAAAATACATTTATTTGTCTTAAATAAAGGGTTTTTTTTCTGTGCCACAGTATGACTTGGTTATACTGGGCATATGCTCCTCTCCATTTCGTGCTGTAGAGGGGAGCAGATGGAATTAAATATAGCTTGGCATGCAGCACAGGGGCAGCCATGGAGCAGTATTTTTTAGTACCACGCAGGCACTACCAGCTCCATATACATTAGAGATGAAACACAAGAAAGGGCATGTCACCTTCAGGAAAGGGTAGTAGTCAGGGAACATCTGTTATACATGCAGTGTTCCCTGTAGAAAGAATTGAAACATGATGAAATATGCATCAAAAGTTCCCTATGCACCGAGGTACATTAAGTCCCTTTCAAACCATATGAAGCCCACTTGGGGAAGGGAGGTTATTTGAGTGTGGCAGCTGGAATAGGAGAAAGTAGCAGCAGGGAATGGAAACCAGCTGTTCTGCCGTTCTGGAAATCAGGATGGGCAGTAGGTGCACAGAGGCTGATACATGGCATGCGTATATCACTGATGTACAGAGAGTAGACAAAGTTTCACTGAGCAGTAATTCGTTAATCATGCCGCAGCTCTGTCTCTGAGCAAAGTCCATGTTAAATGCGAAGCACTGTTATATTATATCAGGGATTCTTGTTGTGAAGCACTACATAATCCTATTCCCTGCGATTCTGTAACACAGTGAGCTCTTCCCGTAAAAGAAGATGTTTGCAGACAAAAGGTTGCAGAACAGGTCAGTATGTTTAACACAGGACTAGACAGTATATTGCATCCTCACATTTAATTATGGCATCATAAAAAGCAGGGCTAGAGTGGATCCCCTGGCCCTGGGTAAGTTAAAATAAATCTAGGTTATCACTGACAAATGTGTATTTAACCTGTTTTAAAAACCACCAGGAAAGGGGATTCTTTAACTTACATGAGTAGCCTGCTTCAGTGCCTAGCTTTCTTTATAGCAAAGTTCTCCCTCATATGTAACCTAAATAGCTCTCCCAGCAAATTAAACAAAATAAGATGAAAGAAAAAGCAATCACCACCCTATTTATAAAAACTTTTTATATACAGAAAGACTTTTATTATGTTTCCCCCCAGTCTTTGTTCATTTAAACAAACACAAATTCTAAACAAACACTTCTTTCAAACTTCACCCACAGGCCATGTTTCGTAAGCCTCTATTTTCTGCTATTATTCTACCTCTTTGTTGATTTTGAATTTGTCCAGATCTTCCTTAAAAATATCCCTACAAACTGAGTACGGCGGCTGTGTCACTAATTAGTGTGTGCTGCAACGCTGGCCCAAATTAAATTATACCACTTTTCTCCCTCTGGAAACCAGGGCACAAGAGAAAAGTAGTATGTACACAGGAAAAGGGCCACAAAAAGGACAGACTGGATTACTGTACACAGACATTAGGAGATACTCTTTGTTCCAGAAGAACAAAATACAGTTAGTATTATTCCAACTGAAGCATTACTGAATGGAATAATTAACTCCCGTCTCTTATTTAAGACACTTCTGTTATGTCTTCCCCAGCTGGACATAAAACTATTGATAACTGCAGTCCAAGTTCAGGTTTCCAGCTACTATGCACTAGCTTTACAGTAACTTTATCTGCAGAATATTCCTTCTTTTTGGTAACAAGAATGTGACTGGAATATGCAATGGGATTGTGTCAAAACTTAACTACTATTGCTGTTTATCATAGCTGTATTTTCTGCTGACTCAATAAAAGGAGATACAATTATACAATGATGATGTAAAATGAGAAAGAGAGGAGAAGATGTTGGGGTTTTTTTAATTTTCTCCTTTATATAACTGAATAAACACACACACTCTCGTGTATATATATATGGTTTTTTTAAATTATAATTCTGTGCAAGCTTAATTAAAAGAAAACTGTAAGTACACCATACAAGGACGTTTTCAGACACAGACTAAGAGGCAGGAATAGACTGTCTAGTCCCGTTAGAATAGTTTCCATGATATTAAGTATCCATCCAATATATGAATATGTGCCCTAAAATTTTCATTAACAAAAGTAAGCACAGGCAGAGAACATCCATTTACCACCCAGGGAAATGCATAAAGCCTGAAACAATGAAAACTATCTATTTTCTAATTTCCTTGTTTCAAAAGTTGTTGATCTTTCTATGCCCCCACTTTTCTTTCAATTTATAAAAAGAATCTGAAAAGAAGAAATGTTAGCTGAAGATAATGATTTTGACATAGAAGGGCTTCATCTTACTGAGAACTGCAAATCCTTCTCTTGCTCTTCTAGTGGGAATAAAGCAAAAAGATAACTTACGGATTCTAAGCCTTCCAAGAACAAACTGCAGTACAACAACTGTGCTCAGACCTGGGAAAGGCAGTGTCAAAACAGAGAGTACAGAAAGGAAGTAATGAGATTTACACTAGTGACAAGGGAGGGATATTCTGCTTTGTTGGCTCTAAAGTAACGCACAAAGAAATGAGCACCAACAGCTATAGCACCCAAATGTTAGAATTTGCACTTACGTCTCAGACACAAGACTTACAGTAACAGACTTATGATCTTGAAGTGCATGTTATGCATCAATTTGCAAATAAGCTCATCAAAGAAAACTCTTCTAAAATTTATTAATACTTTTACTGGTACAGTCTTGACCTTTTAAGGTGTTAGTAATGATATATCTAAATTGATTCGGTGGTGAAGCTTCCAATGGAAACAAAATACAGGGCAAAAATATAGATAATTTTCAACCACTGAATTAATTTGTAATTATAAAATAAGTAGAAATAATGGGGGGGGGGAGAAATGAAATTACCTGAAAAATGTAGCATAACACACCAAATGGTACATAGGTGAAGTTGTGCTGAATGGCTATAATCCCTTCTTTGTGTCACACTGACATATTTTGTGTGTGTACAGATGCAGGAAGTTCTTTCTGCATGTTTTGAAAGTCAGTTATAGAAATTTCCCCCCTAATTTGTGGCTAAATACATTAATTAAATGTGGGATATGCTATTCACAGAACTTCACTGCTACCAGATACATGATGATAATAATCTGCCAGATGCTGAAACATGCACCTGATTAAAAACCTGGTTTGGCAGAATTCAACTCCAGTTGAAAAGCAGGATAATAGGCAATAACAGGCGGCAATAATAGGCTAAGATACTCTGATGCAAAGTGTATTCACTGTCACTTCAGCTGCCAGAATGTTTGCACTGCTTTTCTATTTTGTATCAATGAAGGCAGATAAGTAAGTAGTCAAGGCATTAAGCTAATCCATCCCTTCTCCATTAGAATGCCACTTCACTTCCTTTTCTGACTTCTTTTAGGACAAACATCTGCTTCCTCAAAATTCTCTGTCCTCACCTGGATAGCCTTGCTTGAAATCCAAATCTGCTCATATACTTAAGAGGAGAGCACACTACAGAGGGAAGCTATGCCTGGGAACACTCCCACCTCTAATGAGGAAGCACCAAACAAACTGGACTCTGCTTCGAAACACACCTGATTATCATTCAACCTGACATCACACAGTGTCACTCACAAATCTAGACTCAGTATTGAAATAACTAAAATGTAAAAAGTGAACCTAAATTGACTGGTAGACTAGTAGGCAGTCTAAAAATAAAACTTAAAACCAGAAAGATATTCAACATAACTGTAACAGGGGGAAAAAAAAAAAAATCTTTAATACTCTGAGTAAGTAAAAGTTGGTAGACAGAAGAGTTTTGTCTTTATTTTGCCCAAATCCATCATATAATTTGCTCAATATATAATACAGTAACAGATATGTCATAGATGACTGGGTGTTAACATGAGAAAGGTTATGACAATCATCTGTATAGCAAAAGCAACTGACCTGTATTCCTGTCTCTAGTTCATTAACTTAGGTTCAAAGGGAGAATATTATTCTGATCTCTCAAAAAAGGGCATTACAGAACATTTGCATAGCCTAGCTCAGCCTAGGTAAGGAAGTCTTGCAAAGGTGTTACCTAGATCATCTTTAAATGAGTGTTTGAGATCAAGGCAGTTAGAAAATTTGAAAATTTTGTAAGTACTCCTCTGACTAAAAGTGAAATACATTAATTTAAAAGTTTAATACCAATAGAGGTTTCAATATTCCCATTCACCAAGGACTTCATAAGAAGGATGAGACCAATAATAATATTGCTAATTCTCTTAAATTCAGAAGTACTTTTTCATTGAACAATGCACTCACAGCAGAAAAGTAGGAAGGAAGTACTGGCAGTGGCTTATATATAATGAATTCGTTAAATGCACTGGAGTGGACATCAAACAAATATAAATATGGCCTTATTCTTCATGAAAGTCTGTAATTCTACATAAATTTTCAGTCTTAAATTAAAAATACCACTACTAGAATGAGGCTAAAATAAAATATTTCCAGGGCACTGATAACAAATTTGGCCAATTGGAAGCAGATAGGTTAACAGAATAGATAAATCAGTCTTTGTCTTATGCTAGTCTTCATCTAGGATCACACATGTGCTCGCATAAAGCACAGAAGCCCAAAAAAAAAGGAGAGAGAAAAATACCTGGAAAAGAACAAACGAAAGGGTAAAAAAAATCATTTTGTGTGGGTTTCACCTAACTGTTTCCAGAATTTACAGTTCTAGAAACAGATACTATTATGAAGTCATACTAAGAAAAGGAAAGAGACGCTCAATACAATTAACTTGCTCTTATAGCTTGCCTGGGTAACAATTAATCAGATGGAAGTGAAGAATGGGTATTGCGTGCAAGTCCTGACATACAACAGCAAGTTAGCATCTTACCTGACCATGTTAGGGGCAAGCGAGTTGGAAGGGACGATAGTCCTGGACATAAAGACTCTTAGGTGGCGTCAGAACAAGTAGTGCAGTCTGACAGCTATTCACATTCTGGGCACAGAGAGAATGTGATAGGAGATGTTCTGTCCAGGGGAAAAAACCTACAGGAGGAAGCAATGTTGAACAAAATATTTCACAGGTTGTGTCAGCTCTGGGGGGACTCCCAGCCTCCATCAGTTTCTCAGCAGAGGCCATCACCAGCTCCGAGAACTTTGAAAAGAAATATTTCTCCACAATCTTCTTTTTCCATTATCTCATTAAGCTGATGTACTCATAAAAGAACCCATCATCCCCAATGGCATGGAAAGCATTGGTGATGATGTCAGACAGCAGAAATTTGCTTGATGAACTTTCTGCACTTATCAGTCTAGACTGATTCTCACTCAGTTAAACAGAAAGGATTTTAATTATCTTGCAGTCTCAAGCAAGATTATGGCAAGAAAATCAGTGGATAGTTCAGAAAAAATCTTGGTAAAAAATTCTGGTCATTTCTGCTCTGCTGCAGATGGATAATGCAGGATACTTGATTTCAGGGATCATTCTTGTTTAGAAATTGAGAATATAAATGTACAAGTTACTACAGAGTCATTCTGTGCATGTGTTCAGTGGACAAACTCAAGAGTTAACAGTATCCATAGAGATTCTATAACACTGATAGAGTTTTTATTCCTAAGACTGTTGCATGCAGGGCTGCATCAGTAGTGATGTATATGTATTTTTGTTGTGATGATGAAGAAAGAAGTATTCTATTTTTAAGTTATATTTAGTATCTCTCTTACTTTTCCTGAAGATACATTCCAATCCTTTTATATCAGTCACCTACACCTTAGATTAAAATGCTGCTGTTCTGCAGAGAAGCCTGGTGAGCAATACAGGTCCTAGAGGAGTCTCTGACACCAACGCTGAGGAGTTTTCTTTTACCCTTCCTCCAAGGAGGTGCCTCCGTTTTTTGTTTATTGTCAGGATCCGTGCTACTGTTAAGGAGGCAACAGCACATGCAGAAATGCCCCCTCTATGGGAAGCAGGTGTGAATGGCAAGCAAACGTGTTGAAAGAAAGATGCAGTGCACAGTAATAAAGCAAAAACTGAACAACAAAGCTACCGAATTTGGAGATGCTTAATCCCTTGGATATTTTTGACAATGACATGAAAATGTAGATTTATGTTAAAGCAAGAAAACACAGAGAGCAAAACCAAAATAAAAAGGAAGGAAAAAAATCCTGGGAAAAACTGACAAAGACGGTGATTTATGAGTAACTACAAAAAAGTCCATAACTTTATATCGTTTTACTGATTATAAGGTAAACACATCCATGATTCACTAAGAAAAGTATAAAATGCACATCTTGCTGTTGTACTGCTTCCTTGTAGATATCATTTATGGTTTACGATATCATTTTCAGGTTTGGATGTCTTTTCAAGAAATACAGATTATTGCTGTTCTACTTACACCATACCAAGCAAAAAGATTATTCTGTTATTTAAATATAAAATGTGAATAATATATGCTACTTCAGGTGTAATAAACAGGTAACTTGACAGATGTATTCAAAACTATTAATTCTTGTGAGACTTCTAAGTAGGGTGATCTCAAACTGTCCAAACTAGTGATGGGGTTTAAAGTCTCAGCAACAGAAGTGAAAAAAGAGAGGTAAACAAAACAAATCTATCTAAAACTATTCTATTGAAAGAGTAGTAGGCATATGGAACAAGCTGCTTAGTAAGACAGCTGATTCAGATAGCATGAGAAAGCTTAACAGACAGCTAAATATTTTTATGCAGAAAGTGGTTTGGAATAAACAGCAAGAGGATATATGGTGGAGATAACTAAAATGGGACATGCTTATTTCAACACAAGACTTACTATCCTGATAACTTTTATTGGGTTGGTTTTTTTTCCCCTTTCTTTCCATTAAGGCCAAGTGATGAGCTTTCATAAGCATTTCATAATGATATCTAATTTTAGATATCTAATTTATCTTTCCCACTTGTGTGAATGTTTACAATCATCACCAGACAAAACTTGCTATCTGGAGATATTTTCCTTGAAATCAAATATTTTAATAGTAAACTTATGGAGGCTTTACCATCCACAGTTTTCACTATTTTAATGCAAATCATAAAGTAAGCTTGATTGCCTCCCATCCCATGCTGAAATCAGAAGCTGTCTTGTCTACAAAAACTACTTTTTCATAGAATTTCCTACTTCTCTGTTACTGATAGAAGCACAATTGCTGTAGTGCTATTGACACTATTTTTTTCTCAATATGAGCATTTGATTTTCAAGCTGTCTAGACCAGAGTTGCTCAAAACTGTAGTTAAACTACTGGTACTGCCAGCATTCTTATTACTGCTACGGGTAGAAGTGGACCCGTGACAATAGTGTTTGGAATTACATACAGAGGATGTCCAACTCAGACTTAACTAATTTTAAATTAGGAATCTCAAGTCAAAATCCTGAATTCAGAGTTATTCCTGATCATTTTTCAAAAATGCCAGAAGATCTAATAATTAACACTGTTCTAAAAGCAGAAGCTAAACTATTTTAAATATCTTTAAACAACAATAATTAGGCCTGAAACTTTGCTACTAAATAGTGAATTCCCATCCCTGCGCACAACCCAGAATGATGACAGAACCACAACTTCTGATATTGCTTCAGGCACTGCTGTAGACAATTGTTTCTAGCAAGCTGTCCATCTCCTTTTCCCAGAAAACAATTTTTCTCTAAAGAAAATTCAATCCTTTTTCTATCCTAATCACATATGTCGTATTTTTCACCTTCCTTCAGCTTGGCTTATGACTGGAGAAAGCAATTTTGTTTATCTTCTTTCAAAATAGAAAAGTTACTTTGGGCTAACAGCCCTAATCGTACTAAGCTCAATGACAAGTGATCATTGATTTCATTGGGAACACCACATTGCACCACATTTGTTACTGCAATGATCTGTAACCCAATAAGGTGCTCGCTGCAGGTTCAGTTTTAATAATATGCCAATGATTTTATTACAGCACACTTGAGATGGAAGAGTTTGTACAAGTAAACAAATGGATATCATTACCATTTGTAATTATATTTGGGGAAAAAAAAAGAAAAAGAAAAAAACGTAGTTTATCTCTCTAGTCTCATTCTTTTTTTTCCTCAGTGAGAAAATTCACATAAACACCCACTGCTGCAGTTCAGTGGCTGACAGTACTTAACATTCACAGTCCAATAGATGTTTAATAAGAATGTGAGGAATTCATATGAGCCACTGGAATAAGTTGTTTCTTGATGAATAGGGCCCCTCATCTAGATATAATGACAAGTGCAAACCTCCATACTCTTTGCATTACAATGAAAATAAGCAACAGGAATAGTTGGCTTAATCTGCTTACTAGAGTTTTTATATTTTGACCAGTATTGGGCTTGATGCTGCTGGACAAACTGCAATATTATGAACTCTGGCCATACAGTCCTTTTCTAAAAAACCACACATTTTTAATTTGAGTAGTAAATAATATTCCTAATGAAACTTTTAAAATTTTACAACTCTTTCATGGCTATATTTGATAGATACAAATCCAGAAAGTTTGTCTTTTTCTTACACAAAACTGAGAAAATTAGACACACACTCAAACAGCTTCTTAAAAAAAAAAAAAAGTCCAGTACTGCATCTTTACACAGATCAATGTCCAATTATAAGCAGAGAGTTGCTGTGGCAAAAGGTCAGGAAAAAATAATCTTTCTGGCATTTATTACTTGGAAAATAAGGTCATATATGAGGTCAACCTTCAAATATATACAGAATAAATTATACTGCAGCATTCTAAATATTCTACACAGCAAAAATTATATTGCAATCTCAACATAATCAGAAAAATGAAGTTGAACATGTATTTCCTGATGACTGTACTACAGATCAGACTAAGCTAAGAGGCAAAAAACTTAGGTCCAATTAATCAACAATTAATAAAAAGCTTATAATATATTTCTGCTTAATTATAAATATAGCTTCTTATTAAGGCTGACTTATTTAATAATCCTCTAACTGTCTTTAACACTGCATCATCTTCCCTGCAACAAACTAAAATAATAGCAAACATACAAAACATTTAAAAATAATTCAGTGGTGCACTTCCTTATTGCTTACAGCCTAGAAGCAAAACACAAACGCACACAATGCTGGAGTACTCAGTCTGTTTGATGCTTTTAAAAAAAAGAAGTGTCTCTTTTGAAATAAAAGACCTCAGAATTAGATAAAACAAATCTGGAAAAAATTAATTGGACACAGAGTTTGAGGAAATAAACATGCTTGCTTGTCAGAATGAATGCTTGCAGAGAGCACTGTCATTGTCCTGATATAAGTCATCTTAGCTGTTTCACAGACACTCATCTTTGGTACCTCCACAGGATGTGAATGAAATTATACTGAAAATCAGATTATGTTACTATTTGACACTTCCCACGCTACTATTAATTGTGAAATCAACAGTACAAATAGGAAAATACGTCCATGAAATGAAAACATCTTCTGATCCGTTTTTACTCTTGTCTGATATCCCAAGTTTCTTTTCTTTTCCTCGTCTCCTAACTACGTGAGGAATGTAAATGACTGGCATTCTTTTATCTGTTGCAGTCAAGTCTAGTTTGAATTTCCAAATCACACTTTGGCAGAAGGACTGTATATAATATATAACAGGCAATGCCAGTGGAGATAAAGTATATTCTAATCATTTTAGAAAAGTACTAATTTTTTTTTTTTTTAATCTACTTTGGATACTTGCGTTTTCATTTCATGTTCATTCCAAAAGATACTGAGCGTTCTTTGCTCTGGGCTAGCTACAAGATTTACGGTTTTCTCTGATAGTATTATCAGTGGGCTATTCCACCCTGATAAACCGCAACTGCAGTACTAATAGGTTTGTAATGATGGCTTAAACTTTACGCTTTTGTAAGCATTGGAGGCTTCACTCACCTTGTTCAAGTGGCTGGCTTTTAGTTGAAGTAGTTTTCATCTTGAGTGCCTCCCTAACAGACATGTCACAGCAGGAGCCTTTGTTAGTGTCTTGGTCACTGTCAGCCTGATCACTGTCCCCATGCCCGCTGTCCCTCAAGCTGGCTCTTTCTGGATCCTTGAACGTGGAGCTACTGAAATACATATTTAAAAAAAAAAAAAAAAAGAAAAAGAAAAAAGAGAGAGAGAGAGTTGTATTTACTTGTTCTAAGTTGAATTGTACTCTCTGGCAAAGCAATTTTGACAAGAATGCAAATGGGGAAGCCGAGAAAGTTATTTAATAGGCCTTACCTTTGAACAAACTGCTGCCTGCTGCCCATGTAATTGGGCTCTGCGGGAAAATTGTCTGTCTGTGAAAGAGAAGGAAAAAAATACGTATAGTTGTACACTGGACAAATCTCCTGCAGAGCAACAAGATTTCCTAGAGGAGAAATGATTAATAATTCAAAAATTCCCTTAATCTTCAGATTTGTACATTTTAATTAAATTGGAAAACGCTGGCATGTAATTATGTGCTCAGAACAATTAAATGATTCCGGTCCACAAATTACCTGCTAAAGTAAACAATGAGGCTCCAATAAGTGGCATTCTCTGTTAGTAACCTGATAGATGACACTGTTTATGTTTTTTCATTAGTTAGATATTAAGACTGATGGTTATTGAAAATGAGAGAAAAAAACTACTTTTGCATATTACAAAAGTGAATTATTCAATAATACTAATTTTTAATCATAATTACATCATCTACTGGGATTCTGAGGCCCTTACTGCTGTAATACAATTTCATATATTGCTATATTACTCTTGAATTGGAAAAAAAAGAGCAAAAAAAAATCAAGAAAATTTGTGGCTGATTAGCTGTAGGGGTCTTTTAAATGCTACTGGAAAAGCGCAAGTATGAAAATATTTGGATTTTCTCTCTTTAATTTTCATCAGTATTAATAGCTATGTCAGAATAATGAGAACCACACATGCAAACAAGAACATTAAATGATTGTTGTAGACAAGTAGTTTTTAAAAGAAGATACTTTCATTAAGTCTGTCATGAGTATATTTTTAGCAGTATGAGCTGAGTAGCTGTAGAAGCAGAAGTATTTACAGCATCCAGACCAACATGGAGTCCTGCCAAAGGGAACTGAATTCCCCTTGTATCATCAGCTGAAGTTCTTTGGGAGAAAGAGAGACTGCATCTTTCACAAAACTCCGTATACTGTACATTCACACACGTCACTTCTTCTTGCAGCTGACCTAGTGACAGAGCTTCTACTGTTTTCTGCATCACTTCTCATCACGCCACTATGCTTCGCAGCAGCTATGAGTTTTGCAACAGCATCTAGCGTTATCAGTATCGGTAACACAGGCAGYGCTCAGTTAATGGAGCAGAAGGCCCAAGGTAAGGTTTAATGTCGCACAACAAGTGTTTACACAAGTGACTGGTCTGCTAGATATTTGTTTTTCCCTGCCACTCCCCACTCCATTTTTTTAGCTTTGTTTTGGTTTTATAGGTAGGTGGTCATTAGAAATATTTGCTACTGCTTGTTGGTTGGAATACTGGAGCTTGGAAAAGATGTGTGAAGTTACATCAGAAATTTAAGAGTCTTTGCTGTTTGCAACAGAAAATAGGTAGCCACCTGCCACTTTCAAGGTACATGTGAAGTAGATGTGCTTATATACCACAGATATCTTGTGTGACTTAAGGAAGGGATGGAAGATAAAGAATTATCTTCTGTTCGGCATGTATGAAGTCAATTTACACTGTACTTTCTTCTTGTTTCTAGTTAAATCCTTTGGTTCACAAATTAGGATTATAACACACATTGTGTTCACATTTTGAAGCTGTTTCTAATTTAAGCTGTGGAGTACACAGCATTGTATATGTCATCACAAAAATGATTTGATGTTTTATCAGTGAATTTTCTTCTATGATAAACTGTATGACAGAATCAGGTTTTACTCGTCTGTTTTCAAAATATAGCATAAAGCACCTATACTTATAATTCTAAATGATTTTTTATCATATCAAAATTGCACATAATTTGGAAATCTGGGTGTGTATGTCCAACTAGAGACTTGTTCTTCAGCAGCATTATTAAGATGGGCTTATGAAAGTGCTTAAATACTGCCTAAGAAATGCAAACAACACGCTATATTACAGAAGGAAAATTCTGAAGATCTGGGACATCAAACTCAGTGTTGTGTCACTGCTTTTTCAAATCAGCATTTCAGAAGCTGATAATTTCAGCTACAGCTATCCAAACTTTTTAAAATCTGGCCACTTCAATTAGGAGGCAGTTTAGTGCTTTGCGCTTAAAAAACAGACAAGATCCTGGTTTTAATATATGCAATTAGAATAAAAGCTTGTCTTAACTTTTAACGTATTTCAAGTTATAAAAACAAACATTGAAAACAAAAAAAAAAAAGGAAGAAATGGAGGTGCAAAGATAAATATTTCAGCATTCTTATATGTAATCTCTTAAATGTAGCACGTTATATTTTGGAAGCAGCCTTAATTCTGTCATTTATTCTATTCTTGTTGCAAATTGTAAGCTAGTATCTCTCTTGTGTGCAGCAAATCTGCCGCATATATATACACACATATAATCATTATGACACTCACAGTGTCCGATACTTCTCAATCCAAATAAACCTTTATAATTGCAGAACTACTGCAATTATTTCCTAGGTCTAATATCTCAACTATAGATGCCCAGGAAAACTGACCTTATGCTTTTACTTATGTAAGAAATCTGCCTCCTCCTAAACACAGCTGCTACTAGAATCAACATTCCCATTTTTCACGTCATTGTCAGGCAAAATGCCCACTATAAACTGCCTTTTCATCAATTCTCTGTCATTAGAAAAGTCGGACTTTTGCCCTGGAATTAACTATAGCATCTCCTTAAAGGTGGTGCTAAGAACTTATCTATAAGCTGGACCACAGTAAGAACTGGTCATACTGTTTGGTTCTGCTTTTTCATAGCAAAAAAAGCATTTTGCACACCGTGGACTAGCCAAGATATAAATTTTAAAATAGAAGTTATGACCACAACTTAGCTGCCATCTTGAAAATGGGAGCTGCTTCTGAGAAATTCTGTATTCATGGTAATCATTAATGACCTTTAACTCGATAATAATTTGACCAATTTCCTTTATATTGTATTTTGCAGCAATACAAACAGTTGGGTGCCATGTTACAGTGAGTTCATTGCTGCAAAAGAACAAATGTAAATACTTGATAACCATATACAGCCACAGAGCTCAGAGTTGAATTATTTTCTTTCTGCTCTAAAAGCATTAAAGAATTGCTTCATGTATGAGAATATCTATACAAAAATTGGGATAATAAACAAACATTTAATTTTAAGGCTAGGCAGTTTAGAGGAAAGGTAAGCATCTGCTTCACAATGGATTACAGAGAGATATGAATGTCTAACTAACTCCCTCAAACACTTCTTTTTTTTTTAATCCCAGTTAAAGTGAGAGGTCATATACTTAAAATTTTTACACTTTAACATCTATGGAAGTGATATTACACATTTCAGCTCATGCATTAATCATACCTCTTTACACTGCATAGCTGTAACTCTAAGAAATGAGTGCTACTTTAAAAATCTATCAATAGCAAATAAACTCTTTGTTCTTCTCTGGGTATACAGCCCTTTCCAGGAAATCAGTACCACCGTGTCTCTCTGTTTGCCTCCAGTTTTAAGGTAGGTTTCAGTTCACCTGCAGATAACCATCTAAAAGCTAGTCACCTACTCTAAGCTAATCAGCTCAGATCCCTCTATAAACATCAGAGACATACAAGTTAATTCATCCCATTTTGGGCATCTGGCTTTAGGTATGTACTGCTCCTGGAGATTACTTTCTCCAGTAACTATAGGGGAATCTAGATGACCAGCAAGATGTTCAGTGTAATAGCTAAAGCTAAGTAAGATGCATCGTATCAGAAATGAATTACATGGAATTACAATCTCCTGATAAATAACCAAAAATTACTCAAATGCCAGCACTGTTAACCTCCTGAAGAACAAAATAAAACAAGCTCCACCCTCCCCCTCCCCCAAGAAAACCCCCAGAAACAATCCATCTCTAAAAGTCACCGGAGTTAAATAGTAAAGACATGTTTTCTGTCTCTGTGATTCAAGGTTGAGGGCTGGAGTATCAATTAGGTCACCAGATACTAAGATACAAGTTCTTCAGTAGGAAGAAAACATACTGGGACACATGGTCTCTAAAACCAAAGCAAAAGCAGAACTGTCCACTGCCCTGCTTAGATACCGGAGAATTAAAAAGTCTGTGAAGTCAACCTAACTGTCCATAGCTCCCCTAGAGAAGAGGTCCTGGTTTTATGGCTCATTTTCACAGATTTGTGGAACCACTTCATTTCCAATGACAGTATGCCGTTAAACCATTCAACAGATATATTTTTTCACAGTTGCTATAATGGTCCCCTTAAAAAAAACTTTCTTCCACCTATCTGTCCTAATATGTGACCCTAGAGTAAATCTGAAATTTTAGGAACACTGCCATTACTCTGATGTTGCAGAAAAAATCCTGAGGATTTCTGTACACATGTTTAATACAGCTTTCTCAGAAGGATGAAGCTCATAAAAAATGCCATTTTGAAAGAGATCAGAATGCATATAAACCTTTCAAAAGCTGCCAAAATTTTAAAAAGAAGGTTACTACCTTTCAGAAAATATCTTACAGTTTGATTATATTACCTTTTTCATCGGGGAGTTGAGGAGGAGGAAAGTAAAAGAACAGGCAAATTAAACCTGTGCAAAATACACTCTTACTGGTATGGGGTTTCATATGTGACAATATAATTGCTACAGTCTAATAATGGGACTTGAAGAATCATTTACTGGCCAGTGTTTGCATGAACAACATGTAGAACATCCTTCAAGTGCTATTGTCAACTCTCTGTGAAACCATTCATTCTATTACAGGTGTTAAGGCTTGTGTATTAAGACCACACAGGGGCTTAGATAAACTACAATTGTTGCCAACTATTGTTCTCATATGGTGAATCTGGAATACTGAATTCTATAAATTCAAAATAAAACCATTCAGAAGCTTGAAAGTCAACTGTTAAGGTTCTAATTAATTCTAGAATGGCTATGATTTCCAAAAGTTTCATTTAGAGAAAGGAAAATGAAACATTATGGCCAAGAACAGAGTATCAGAAACAAATTCCTCATAGCATCCATTAACCTTAAATAATCTCATAAGAAAACAAACAAAAAAAAAAAAGTGAAGGCTTCATCACTGGAAACAGTTTGAACCAGCCTGGGCAAAGCATTACACARTGAATTATGGGGAATATTTTTAGCAATGGGCTACATTAATCTCTTTTCCTTTTTTTTTTTTTTAATACCTTCATGTTCACAAGGTATATGTGTTCACTTCTGTTGAAATGTTTTGATATTTTTATAAATAAAAAGGAGTTCCACTATGGCTCTGCACACATATATATTTTTTCAAAAAAAGTCAGGATTAAAATTACAGCCCCATATTAATCAATCAGATTTCAGGGATTCTACTACCGCTCAGTAAGACAATGGTAGAGGACTTCACAAGGCTTCTGCTTTCAAGAATTCCTATAAAAAGCAGGCTGTCTATTAAAAATTAGATGTTCCTAGCTATTTTCCTTTTTTTTTCTTTTTAATCAAAATCTTTGTTACACCACAATTCTGAAGATTTCTAGCAATCTTTGGTGTATTCCATACTGTTTGAATAAAATTAAAGTAAAAGAAAAAGTTTTCAATTTGACAGGTCTCTCTCCTGAAAAAAAGAATCTTAAAATCAACATGATTACAAAGAAAAAGATGGGGAAAGTGAGAGGGAGAAGGGGCGGGGGGGAGAGAGACAGAAATGCAATATTTAGGTATCCTTGACAAATTATGCCCAGAAATAACTGTCATATTAGGGAAAGATGTATTCTAAAATATAAAAAAAAAAAAAAAGGACTTAAACATTAATCAGATTTATGAATATTAGGCTACTAGAATATTCATAATTTTTTCTCAGAATTACAAGAACAAGTATCACATTTTCAGAAATGATTCAATGCAACTCCATTTTATGTAGGTGTTCATACCTGGAACTATAATAAAGCAAAATGTCTTTGCTGACTCTAACTTCTTTTTAATTAAACATTAAATGCAAAAATGAAATGAAACATCTCTCCTCTTTATCAGACTGCCACTTAATATCTAACTCAAGTATCTTCTGTGTCTTTTCTTGAAAAGCTTAATTCTGAGTGTTCACCCTTCCCCCATGAAACAAAGATCTTATATAATGGCAATCACTTTTCAAGACAAAAGAATTGTATTCTGCCAAATCTAGCTTTGAAAGAGCAGACAATTGTCTTCATTTCGTTAGGAACAGTTTGTGTTCAACATAGTACAATTTTTTCACAAAGACTCCTTAGTATAAGACTGCCAGTGAGTGTATATATATAGCCTGAAGTAGTAGTTTTCAATTTCACCAGACTTCCTTCATTAAGAAAATGTATTAGCCCAATAGCAAAAAAAAAAAAAAAAAACAAACAAAAAACAAACTGGGCATAAACTTCTAACAAGTTATTCTACCTTTTTGAAGGACAAAATTAAATAGGCTGCTTTAACAAATCTTGTCCTAATATGTGCTCTCCACTCTCATTCTCTTGAAAATGTTTTTGAGACATAATTTATGACATGTACATATTTGGGAAGTTTCACACTTGCTGCAAAATGTGTATTTTGGTGTTACAAGACCTACAGTGTGTTTATGTGAATTTCTGAAATATGTAACATTCTTCAAAAGCACACTAAAAACACAGGGCAACAAAAACAGTCAGATCCACAAGGCAATATCATTCACCAGGCTGCTGTACTCTTTATTGAAGAGTGTTGGTGGCTCATGTTTTCTCTTTCTCTTGAATGAGAAAAGCAAAACTGTGAGGGAAGGAGGTCCTGAGCTATTCAGTCAAATGCACAGTGACTTCTGAAAAGTGAAACTCTGGGGACAGAGACTACCATCCTTTCCTGTAAGTGAAGGAATGCAGATTCTCCCCATATAAATGCCTGGTCCATGTACTATTTTCTCTTAGCAAGTACCATATTTGTTACCAAAAAAAATTATTATTGATGTATTGCTTAAGCATTCATATTAAGGTATTGCAGATATTTCAGTTGTGTTTGTACTACTGGCTTACTGAAAACAATTATGTCTTAAATTTTTACAAGAGTTTACTCTGCAATGGACAAGGCACAAAAGAAGACAGAAGCCTAGACTGTAGGCTGTAGGGATTTAATAAAGTGCAAGGATTAGAAGTCACAAGGCCCAGGAAAGCTTCCTCCCACCTCACTGATGGTTGCACCAAGCCTGAAGGCTGAAGAAGCTAGAAAGGTCACTATAGAGAGACATATTTTTAAGTGACCCTGGTGAAAAAGTAGACTTAAAAGACACTCAAAAGATGGGGTGAGACCTGACCCTGATCATATTTTTTTAATGTGAAATAAAAGATTGAAGCCTTTCAGGAACAAGTTTGCCTCTTCTTCAGTGGGGAAGTCAGYTTAAGAAAAGCCTTCAACTCCTCTAACAGAACAGATGCAGGATATATGTTTAAATGCAGACTTCTCTCTCTAGGAAAGATGAGACTAGGAAAAAGTGTGGAAGCTGAACCCAAAATTTCCTCCTACTGAAAAGGGAATCAAGAAGATTTTCGGGACCAAACTTGAATTGCTGTTTGTTTCACAATAGTTTAGGGTTTCTGAGCCTCATTTTATTTTGCACTGGAGAAACATGAAATGTAAGCATCTAATGAAATTAGCATGGTCTGGGAAGAGAATGTGGAAAGTTGTCAAACGGGACTAGGAAAATGTAATTGTAATACGAGCTCTTAAGATTAACTACTTTTTGGAGGTGCAAGATCAGAATGCAGGAAGAGGTGCCAAACATCACACCACATAAAGAGCTCGAGCTGAAAGTACAATAGCTCTGTTTCTGCTATCACAACGTCAATAAATAAACATAATGAAATTCATGACACATTATTGCCTTGCTCTGTATTGCCTCTATTCATTTAAAAATGATGAACACATTTAAAATAATTCACAACTTGTCAGATGCCTGTGAGCAGTGCAGTTAGACTGGTGCTTTAAGAGGCATTCATGAAGATCTTATAAGAGAGCTTGATACAACTTATATCAAAGTAAAGACGGAAGTATGGGAAAACAGAACAATAACTACTTCACCTGAATCTGCTAGTACAGTTGCATCCTATGTATTTACACTGTTCACCAATGATATGTACTTACTGAAGCTACTCTGTCAATAAAAAAGACATTAAGAACCTTTTGAAAGAGCTTCCCTGTCAATTAGGCTGCAGATACATTCTATYGCTCCAGTTTTCCTGTCAATTTAATATACTGGATCATATTAACAGTACTGGCTTGTCAATAAGGCAAATCCGAATCCTATTAATGGAGTTATACTGCCAATATAATCGGCTTCCTATTTATCGAGCTTCCCAGTATTTGGGAAGGCTGTGAAATGGGATTATAAGGTTAGATTACATACATCTGTCTCTATATTACATAAATATTTCAGGAATTGTATCCTGTTGTGTAAAAAACCACATGTAATCGTGTTTTTCCATTATGTAAACTTCAGATGACAGAATAGTATAATTGTTTACCATTGCTGAGAAAACATTAAATCATCCTCATGTATCGCATTATGTTTCCTGCTTGCTCTAGGTAACACTGTTATTTTATAAGGCAGACTACTTGTGTGCCACACATATAGAACTGTTAATAGATGTATGCACTCCACCCCACCTGCACAAGATAATATCTGCTAAAATAAAAGGAAAGAGATAAAACACATTTTAGGAACAAAATACGAAGCACTCCACAATTTCAATGCTTATTTAGCCCTTGTACTGTGCTGAATAATCTTGGTGGAACTGAAGCTTGTAAGTATAATTCTAGTGTAACAGAAACCCCTGGAAATAATTAATAAGAGGTAGTAGTTCGTGCATAAAAAAAACAGGAGAAGTTCAGCAAGCCTTCTATTTAATAGAAGCCTTAATGAAGTTGAACATTAGTTGCTTTTAACCACATTCAATATTAAATAACTACTTTGACTGGATTAGCAGAATATACAACAGACCATTAAACCTGATTATATTAAAAAAACCTTTTGCTTAAAAAAAAAGAAAAAAGAAAAAAGTAATTGCATTAAAATGTACTGGGCATTCTCTTATCAAATTAACTCTCCAGGTCTAACTTGAAAATATAGATTTAAAAAAACATGGTCCAAAATGACAGTTAAAGGTCAATGAATCAAGTTGCCAATTATATTTTCTGGTAGCAGATGGGTGCAATGAAACCCTAATGATTGAATTTGAAACGCTTTAATGCACCTTTTATCTATGGCTCCCACCATGTTGAGTCTACCTTAGTATTCCTAACAGATATTATGTTTACTGCGTAACAGACTCAACTACAGTTAGCTAACTAGAATGAAATCTGCACTTATCACAATATCCAGCTTATTCTAAGAATATCATACCATGGACTCAAAGTAACAATATATTTGGGAGTGTATCTTTGATAGCATTAGGGATTTTTTTGATTTTTCATTCCAATCCACATGTTAAATATGAAGTCTGGAAATTAAGACATTAAAATTAGAGGGAAACTTAAAAAAAATAGTGCCTTGAAATTTAAGGACATGATCAAAGTATTTGTTATAATTTCAAAAATATTTTTCTCTCCTTGTGTTTAGAACTCTTTTTTCTATATGGAAACAACCTTATCTTTTCTTTCTTTCTTTCATGCACACAGATTCTACAGTACAATTGTGAGCTCCTGGCATTTTATTTTTAATTTTGAGACATATCTGAAAGCTCTTACTCAGCAGGAATTCCCAGTGAAGCCAGTAAGTGTTGTAGAATTTGTCCTATTCTTACCATTGCTGTTTTCCTTTTTCTAAGAGCAATGTTTTCTGAACAGATAAAAGCTTATAAACACAGCAGTACTATATGGTGGAGAAGGAAATCAAATTATGGCCTTTTAACACTGACAAATTGTTTTGTACTCACAATATTTAGTAAGGGGAAACAGAGACACTGGATATTTTAAATCTGTTAAGTTTGTGTTAACATCTATCCACTGTGTTTACCTTCTTCTGTCCAACCCATACTCTCACTAAAGGCAACAATAAAACTCCCACAAGCCATGACCTGAGGTCTGTTGAAATCAATGGATGTTTTCAAATTGGTTTCAATAGCCCTTGGATCAGTCTGTTTACTTCAGTTATGGGATAAGTGAGTCTTTACATAGCGTGCTACATTCCCACAGATACATATGTTGTATGCTGAAGAAAGCTGCAAAGGAGGGAAGAAGATTACAATAGTGATAGAAAATGAGAAAAAACTCTTAAATGTAATATTCCTTTATCCCAGCATATGGTCTTTTCTATGGACGGCAGTTAAACAGATTTGTAATGGCAGTGACAGGGAAAGGTGATTAGCTAGGCAGCAAACACTGTATGTGGCACAAGACTCCGGTTCTGTGTTTCTTCCCTAGCGAGTGAAAAAAATTAGCAACGCAGATAAAGCAGGACTTGATTCTGCCTGCACAGAAAACACACATAAAGAGGAACTCCGAAGCTTTCTTCCTAGGTGACGATCAGAAGAACAGAGATAAATCTAGATCAACGCCTTTCCTTTAAAGCTGCAACCTTATCCCCTTCCTCTTCCTAAACCCTTCCCCAGAAAAGCAATGATTCACTTAAATTCCTTAGGAATTAGGAAGAAAATCACAAATATTAAAACTTACATTATTACCTCCTGTCTAATTTCTTATTTCGGTCATGCAACTATTTATTTCAACATTTTGTTAAAAATCCCAAACAAGGTATTCTATAAACATTTTGTGACAGGATACAAAGCCCTACTTTCACACAAATACCTTGGCATAATTATTTCCTCTTAGCAGTAGAAAAAGACACACCACTAAATATGCTGCCAAAATAATGGCTGAATTTATGACAAAATAGTAGATCATCAAACTTTACAGCCTCACATGTCTGTGCAAGGAGATTTTCAACTGTAAAATGGTGAGTTGATTTATTATTTGTGACATAAGATAAATAATTTAGGCTTGCACAAATTTAGCAAGATGTTCTGTCCCTAAATATATTTTAAAGCCATAACAGTCATGTGCTTATGATGAGGTACCTCATAAAATGGAAAGTTTGATTGAATACACCAGGAATATAGTAGCAGTGGTCAAGTAGTCTTGGACAGAAAAAATAAGGCCTTTCAGCTATAGGGCTTTGTATAACCATCCACAGCTCTGTCAMTTCAGTGTTAACCTAGTGCAATGTCTTCATACAGGACTCTATATTAAGTTGATTCAGAACAAGCAAAAAAAAAAAGTTATCTTTCTCGATAGGATCACCTCATCTTGAACACAACACCCACTTATCTAGGGATCTCCACAGGTAATCTATAAACTCATAGGTATTTAAGGGCTGACTTTGACCTGTAAATTCTTAACAGCCTGGGGAAAAAAAAGTTCTGGATTACCCCTCTCATTATAGCTTGCCATATCGAGAGTCTGAAATCAGATTTTGCTGTTAAGATAAGGAAGATCTACATAAGAAATGTTCTCTGCAAAGATTCCAGGATTAGGAAAAGTCTTCTTTCTGTTCCAAACTAGTGTTGGTTTGTCAACATCTAGGACACTGCTGCAAGTTTCACCAGGGATAGAGAGACTGAACATGAACGCTAATATTTGATTGAGGGGCTAGTTAGAATACAGTGATTAAATTATGGGTTTGCCTCTGTATCTAATTAACAGGATGCTCACCCAGCGTGTGAGCACCTTTTTCAAAGAGAATGCACGCAATGGAAACTGAAGGATGCACATATATTTTAATTTATTTATTTATTTATTTATTTATTTATTTTAGTCATGAACTTTCAAAGAAAATAGTTAATGCAACCTTCCCTAAATAATGTCCACATCACAGAAGTCCCCAAGCCAACAGTCAGAAGAAGTGTGTGTCTGGGGAAGTCTCTTTCAAAATGGGAAAAGAAATGAAAATACGACAGGTACAGCACAAGAAATTCCAAACAAAAACTCATGCAAAGGGGAAAAAAAAACTTGTTAAGATTGTTCATACTGCTCTTCCTGAATATTCAAACCAGATAATGTGTAACACAGACTAATGCTGCTCCCTGCAGGTGGATCATGAGCCCACATGAAGCCACACCAACTTCCAACTTCACTGGAATTCAACATGGAGTTAGGTGCTTAGCTGCAGAGAGAAATCTCCAGGAGCGGAGACTTTGCATGCAATTCTTCTACACATATGCCCTCAAAACTTGTTTTCAGGTAGAAAAACTCATTAGGAGATGAATTAGATTATTTCCATGGAAAGTTATTAATTTACATAATTTCAGGGCCATCTTAACTTACTGGTGCTTCTTTCTAAATAAACACATCATTGTGCCATTGGGAATAAAACAAAAGCCATACAATACTAAGGGACTACTATATGGCTTTCAGTTCACATGCAACTTTATTAACTTCACCATAAATTCCTAAGAAAGAGTAAACTTGGGTTTGTTGGTTGTTTTTGTTTAAAACTTCTCAGGCATAAAGTAATAAAGTACAAAATGCCCTTCTAAAATATGCTAACATCAAGAGCAAACTCCTTCACTTTCCATGAAAATAGAATTAGGATCTTACTCCTAGGACCTTGTGTATCAAACTTCAGCGTACTTTCCAAGGTAATGGTATAGAGCCCTATTCTTAAAGATTTATAACAGGATTGCTGCTTCAACCTTAACCACAGCATAACAAACAGCACCAATATAATGATAATCCAAGCTACCAGCAACCCTAAGAATGTGCAAGGAATAGACAGATACTGGCAGGAATTAATCTGCCATTTTCACACATCTGCCCAAGGGAGGTATTGTAATTGCAAAAATTTACTCTTAGACTGCTGAGACTCATAGCAATTATGTTTCTTTTTTAATAGAAATAGCCACAGGTAGTAAGAAATTGGGTTTTGAGATGGGGAACTGGGCATGCATTCTAACCCAAATTACTATGTAAGTGTCTTTATTATAAAACACTATAGAAAACCTATGGCTCAAAATTTAAATCAGAACAAAACCTTTCCTTTAAATAAACTCTTCTCCTCCCACGGCTATTCAACATGTATGCCTATTTCTTCATTTACTGGTATCAGCAAGACCAGTATGACTGCAAGAAATTTATCTTCATCTAAAGATCTTTGCCAATACTAACCAAAATTCCTGAAGCTTACATTTGCTTAATAGAAACAGCTTTCTCTTGCTTTACTTTCATGCAAGTAAAGTAGACTAACAAGTAGGTCAAAATTTGGAAATCTAGCTACTTGTTCCTAAGGTTCCTTTGCCAGTATCGGGGGATGAAGAAAAGAGTGTGTGTGGTCTACATATATTTTAAATGAACTGAAATTAAAGTTTTCTTTGAAATTCTGGAAGCCTGTTTGAAACAAATGAGCACAGGAAAGTACTTAAAAAGAGTTATTTCATGCTTGAAGGAATTATTATTCCATTACCGTCACATTTTTGCGATAATGAGATGTATACTGTTGGGAAAGATCATATATATGGTGGCCAATGAATAAATAATAAAATAAATTCATCCAGTGACTTCTGCCCCTTGCAATACTATATCCTGTTAGGCCTGAAAAGAAGCTACAGGTGGTTTAAACAGACAAAATACATTTACAGATTTAGACAAAATGAAAACTATGCATTGAAAGAAGTAACATAAAACATTTTGTTTTCCCCTCTTTTTCACCCGATGGCTACAAAGCTGACTGATACGTTCCTTGCCTCGGAGCTACAAGATGCAAATTATTGTCTGCTTTTTAATACCTAACACCGTTGATGGAAGCAATTGAGGGCTGATTTTTCTCATGTGTCACATGACTTATACCTCTTTTTCATCATTACTCTCAATCCTGAAGTCTGATAGCGGGATACATAGTTTTAAGTAAGATGTATAACTTCCACCATGAAGTGGAAAATGAGGTGCTTCCTTACCTATACTCTTGCCTCAGGAAAAAAATGACAACATTTGTCTCTAAACTTGATGCTTTCTAGGTTGCAGCAAAAGGTGCGGATTGACAGCATCTTCCAAAACACTGTTACACAGCTACATACAGATCATACACAATATCCAAAAAAATAAGATGCACATTGGTCGTTAATAATGCCTTTTATCCAGCTAGATAGTTCTTTTGAATCCATGCTGCTCTTATCTATGTACCTTCACATACGCATTCATACACACAGTTACATTATCTGACGCATAGTCTAGAACTCTAAATAGTTTCTAAGGCTTTGTGGCTGCCATTTTTAAAAGGCTTTTAAATTCATTATTTCCCAAGCACTCTAAATTCCACTATATTCTTATTGTCATTTGAGCCACTGAAATGATGAAGAGATCAGAAAAGAACACACTTGGTACTTTACAGCTGTGGCTGGATAATCTTGCTCATGATCATCAAAGCAAGATTGTTTTTATGATCTTCAAATCTGCATATCAAATTACGCAAGTCTATGTGAAAAAGCAAAAATATCAACTATTCAGACATCAGGACTATCTCAATAGAGTACTAGAGAATGCAGTTGGAGGCTAAGTGAAACGAAGAGCTTTTGCAGCTTTGCAGTGTTTTTAAAGCAAAGGAGAGAAGCAACAGGGAGCGGTTCAGCTAACACAGACTCACAGATTCTKGGCTGAATTCTGCACATGCTTACGCACATCAGCAACTCCATTCCTGTAAGCGATCTATTTAATTCAGTGGTGCTATTGACCTAAATTAAAATATTCACTGAATAAGTGTTTTAAGGAACATGCCTTGAAAGACATAATACTAACRCAATTATACATATGTAAGTTAGTTTCCACAGGCCTCGGAATTACTTATGCACTGGTTAAGGACATGATCCTGCTCTTTCTAGATTTGTGGAAAAGCAGCCTTCCTTCCTAC
The DNA here is from genome assembly GCA_035582835.1 of Phoebastria nigripes. Taxonomy (NCBI): domain Eukaryota; kingdom Metazoa; phylum Chordata; class Aves; order Procellariiformes; family Diomedeidae; genus Phoebastria; species Phoebastria nigripes. Next base: position 590,270 of record JAYKAV010002970.1, on the reverse strand, counting down.
CRGTAGGAACAAAGACCAAGTGCTGAAACTGAAGAGCGTTGTTAAAACAATATTCTTTTTTTTTTTGTGTCACCTTAAAATTTTATAGAATTTAAATATGTTCATTAAGAATCAATGAAAATTTGTTTAGCCCACTTCAGCTCACCTTTTTTTTAAACTGAGTTGTAGCTAAACAATCTTAACCATAAGTGGTTGCTTAGCAATCAGCAAAGAATGAGACAGAAATATAGTAAGTAAAGAAACTGACTGACATGTTCTGTGTTTGAATCATGGCATTCATTAAAAACAACAGAATAACACCAACAGAAGTTTGAAACAAAATTCTATTAATAAAAGAATACATATAACTGTCTTTAGGAACAAATTATGCATTTAAAAGCTACAAATTCTGATTCACATGTCTGCTCTCTATAAAAAATCCTTTAGCTATTATTAAAAATACATTAAAATCCTTCAAATTTTGATGAAGCCATTATTTACCTTTTGTTTTTAATTCAATTGTCAAGTGTGCTTCCAATGATTTTAAAAAACAGTATATATCTACAAAGCAAGCAAGAGTTTATAGCTTTGAAGACTTGAAATTGATTTTTAATGCACCAGCTTTCAAACACTACAAAGGCTGCTCTCTGCTGATAAAGACAGTAAACAAGAAATTGTCCTTTAAATGTTCCCTTTAATGTTTTTCTTTAATTAAAAATCAATCAAAAACCATTGCAACATTAAAAATTTTAAAATTAAGACATTAAAAATGTTTAAGGTTTTTGACACATGATGCATTCAAACTAGAATGAAAACTTATGATGTTACTCTTGTTTACTTGGGTTAGTTTAGACTTTCTTTGCACTGTAAACATTGTTAATCAAGAAATAAAAGCACATAAAAGTAGTTTATCACTGAACACAGCTATTTTTATTGAGTAGAAATGTTAAAAATATGATGAAATAAAACTAGACCTTAAAAAAGTACTGAAGTAAAATGCTTTTTTAATACCTTTAGATTATTTTAATATATTCCTTTCTTCTAATCAGACCAAAGCCTATTTATGTAGATTAGTTACATCTAGAGTCTCATTTATCCAACCTGTATTTATCCTTTGATCACAAAGCTTGTTAACTTAAATGGTCTTTTATTGTTATGATTCGTTTTCCCATAATTATGCAGTTTAACTGCCTGATTTTTTTTGAATAAATATATGCAAACGCGCCAATCATATTCAGCAGTGTTATGCTGGATGCTCAATGAACTGTAAGAGCCATTTCAATACAATAAAACTGCCTGGAAGTGTTCCAGGGCAAGGACTGCAAATACCAGTAATCATAGTGTCACTAGAACTAGTACAGGCAAATACAAGCGTGTCACACATATATCAATAGATGGTCTGAAACACTGCCTGAAACTAATTTCACATGTCTATCACTGCAAGCTCTTACAATGCATCGATCAGAGGTCCCACCCACACAGCTGAAATTGTGCATTTGTTTCTTGTAACAAGGCTTTTCCTTTCCCCCTTAGGGTCCTCCTTTGGCGTGCCATGGAGACTGCAGCGCGCAACCACACAGCAGGGAACAGGATGCGATTAGAAACTTCTCTATTATGGGTAAAAGTATTTTATGAACCAGAGGAACTCTGATCTGATACATACATCACAAAGCCAGTAGAAAGGTCCATGGCTAAAATAAAATGCTGTTCACTTGAAAGATTTTACTTGCCTAGATCACTTATAGCATACTGAATTGAAAATATATCAGCATGGGACTGATTGTCTTGAGGGCTGAAAGAGGAGATATYCCCTCAGTGCATGAGAGACGCAAATTGATCTTTATGCTGTCCTGTACAAGTAACACTAACAATCAGCTGAAACTATGCAGTAATATCTTTATATGTAGAGGGACTCCTCAATTTTGAGGGCACATCACCAAAAAAGGAGCTATCTTCTCATCTCAAGCAAGTGAGAGATGAATTGATTTTATGCTATCCTTTCTGTACAGGTAACAACACTAACTAGTGGAAGCAATTCAGTAGAAGAAAGAGATGCTTCTTGTGTGACCTTAATAAGTAGGAATTGTATCAGCAGCCTTTGGGATTTAGCTAGAAAATATATGACTGCTCAAGGAGGTTATTTAAAGCACTGCCTAATATCCTAATTAACCAGGACATTCATATGAATTTGCTTGTTCTTGAATGTAGTACTTAATACTGAGTATTTTATCTAAAATGCTTAATAATTTATCTATTTTTTTCTTTCTCATAGGATTTACAGTAATTAATCCAGAATCTCCTTCTGTTAANAAAAAAAAAAAAAAAAAAGATGTCTACAGCAGACTAAAAAAAAAAGGTTGCACTAAAAAGACCATGACAAATACATTACTAGGGCTTAGAACACATCCTGGCTAAGATTTATGGCAGGCTGTACACTACTCCATTTCATCTCATCATATCAGCAAAAGCAGCAACAACTAGTTAATCTCCTTGTTGCCCCCTTAAAAACATAACAAATGAAACACTTAAACTCAAGGAACTTTTCCCTAAAATCATTCTGCCACTCTTTTCCTAGTACCTTTTTCTTTTTTTTTTTTTTTTTTTATTTAGGTAAGAGCCTGCAGTCCCCTGAGAGTTTCACTTGTTTCCTATATTTTTGAACACTTTAGCATTAATTTCACCACTTCTCTTCTTACAGCTGAAGTAGAGATACAATTGAAAGTATAAAGCTCTCAGGCTATCTGCTGTGAAAATTTGTCCCAACTGCTCTACTCTGACCTTTTGACATCAAAGGATTGCTTCTATACTTTTAAAGATAAAAACAGAGCTGTGTTTCTGCTCCGGTCAACAAATCATTGTTTAAGTTCTTTTCACAGAAAATTCTTACCTGTTGGAAAATACCAATACTAGTGTCAAAATGTCTTTTCTTTAAATGTGCAGACACTCCTCAGTCTTGAAAAGGTATCTCGAGACCTCTGCCATGCATCCTATATGTTTTCTTCAAAAAAAAATCAGCAACCCCTATACATACACTTTTTATATGTAGAATGAGTGTCTTGCATAGTGAAACCTAAAAGTAATTTGACAAGGCATTTTAACTTTTGTGGAAACAATGAAAGAAAGAGAAATTAAACAGGATCTTTAAAAACATATGTGTAAATATTACCCAGTATGTTAAAGTTTCCTGGGGAGGAAGGTAGTGAAAAGGAAGAAAAAATGCTGGGGAGAAAAGAAAAAAAAAATTTTTTTTTCATTTGAAAACAAAATACTAACTGGTTTGCAGTCAAATGTTGTGACTCAGGAAGAAATTATTTTTTTAATGACATTTTTGCCTCATTAGTGAAGGCAGGTTGTATCTGTGCTTTCTTAATATCAAGTGATATGTGCAAATATCTTACATGTACCTAATGATAATTTTCCACGTAACAATATTTGCTGAATTTTAAGAATAATGCTGTATTATGCACACTTTCAAAAATATATGAAAATGTGAAAATATATGTTCAGCAATATGTTCAAAGGAGTCTTTGATTTCTTCTTTCAGCTGCACACCTGATTACGTTACAGTTCACATCATAGTTACAAAATCTTCTAAATTCCAGTCTCCTTAATTGTTTGTAAAGAAGCTGTAAGAAAACATCACAAAAGGCTGAAATGTAAAAATAAAGGGCCCAATCATCCTATTCTTAGCTGCATTCTGTAAGGCTCTTAGTCACAACTTACTCTTGAACCACTGAAATCATTGATGAAGTCAAAATTATGCTATTGGCTGAAATATGAGTAAGAACAGGCCTTTTCATCAACGTGGGTAAGGATAACGAAACCTGACCAAATCTATTGTTAAAAGATAACCCTTCGAAGGATCAGTCATTGAAATTGCACTGGTAATCACAAATTTGTGTGGATTTTCCCATTTATGATTAGGCAGTGACAGTGAGCACCAAGATGAGGAAAGCTCAGACAACTTTAAGAGCCACTGAGAGCTGTGATCCAGTAAATCCTGCATGACTTGCCTCACGTCTTTTATTTTAACTGCACTAACTTTCTTCAACTACTTAATAAAACAGCAAGTTCTACGGAGACATTATTATTCTTAATTTATTGGTTAATGAGAATTTCTGTTCTGGCAATATAATTTTCTTTCTCATAATATCAATATTCTACTTCAGACTCTTAAATTGTCTTTTTCTCTATTAAGTTTATTGTTCTATATTATAGGTCTCATCTTGGAAAGTTCTTTAGATCTCATACAGACCTATATATCAGGAATGATCCTTTTGAAATAATATTGCTATAAACAATACCATCAAGGAGCTCAAGATCAAGACCAGAGCAGATGTAACACAAAACAGGAGCACAATTCTGCTTCCTCTGCCTATTTCAGCAGATGCCATAGTGAGCAGTATGTTGCCAAATCTGGTCCTAAAATATATGTACTTTGTGTCACAGTACTATGCAGTGTATCTTGACAAAAAATGAAATAATGCTTCATAAAAATATAGAAAAGATCCTGTCCTGAAATTCTTACACAGCCAACACCAGTATTGACTTCATTGAATAAGTAAAACTAAAGCTACAGAATGATGTAACACAAAATCATACTAACTGCAGACTGTGTTACACAATGCAAACATTCACAGGAGTTATTTTGCAAGACATCTAACCTTGTAAAACACTGTAAAAACTACCATAATGCATCTTAGCCAGGTAATCCTGAAGTTTCATCTGATGACAATTTAGTGTCCTTAGATACAACCCTAGAATATGCAGCTGCGAAATATGCAGAGTATGAACCTGCAAACTCGCAAATGTGTAGAACTGCCCCAGTACCCTCTTGGTGCAAAATGTTAACTTTTACTAGCTCTAGTGAGAGAGAATAATATTCCTCATTTGCAGTAGAAGATATAGAAACAAAAAATGAATACCTCTGTTTTCAGATAGGAATTTAAACCACTGAGAACGAATGCAACTTCTGTGAGGAAAGCTGCTTCTCCTTATACTGCAGCAGCTGCAGACTTCTTTTTGCAATCTTGAAATTTCTGACCTGAAGTTTCTCAACATAAAGCATGGAATAGTATACCTAAAGACAGAGCAGCACTAATATAGCTTATGTTTTTTATTTCCCCTGAAGACTCTATCTTCTTAGGCACTACTAGACACCTGGCGACAAAGCTGCAATGGGACTTGACAGTAACCTGTTGACACATCACAAACATCAGGTGCTTGAAGTATTAGGAATGATCTGTACTTTATCTTAAAATGCTACAGGACTGCCTAGTACGGCAGCTATGGTGATTCCCAGCTTGAGAGCTACTTTCAATACAGTCATTCTTTTTTAGCTGTTGTTTAGCAAAAGCTGTGACCACTGTTTTCTTTATTCATTCCCATCTCATTCCTGGTATATTTACAAACCTCTCCAAGATGCACTGCAAGTATGATAATAAATAATCTCTAGGATGATCAACACTCCTTGCATATGTAGATAGTTTTCTACAATACTGTTATGTCACTTTGAGGAACCTACTTCTAGAACCTATTTGTTTAAAGAAACTATTTGTTTCCCTTTATCTATCCACTCTTTTATCTATTGGAAACCTGCAAGAAGAAATTGCGACTTGTTGACCCAGGGAAAGGTGAACTGATTAACTCAGAACTTTCTGGTAGGAGAGACATGAACATATATGTGTATGTTTGTACATGATATTTCTTTTTCTGATGTCTGCTCTTTGAAACAAAGCAAAATCCTGTTTCTCTTAGTCAGGTGAGTAGGTCAGCTTGATTTACTCACCCGAATGAGATGAACAGAATTTGCCCCAGTAGTCTTTAAGGTCTAGAGTGAACAGAAATCTTCTTTCAGCCATGTAGAGTTTCCATTTTCTCCTGCTTTCCTCTTTTTTCACCCCAATAAAAATGAATAGTTTGGACCTTAAGTGATTCAAAGGTAGCATGGAATTTTGAATCTGGCAATGAGAATTGTGTAGCACTGGCCCATATACAAATATTTTAAACTGACTTGTGTTTGAAAGCACTGTTTCTAAAGTATGTTTACAATATGATTGCTGAAGTTAAAAGCAATGAGACATGCTAAAGTGTAGCTGTTCTGACTTCCCAGTACATTACTAAACACTGTTCTTCATCCACATCAACCTCATGTGTGCATCAAATCACGAATGGTCTATTTTCGGAGGCCCTAAGCACTTGCAAGTCTCTTGCGCCAATAAAAGCTGGAGGTATACTGCATCCTTGGCTATTCATCCAAAATTTTATACATATATATATGTATGTATACATGTTTAAATTATTTAATTTTTATGGTACTGAAGAAGTTCATTGATTCATATAAGTAACACATGCAACCATGGCACATAGCTGCATGCTACAAAGTAATGAGTAAACACACAAGTTGTTAAACTGTGTGACTAATGTGTAACAGAAGTCACTTAAAGAGAGGTAAGATTATACCGCTCTTACACATATCAGGCAATATCTTCTTCAACTGCTGGTCATTTTGGGTCAGTCTTAAACCCATAGTCACTAAGTAACACTTTACTGCACAGGTATTCATTGATATAAATTGGGCTATCTGTAGAATAAAATACTATTCATGAGAAATAAGGGAATCATAAGTCTATTGACTTTACTAGATCTTACTGCAAGGCAAAAAAAGTGTTACGCACTCCTAATAAGAGTGAGAAAATTTGGATCTTACTGAGAAAGAAATTATTTATTTGATTTTAAATATTTATAGACTCAATTGGATGTACTAAGTAATAATATAATATTTAGTATGTATATATATATAACCATTAATATATAAGTATGTTTTTATATATATATATATATATAAACATAAACTTTTTAATAACAGGCTCCTGCTAGAGAATTCTGCCATGAAACACTTGCTGAGAAAATGAGAATGAAGAAAAGCAGTTCCATTGTATGAATTATATAGAGTGAGATTATCATGGCTCAGTAACATATGTGGAAAAACTAAAGTGAATATTCGCTAGAGAACACTTACACAATCATTTACCTTTCCTTTACTGAGGTAACAAAGAAAACTGCTTTTCTGAATTGACTAATGAAAGGAGATGATAAAGCAGCTGTTTGGATTCTGTATGTTTTTTTCCACTGGCTATACCTTTGATTCCTAACCGTGCAATTTACTTTTCCAGACAAAGGTTTCCTGGAGTGATTAAGGATATAGTAGATGCAGAGAGAGGGCTGATCCTTTACTATTTCTCCCTAATTCTGCAGTTTGACTTTTACATGACGCAGAAGTACAGGACCAGACACAAAGTAGTATCTATATTCTAAAAGCAAATTTTATATAAAATTTACTCCAGGGATGTGGAGATGGAGAATACAAAATGTATTTTAGTAATGCAAAATTATAGTGAAGAGGATCAGATTTTCCCATCTAGCTACTTTAAGCCAGGGCCTTTCCTAAATAGAAACCAACTACTCTGTTTCATACTGTGTATTTGTTTTGTCAATACAACTACAAAATATAGTATCAATAAGTATGTTTGAACAGGTTGTTCACTAGGGAAAAATGAATGTTTCCTAATCTACTGGCTGGACCATCTAAACATCCAAAACACTCTGTGTAGATGTTCGGGTAAAGCAAAAACAATATTAGATATATCAGTGTGTGCTATGAGGAGTTACAGTTTACATTTCCCACAGTTGTCATAACAAAAACTGTTATAGAAACCACAACACACCTTTTTAAGGGAGGAAATTCCTCTTTTAGCTTTATATAGATCTCAGAAAAAAAAAATCATGATTGATATTATACAGTGAACACTGTAAAAAAAGGAATCATATTTTCCATAGGGATTTTACACTACAATTGAATCTTTACTACTCAGTAGCATCAATACATGAATTAATTGCTTTATATAGACATTACATGGTTGTAGGAAAGTATAATTTTCTGTCTTTTAGTAACTATTACACTTGTCACTAGGAAAAAAAAGTGTTCTTTTTTTTTAGCATTCTGACAACTCCATTTTACAGTAAAAAAGTTGACATTACTTAAACAAGTGTCATTGAAAGTTATTTGTTTTTTAAAGCATGAATTATAAATCAAATTATCTCCGGTTGTGCCCTAACCTAAACTCTTTCCTGAAGTGTCACTTTTTGTTAAAATCAATTTAAGATTTTAAGTATTGCTCCACTCACCTAATTGATAGCAACACAAATTCATGATAGGCATAAAATGAAATTGTTTCTGTGACACAACTCAATAGTGGGTTGAGGATTAGTTCACAGCGACCTTGTACAGACAGCCTTTTTTCTTTTTTTTTTCTCCCCCCCCCCCCGCCCCCCCCCCAGTTATAAATATTCAATTTACAGGCCATCAGTAACTGGAATTTTTGTTACTTAACCTGCCAATTATCAATGGCCACTTCTATTTAGTTTAAAACATTGGATGCAGCTGGCAACTAGAACATTCGGTGTTCAGACTGCAGGGTATGATAACTCAAAGGTATTATGAATTTTCTTTTGGTACATCAAGTGTCTACAGTGCAACTTCTTTCCCACTAGCTATACACAAAATGAGTCTGTGTCACTTCTGATACACTCAGCTCATTCCCCTATGACTCAGAACAGCATATTAGGAGAACCACAGGATAAAACAGATATGACATTTCAAATATATTTAATAGTCATTATCCAGAGCCTGCTTTCAATCCAAACGTTAAAAATCACTTTGGAACATACCTGTAGTATTTGAACATTAAGCTGCATTAATCATGAAGTAATACTTTAAATTAGATCAACTGGAGCCAAATTCTGCCCTCACCTTCACTCTGCAAGTTCACTGCTCTGGAATACATCTTCTAAGTTTGGACTTTAAACTACCTGCTAAAAATTAAGTCATTCTTTGATTAGCACCCTATATCCAATGGTCCAAATTCTGCCATTTCTCACGTTCACAAAAGTCGGTAGAGGACAGTGTGGATATAACTGGCAGCAGAATGCAGCCCAGCTGTAATTTCTAAATGAGCTTTGGTAGAAGAGCGAGCATGTAAGTCTTTCACTATAAAGCAATCATCAATATTGACTCAGGCTACTGGAAATCTGACTAGTTGTTTTGCTTTTTTATGACAGGATGTGAGTTTTGTTAACATTTGGGGTTAGGAGGGAATCACCACATACATTTTCTTTCTATTTGACTAAGCAAAATTTTCAGCGCTGAAGGTTTGGTTGTTTGTGGGGAGAGGAGGAGGCAATGGGGCCCCAATGATACTGTTCTGCGTCAAAAAAAATAAATATTTATGTGTATATATATTCTAAAGAAGGAAATTAAAAAAATTAAAAACATACATCTTGGAAAGATAGCTCATATTTACATACAGGATCGGAGGGCTATAATACACTGTTGCAATAGATGTCCTCAGTGTGTAGAGTTTCTCCCACGTCCTGTTAGTTACTGCAGATGATATGACTGCTTCAGAAACGCCCTCCCCCTTCTCCACCCCAAACCAAGGCAAAGTGAAACCTGTGGAAGCGCCCACCTCTGTCTGACGATCTTCTGGGAAAAYACCCCAGCGTGCCCCAAACATACTAAATGCCTGCCTGCACTCTCACATGCACCTCTTTTGCACTGCCGTAACTCTGTTTCAGTGGGCATTTACTTTTGAATCACACGGGAAACACCAGTGTGACAGCAGAACCAGACCCACCAGATGTGGTCTGGTTCCACTTTCATTAAGTCCACCTCTCTTTAGTGACTTGTGTTGGTCCCTTCAGTGGTGCCTTACAGCAGATTTCACTGCGGACAAAAGGTGAAGTTAAACCAGCGTCTAAAGTGAGGTCCAGGGTATTCTAAAAGTCTCCTACCTGAATTATGGACATCCGGCTCGGGGGAGCCTCGCTGGCGTTAGTCCCTTGCCCTGTGAAGCTGGTGTGGCAGCCCACATGTCCCTGGGGTACAGTCAGGTTGTTGGAGGCGGGCTTCAGGTACATCACCTCAGACCTGGGAGAGCTGAGGGGCAGGCGGGTCTGGTAGTCAAAGTACATGGGTGAGGTGGCCAGGGATGGGCTGCTCACCACGTTCATGACATTGAGGGGGCCCCGGCTGTCCTCGCCCTCACTGGGCACCAGCATAATGTCATTCTTGCTGATCTTCTTCTTCTTGCCCTTGCCCCCTCCACTGCCACTGCCTCCTCCTCCCCCGCCACTGCCTCCCCCTCCTCCCAGCTGAGGGTGGCTATACTCGGCAATGCGACAATTATAGGTGCGGATCTCCTTGTTCTCTCGCTTGCACTTCACAGCAATAGTGATCATGGCAGCCAGCAAGATGATGGAGACAGTGCTCAGCGTCACGATCAGGGGCAGCGACAAGTCCCAGTGTGGTCGCCGATGCTGCTCGCCATTCACCTGTGGCTCGCCAGCCTCGGGCAGGGGCCCCGCCAAGGCCCTGACAATGAGCTTGGCCACTGCGGAGAGGCTGGGCTTGCCATGGTCACTGACTTTTACCACCAGTTCAGCCACAGGGCTGAGCTCCTCCCAGTAGGGATGCAAGGTGCGTATCTCACCACTAGTGGGGTCCATCTCAAAGAGGTGCTCATCATTGCCTTCCACAATCTCATACGTGAGGCGCCCGCTCTCCCCAAAGTCACTGTCCAGGGCACGGACGGTGCCCACGGGGTAGCCCACCCCAGCATTGCGTGGCACCTGCAGCTCGGCAGTGTCATTGATGAGGGCGGGCAGGACGATGAGGGGCGCGTTGTCATTGACATCAAGCACGGTGACACGCACCGTGGCATTGCTTTCGCGGTGGGGTGAACCCGAGTCTTTGGCCAGCACACGAAACTCAAAGTGTTTTGTCTGCTCGTAGTTGAAGCTCCTCAGGGCATAGATAGCACCATTGGTGGGGTTGACGGAGACATAGGTATAGATGGAGACGTCGCCCACATGCCCGGGCAGAATGGAGTAAGAGACTGTCCCATTTTGCCCCAGGTCGGGGTCCTGGGCCAAGACAGAGCCCAGGTACTCTCCAGGGATGTTGTTCTCAGGCACCTGTAACACATAGAGGTTCTTGCTGAAGCGGGGTGGGTTGTCGTTCTCATCGAGGATCCGGACAGAAAATGACTTGGTGGAGTTGAGTGGGGGGTTGCCCTCATCACGTGCCACGATGGTCACATTGTACTCGTCCTGTGCCTCACGGTCCAGGGGCCGGTCAGTGACCACAGTGTAGAAGTTGTCATAGTTCTCCTCCAGGGTGAAAGGGACGGCTCCGGGCCCGCCGCCACCGCCCAGCACCCGGCACTGGAGCTGCCCATTCTTGCCCGAGTCACGGTCAGTGACCCGCACCAGGGCAATGACAGTGCCCGGTGGGGCAGCCTCACTCAGTGCTCCCTGGCGAACGGAGACAAAGCCAATGGTGGGCGCATTGTCATTGCGGTCGATGAGGCGGACGGTGACCTTGCAGTGAGCAGGGATGGGATTGGGCCCCAGGTCCCGAGCCTGGACATCGATCTCAATGAGGCCACTCTCCTCATAGTCCAGGTTGCCCTTGACACGGATGAGGCCGCTCTGCGGATCAATGCTAAACAGGTCACGGACGCGCTCGGGTGCGTAGCCACTGAAGGAGTAGAGCACCTCTCCATTGGTACCCTCGTCAGCATCAGTGGCATTAAGGTCGATGACGGCAGTGCCCAGTGGTGCATTCTCCGGCAGCTCTACCACATAGGAGGCCGCCTCAAAGACGGGGCTGTTGTCATTGGAGTCAATGAGGCGCACGTTGATCTGCACTGTGCCCGAGCGTGGTGGGTCACCGCCATCCAGTGCCGTCAGCACCAGGGTGTGGTGACTCTGCTCCTCACGGTCTAACGGTTTCTGGATGACCAGCTCTGGAAATTTTGTGCCATCCCCACGGGACTTCACATCGAGGGAGAAGAGGCCATAGTCATCACGGGTGAGCAGGTAGGTGCGCAGCCCGTTGTCCCCGGCGTCTGGGTCGTGGGCACTGGTGAGGGGGAAGCGGGTGCCCGGCGCAGCATTTTCCGAGATGTCCATGTCCACTTGGTCAGAGGGGAACGCCGGTGCGTTGTCGTTCAGGTCCTGGATCTCCACTTTGATCATGCAGATCTCCTGGTCGTTGGCGAACACCTCGAGGGACAGCTGGCACTTGGCGCTGCGCCGGCACAGCGCCTCGCGGTCAATGCGCTGCTTGGTGTAGAGCAGCCCGCTCTCCCCGTCCACGTCCAGGAGGTGCGGGGCCGAGTTCTCCAGCACCCGGAAGGTGGACTTGGGGCCGCGGCCGCCGCCGGGGCCACCGCCGGGAGCGCCGCGCTCCGCGGGCAGCATCCCGCCTCCCGCCGCGCCCGCCGCCAGCCGCGCATCGCGGCCGATGTTCCCGATGACCGTGCCCGCTCCCTGCTCCTCCGGCACCGAGTAATTCAGGTTCTTCAGCGACAGGGCAGGAGCCCAGCAGAGGAAGAAGCAACAAATGAAAAGGTACATCCCCGAGCAGGGGTGGGGGTGGCAGCAGCTGCAGCGGCGACTAGGGTTGTCCCCGTCTTCTCTGCCTCCTGCGCTGGGTTTGTTCTTCCTCCTCCTCCGTCGGCTCTCTCTCTTTTTTCCTTTCTTTTTTTTTTTCTTTTTTTTTTTTTCCTTCTCTCTCCCCACCCCTATATTTTAAGTTCCTGAACCTGTTGCTCTAAAACATCTGCAGAGACACAGGATGAGAGGCAGCAAATGGACCATGTAGCTCAGAGGGAAGGAGCAATCGGGGGGGCCGGAGAGGGGGAAGCAGCTTCGGCAGCGTTTCAGCAAGCGCTTGCCGTGCTTGCAGACCCCTCGCAGTTACTTCGGCTGTCCAACTTCGGCAGTGGGAGGATTTCAAAAATCAGAAAATTTGCAAAAGATCTTCTCCTCCGGGCAGGCGAAGCGTTCCCGATCCTTGAATCCCCGCAGATGTACAAAGGATAATAAAAATAATAACAATAATAAAAAATCGCGGCAGTGGTTGTTTTTCTAAAAACGATCRAAAAGTGATTTTTTTAAATATGTGTATTTATATATACATAGGAAAGGGGGGTGGCCACAGGTCTGTATGCAGGGGTAGAAAAGCTTATTTGCTACTCATCGCTTGTGATGCGATTGATGGAGTGGAGTGGAGGGGTGGGAGAGAGACAGAAGGGGAAAAAAAGTCTCAGCTTGTTGTTGAAGCCCTCTTCGTGTGCAGTGAGAGGCAGTGAAATGTCTGATTGCACCGCGGGGTTGTTGGTTTTCAGGGAGTGTTTTGCTGCATTTAGAGATCTAATCTTGCATTGCTTGCGGCGGAGAGCTGCATCTCCCTGCCATCGGTATTTCCCCCCTCTCTGTCTCGTACACCCTCACTCTTTCCTTCCCGAATCAGAAGGCGAGGGAATGAGGATTGCAGGGCAAGAGGGGAAAACAAAACACACAAAAAACCCCCAGCAAAAACTAGTGTCTGGATTTGTAGTTTCCTTTCTCTCCCTCTACTACCAGCCTCCCACTCGTCCTTTTGTGGTGAAAAAAATTAAGAAACCCACCAGCTGACCGTCATCACTAGCAGGAAATATATATTTTGAGAGAAATCACAGGCTGTGCTCAATCAGATGCACACTTGGGTTTCTTTAAGACAGGCCAGTAGCCGCCGCCACCACCACATCCTTTCTCTCCGTGTATCTATGCGTGTGTGCGTATGCGTGTCTGAGGAGCTGCACTTTTCTCGATGCAGTTTAATTCCAGTTTGCTTTTCTCTCCAGCCGAGGGGAAATCAACAGGCAACCCATGGCTGGACGCATAGATTTAAAAAAAAAGAGAGCAAGAGAGAGATAGAAAGGAAGGGGGGGGGGAAGAAAGAAAAGCCACCACACACACACTCTCTCCCTCTCCCTCTTAGTCTCTCGCTAAAAGGGAAACAGTCTCTGTATTCACAGGGCTGCGCTGTCAAGTGCCTCTCTTTTCTTTCTATTCAGCATCTCCTTCCAATGACACTGCCGCCTAGTCCTCTTCATTTAGGGGAGGGGAGAAGAGGAGGAAAAACAACCCTGGCGATGCATAAAGTGGGAGACCTTCTAATCGACTAATTCACTTATATTAAAACCTATGCAGTTCCGCGATTAGAGTGATGCATTTTTTGCAGTCTTTTCAAGCTTTAACAGTCTCTCTGGGCATCTTGGTACAGGGGAAGAAGAGCGGCGGCAACGCCAGATGCGTTCCCCCTCTCTGATACACCTTTCCCAACCATACGGTGTATAGGTAGATATTGGGGAAGGGTAACTAAATTTTATTTCAGGTTCTTTTAACAACCAGAAATAAATGAATGGCACATCCAGAAATGCAGGTGTTTCAATCTGCTGGATGAGTCAGATCCAGCGGAACAAATCACATTCACTATCGCCTCATGTTCCTCCCTTCACAGACATTAGTTGCAGCTTCTTCCTAACGCTTCTCTGACTCACTTTATAGACAGGAAAAAAATCGATCAGATTTATATTTTGGAGGGGGGGATGGGGGAAGAGAAGAAAAAAAAAAAAAAAAAAAAAAAAAAAAAGAGAATGGGGGGGGGTGTCGGATCCAGCTACACTTTTACTATACCTCTTTCTCCGGGAGACTGAGGATCAGGAAAACAAGGCTGTTATCCACTCACTGGCACAGAGGCGCGTCTGTCTCCTGCTTTGCTGAGTGTTTTTAACCACCTTTCCTCAGTGTTATGTGTGAAATAAATCAGAGATCTTTCATATTAAAAGGAAAAAAACAACAAAAACATAGGTTCCCAATACATAGCTCACAGATCTAGTTCCGAGTCTCAGTTCTGCACTGTTTTTTTCTCCTTTATTTGAGTCCGGACCCAAAGTACACAGTTAATTCTGCAACCTGTGGTAGTGAGGCTTTCAAAAGAAAAGGAAGAGAAAAAAAAAAAAAAAAAATGTTCTTCTCTGCCTCATTGACGGGTGGCCCCTTTCACACAGACGGTCGCCAGTCTTGGCCAGACAGCACGCGAAAGGAACGCCGATCCCCGATAAACCAGATCCATTTCACCAGCCGCCCGCAGGGAAGTGGAGAATTCAGCGAAAATTCAACAGTTGGAGCCGCTCTCTGCCTCTCTCTCCCCCCCTCCTCGCTTCCCTCACTGCAGCACTCGCGGGGCCGCCGCGCCGCGCCGCGCTCGCCCAGCGCCGCTCGCCGACTGCCTCTATTCACCTCACGCCGCGGCTTAAACATTGATACGGATTCCCCGCCAGCCAATCGGCGGCGGCGGCGGCGACCGGCCCCGGCGGCGACCCGCCAATGGAAGGAGGCGGGCGGGCGGGGGGGCGGGGCCGCGGCGGGCGCTGGGTGTCATTGATTAGATCGGTTCGGTGGGAGACGCGCGACGTGCGAAGGGCTCGGGCGGGCGGGCGGGATGCGGTGTCTCGTCGCCGCGCACCGCAGCACCGCGCCCCCGGCCCCCCCGGCTCCGCGCTATTTATTTACTTATATCCCCCCTCCCACTTACTTATTTATTTTTAAGACATATTAACAAGTCTTCCGTGATGACGGCTGGGAAAGGAGGGGCGACGCGACGCCCCCGCGCTCCCCCAAAGCACTGCCAGGGGGAGGACTGGGCTCCGCGGCGCGGTCCCCGAGTCCCCCGGAGGCCCGGCGCACCCACCCGCCGCCCCGGGGATGCATAGCGGCTGGATGGGGACCTCCCCCGCCACCCACGCCCCGGCCCTGCGGGAGCCGCCCCGAGCGGGTCTCGCCCTCCCCGAGGGGCAGGTCCCGAGGGCGGGACCACCCCCCTGCCCGCGGGGCCGCCGTGCGGGGGAGCGGGGGGCGGGCGCGGCGGCGGCGGTAGCCCCGCCGTGCGGGGCTCGGGGGCCGCAGCAGCGCCCTCGCCTCCCCTCCCCTCCCCGCCCGGCGCGGCGCGGCGCCCGCCTCCGTCCCCGGCGCGGCGGGAGGGTCTCGGCCGGGGGCGGTGGGCGCGGGGGGAGGACTGAGGTTGGAAATGTGAGTGCTCGGATTGCCGGAGCGCCGGTCTCCACCCGTGCATACCGAAATGAAGCTGCCGTTTGTGAGCTGTGAGTGCCGAGCGTGTAAGTAGCATGAATCATTTAGGGGGAAAAGAAAAAAAAAACTAAAAAAAAAGATAGAAAAA
>JAYKAV010002970.1:544312-574109 GCA_035582835.1 Phoebastria nigripes | reverse complement strand
AAAAAAAAAAAAAAAAAAAAAAAAAAAAAAAAAAAAAAAGAAAACAGGAAAATCAACTCTGGAGCAATTATAAGACGCTCCTGACAATTATTTTAGGAGCGCCTCTTAAAAGATTCAGTTACGGAAGTTGGTCTTTCGCCTTGCTCAATAGGATAACCTTCAGCCCTTCCTGAGTTATTATGTCCATAAGTATAATTTGACTTGGAGAAAGTCTTACAAATTTACAAATTCAAATAAGTGTTCTTTCTAGACCCATTTTCCCACCCTGAAGACCTCTTTGCAGCTTTGAAACGCATAGTTTGCCGTGCAGAACGAGCCTGCTAGTAACTATTACAAAACTAACGCTGTGTTAAAATGCAGTATATAAATAAACTATACATACGTTAGTGGCAGCGTAAAATCACTACACTCAGACGTGCCAACTTTCTGTGTGAGAGCGACAGACAGACGAAATGAAGGATATGTTTACAAAATGGGCTTTGCTTTCTGAACGMGGGCTTCAGATTGGCTGATGAAAATCGGCGTATTCGGCTAAGTCACTTATTTGGAGAAGTCCCCTGTAAAAGCAGCACAATTTTAAAAATGGAACAAACACCAGAGTAAGCCCCTGAGCTGCCAGGAGACCTCGTTTCACTGTAACCTGAGTCCTGTGCTTCCCTTCCCTTATTCCGTAGCCTATGCCAAACCTGCAGGATGTCTCAGGGTGTCCAGAGATTTTCTATGCAAGTTCTGCTAATTGGGGGAAAAAAGGGTCATTGCAATTATGTAATGGCTCCCTCTAGCGTGCTCGCGATACTGCTGCATTTGGGGTATGTACTCTGTGTGTGCGTGCCTAAGTGCGTACACATACGGTAACTCCAGTTTCCTTTCTGAGGGAGCAGGAGAGCACCAGCAGGATAAAACAATAATTTCACTATCACAGTGGCATATACTATGTAATATATTTCTGACAATGTTTCTCATGGTTTACTTATGCTAAAAAAAAAGCCACAAACCCAAGATGAATTTGACTTTTTTTGGAGGAGGAGGCTAGTGTCTCCATCACTTTTTCCTCAAGCCTCGTGAATGCCTTTCTTTTTTTATATGACTCAGCATTACACAATAAATACTCTGACTCCACAATGAAGTCAATACATTTAAGGGCACTCTGCAGTTTGTAAAACAAGTGCTCGGTACTCTGAATTAAGGGGAAAACTATATAACCCTTTATCCAAGTAACTGGAGTGTTTGCTTGTAAAATCTGCCTTTTTTTATCAAACATCTTGCAGCTTACAACTTCCCATTGATACCAACGACATGCATGGAATACTTAGAGGAAAAATAAAATCTGAATCACTAGCACTAGGTCCTCAAACCTATGACTGACTACCAGGTGATTATCGTTAAGTGAAACGCTTACCCCTTGCCCTACAAGTCACTGTGGGTTTTAGCATTAACTTCAACAGAGCTACTTTTTAATACTCGTTTTCAGGTATGGCCGATTATTAGAAATTTCTAATGATTTATTGGAAATCATATCATCTTGACATCTTTAAAAATTGTGGCTTTTAAACCCAATAGAGACTTAGGTGCCTAACTGGAAAAAGCCAGATAAAAAATTATGCCTGCATATGAATATATGCCTCTGCCAGGCTGATGTTTGTTACATCAGACAGTTTATAACAACAAAATGGCATTTATTGATTTTAATCCACCTGTGCAAGTAATGAATATTTTATTTGTTCGATGATTTTACTGTATATCTAAAATGCTTTTTCTGTCAAATTTGTAGCACACACTACATATTTGATAGCTTAGACTGGCATCATAATTTTCTATACATTCATCAGGAAATTGCTGTATTTTTCACATAGAAAAGTCAGAAATAAAATGTATGAAGGTAATGCCAATGAGTGCCAATAATACCTATATGCTGTGCCACGTCACTGTGTATTGAATATATAGTGTATATTGATTGGGAAAAAAAGTGAAACAAAGTAAAAACAAAATTAAAAAATGCTTATTAACAGCTCGGTGAGAAAGCTGTACTGTGGAGAGGCTAATACATAGACAAAATGAAAACCCTTAATAATAGGAATACACATATAGAGGGCTTACACTGTCTAACAGATCAAGAAAAACACATTAAATTCACTGTATAGGAGAAGCTCAACAAAGGAGCAAAGTCCAATATAACAGCCCTAACAATAACCTGTATATGGAGGGGTTAAATTATGCTTTGGAAAACTACTTTTTGATGCTTGAAATGTTTGTTTACTGGAAGCTGTAGTCTTGACATCAACCAATATAACAGATAGTAACAGGACATATCTCAAAACCAACTTTTTAAAAAATGCTGATTAATCATGAACATCGTACAACAGTATTCAGACTTCTTTGGGGAAATTTTCATAACAAAACCTGGTAGTTTATTATTCTGTCTTCAGCAAAGACAGGTAAACCTTTCTACTTTCAGAAAAAGGAAATAAATAAGAAATATCCTCAATCAGAAGTGTTGAAATGAAAATCTTTAGTCTCAGCGTGGAGGGTACTTAAGCATAGCACAAAAGTCTCAGAACAAATATCCCTAAACAAATAACAGAAAATAGGAAGGCAAGGAAAAGATCAATATAGTTAAAAGTCAAGGTTCAATATTTAAGTTATCTGAGCCTAAAATGTATCATTGGGAAAGCCCAAATCCAATCATCTTGAAAACAGTAGAAAGAAGTAAAATTACAAAGGCCAAGGAGGGAATTTGAGGAACAAAGAATCCATATATAAGAGAATGAATTACCTGCTAAAAACCAAACATATGCTTTATCAATATGAGGAAGCCATGACAGAACTGGTCGGCTTATTAGTTGGCCAGCTATAAAAGAAAAAGTATTGCAGAGAAATTAAATTTCTGTACTCTAGTACTCATAGCAAATGAAGACATTTCCTCAGGTCAACTTTTTTTTAGTAACAAAGATGAGATGTGGGTGTGTACTGAGGTGTCACCAGAGAGATTCTTAAAGATCGAAAAGCATCTAACTAAGTGGTAGTCATCAAGCGTTCTTACAAAATCTGAAAATGAAGGAAAAGGACTTTTAAAAATATGCAGTCATTAAGATCAGTTACTATGTGTGAGGATTAAAAGGTACAAAATCTGTTTGCCTTTTAAAAGGACTAAAAGTGTGATCAAGGAATTATGGTGTGGCAAGCTTTACTTTTAGTACTAGGAAAATTAGTTAAAATGACAATTAAAAATAGAAATTATATGTCATCTGGAGAAATGTAAGAGAAGTACTGTCCAGAAACTCAATGAAATCAGTAGAAACCTTTCCACTTATTTGATTCATCCCATAATAGCAAAGTAGTATAGCTTACATAGATTAAAAGGACATTTCTTCCGTTTATTAGTATTGTTTCAAAATACCAACAGAACAATAGATAAAATTACTTTTGTTGCTTTGTATGTAAGCAGTTTTGTGTCAATATAAATGTGAGTCCACACCAGCAAGACATGCAGGAGGGAGGATAGTTGCTGAGAAAGGAACAAGGAATGACAGTGCGGTAGGTAAAGGCAAGAGAAGGTAAATGTCCGCAAATGATGTTAACGGACTAATGGAGGGGCGGGAGCCAAGGAGAGAGAGAAATAGGAAGAAGGTGCTGAAGTGAAGCATGGGGCTATTTAAAAAGACACTTCAGGGGAAGGGAATTAGTAAGTAGGAGATAAGCCTGAGATTATCACTGAAACGGTTGATACCTACATCTTCTCTCTAGCTGGGAGGTATTACATTTACAGTTGTACCTGTGTCATTTTGGAAACAAACAAACAAACACACACAAAGATTCATTAGGCTTACAGAAAGGGTGACTTGTTAGGACAGATAAGTGGCTTATGACTTGTATTCTCATGCCTCTTTTCAGGCATGTTATCTAAAGACTATTTAGCACAGAATACAGAAACTTTTTTTTTTTTTTTTTTATTACAGTGAAAACAGGACACTTTGAGATCAAACCCAGTGTGTTTCAAACAGACTAAGTAGAAGTTTTCTTAATGATTTTAAAAAAGAAAACAATTTATTTAAGAGCAATCGAACTAATGAAAACCGGTTTCCGACAGGTATGTCTTTTAATTTTCCCACTGCCGCTACTACCAGCTTCCTCCTGTGTCTTCAGTGATGGTTACCCTGCAGATGTGAGTGGCTGGCTGAGAGGGATGTGCTGCTGCGCCAGACAGCAGCTGCCTGGAAAGGTACCACGGCTCCTTTTCCTTCTCTCAATTAGGGTATCAATTTATCTCCCATATATAGCCACCAACTGGAATGAAATTTAAACTGTGATCACCTTTGAAATGTCTATCCCACTTGCAAATTTGATTGAAATTGGCCAGTAGGTCACAAAGTTACTGGGCAGAATAACAGAGAGACAAAGGGACACTCAGGTAATGGTCAGGTGGGCTGTTTGTTTACTTACACAGCCTCCTTTAAAAAAMCCCTAAATTAAAAAATTAAAAATTAAAACATTTTAGCCATTTTATTATAACATGATGCTAATCCTGGGGGTATGATATGGCACAGTAATATGATCATACGATGTGACTTGGCATGCTGTCGTAATACATGCACTGATATTACCAGTGAGTTAGGAATATACTGTGTAATATAGACATTAGATTTTGTAACATAGAATAGAAAATATTTGCTTTTTCAAATAGAGGATATGCTCTGAAGCATTTAGAAACTTTCCTGAAGCAAATATTTTATGGATTTTTCTTAAACCTGGCAATTTTTGTTTTCATGGTAAATTGCATTAAAACCTATACAGTTCAGCAATATGTTTTGTTTCACTTAAAATGAAGTACTTTACTGATGAAAATCTGCTTTGTGAATTATTTGTGACAAGTTTGTTAGAGATTAAAGCACATACACCCTTTATTATTATACTGATTTAAATATTTGTTTAGAAATTTATAGACATTATTAAAATTCATTAAATACTTGGTTTAGTAGATGGTGGTTAGCTTGTCTGAAGTTATTGTAGGTTAATGTCTCCTATGCCCTTTAAAGATTATGTGGCAGGACAGGACAGATGTTTGTCTTCTTGTTCCCCTCTGGGTGAGGCTACGCTCTGGAAAGGGGGGAGGTTGTGTCTTCCCTGAGATTGCACAGGTGAAGAAACTTATGGAAGTGCAGGATAAAAAAGGAAAAGAAGGGGGGAAAAAAAAGACAAGAGTGAGCAGAAACTCCAGAAAGTGCTGAGAAAAGCAGGGAGCAGAACTGCTATTCAAGTCTCAGAGGGGAAGGAAAGAAAGTATTCTCTTGGGCTTGAGGAGGGGATGGTGCGTAATCCTCTGCAAACCTGCGGAGCTGTTGGACTGAGGCTGTACACGGACGAGCAAACCTGCCGTGTCGCAGCAGCGCGAACCACAGGATGTTCATCTACACCTTTACTATTCTGTCTCACTTTGGATGTTTTATGAAGCTTTGTTTTGTAGTGAAATCTGATCTTTGGGGCTTAAAACTTTTCTGGGAGCACTGGTAGTGCTTGCCTTAAGGAAAAGGTAGAAGCAGATCCAGCTCAAAGATCTGGCTAAGTGACATACATTGTGCAGGTAGAAGTACCGGTAGAGTACCGATAGAGGACAAAGATGGAGAAGCCAAAATTAAAGTAGCATTTCAAGAAGACCGTATCTGATGACATGAAAGGTCAGGAAAGTCAAAGAAAATGGGAATGCAGTCTGGGCCCTGACAAAAGTCTTGGCAAATGTATTTCATGACAGCAGTCTAAGGGCAAAAGCATGTGCTCCATGCAACTGTAAGAAAGATGCTCTACCAAGTAGACTTTAGGGTTATGCTCAGTGAGGTTAGGTATGGAACAAATCTTCTTCCTTCTCTTCATTAAAAAACAACCAAACAAATAGAGTAAACAAACAAGATTACTGACCCAACAGAGTCTGAGGAAGCTGCTGGATATTTCTCATGTTTCTTATGCAGGAGTGTCCCTAATAATATTAAGATATTATAGTAATAATATCATTATTAATAATAAATAATAMTAATTAATGATTTGGAATTCACTGAAATCTCAGTATAGTGTGTCACTGGACCTCCTTTAGGAAGAAAATAACTGAACCTTCTAAGTTACAATATTATTGAGAGCAGGCTGATATTGTTGTTGAGTCAAGTTGAATCTCTGGCTAGCACAGCAGAGCCAATAAGTTTTTTAACAGGAACATTGCAGGCTTCCCACATTTCACACCTTCAAGCTGCAGGAGGTTTGAGTCACTTATTCAAAACATTTTCCCAAATTTTAAGCATGAGGCTCTTGCTTCTTATGGAACGGTAGGTTTTTGTTGTTCACTCTCTTCTAGTATTTCAGTATTACAATTGCTTCAGAGCTAATGTTTATTGGCAGTAGCCAAGAAATTGTGGTAGAGTTCAATGCATCACTTTTTCCTCTCAAAGCAACCTTAGAGGTTGAAGGCTGTAACATCAGTCAGACAGGTCACCAATTTGCTTGTGAAGGCAAGACCAATGTCTTTGTGGAAATTCAGAACTGTTGCTGCCACCTTCAAGTAGTGGCAGGAAGCAGAGGATTGAGAAAGACTCCAAAATAATTTAGATTTAAAATACCATGTATTCCTGAGTCAAATAAATTCACCTTATTCTTACAGTTACTCCCCAAATGGGACGAAGATATCATGGTCTTTGAAACTTCTGGTTTCCAAGTGCATTGCTTAGTTTCCTGAAGAGAATAAGCCTGAACTATAAGTGCAAAGTAATCTGTGTGTATAAATTTGCAAGAGATGAAGTTTCTACTGGAAATAAAGCCAAAAATAACAAAAAAAAAGGAATTAAGCCAGCTTTTTGATTGTCAGTTATTTCCATATTTTTGTCATTTTAGTTTTTCTAAGTTAGCATTTTGCACCCACCAACAAAATTGCAAACTCTCCCTAGGGTTTATGAAATTTCTTATACATTGCATACTAAAGATTCTACAAGCTAAATTTGCCTGTTATGCAACCCTTTTGTTTCCAAAGTATTCCCTTATTCAGTTATGCAGTTAGTAGCTTTCCTTTAAACATGACTGATTGCAACACTGTAAACAATTCTGTTGCTAAATCTCACAGAGAAATGGAATCCCATTTACTCTCTCCTAGCTGCAATTTCATAAGATTAGAAAGAAAGAAAAAAAAAAACCACAAAACAAAAAAACAGGTAATGAAACTGTCTCTACTCTCCACCCCAAAAGTCCGGGGACACAACTAGGAATAAATAATGATAATAAAAAAATCTGTTGAGTCAAGTGTCACATTTGTATGATTGCTTTTAAAAGGGAGCAACATCTTTAGGCTTTCTGTAGGTGACAACCTTTCTTCGCTAGTTTACACATCTATTTGAAACCAACCATTCCGTTTTGTTCCTGCTAACCCTTTTCATTTGTATACTCTTGTGTGAGCTCCAACATAAACAAGACTCGTAAACAGCAGTCTATAGATAAGCTTTCAAAATGTTATGTGGCATTTTACCCACATATCTGTCAAGTAAAAGGTTAGAATCTTCACTTTTTAAAGAAAAACATACCAATTAGCAGCAAGGCAAGGCTGTCTAGAGCATGAGGTTTTCAAAGTTTGACACATCTGTAGATGCAACGCGACCCATTTAGTTGTACGAAGCTCCCTTTCCTTTTCTGAYGGCGAGTGAGGATCTGGAGAGGGCCCCAGTTCCGATGAATTTGCAAGTGCTCACAGGAATTACAAGATGAGGTTCTTTGCCTGATGTGTCCAGTATAGCTACAGCTGGATAACGGGGTAGCAGGTGATTGCTTCGCCTTGTTTGCCTACCAAATTGAGGCCTCAATCCTGGTTTCAGTGGCGTAATCGGCAACCAGGGTTGTCAAACGCTCTTATCCCCAGTGTGCAGGAAAATAAGGGAGACTTGAGGGCTTGCTTCCTGGCATGGGCTAGTGGGACTGCAGGTCACAGCTAAAGCTGGAGAGTGATGACAGCAGCCTGTGCGGGGCCACCGGTCCCTGTCCTGATGGGGCATTGGCAGCCGGCGCTCAGGGACATGCAGGGCTTTGGCTTCATCCCCTCAACACGTTGCTCATCTGAGATGAGCTGACCTGACAGTTGGCTGCCAGCACAGAGCAGTAGGAGTTTGTGCCCCCCTTAGAGCCAGGGGCAAGCAAGAGAGGAAATTATGTTTCTAAAAGTCATAATTCCCTTCTCCGTTTGCTGCTGGGATGGCGCTGCTATGTATCACCCTTTCTGCAGGCAAACTGTTGTCTTACAGTCTTGTCATAAGTGATTAGTCAGAATCCAGTGCTATAAAAAACCCAGAACCAAATGGAATAACCAAGGTGCAAAATTAACGTTTAAAAAATCCTATAACATGCTGCAAAAACAAAAACAGATCCTAAAATTAAAACACGAAATACTGTATCCTTGAGACCACAAAAAGTGCTTAGTGAATTTATCTGTCTTTATGAAAGACATTTTAAAGAGGCTTGATTTTATAAAATTGCAAAGTTTGCATGTCCTGGAAATTAGGTCCTTTAAGGCACCTTATTATGAGTACGTAAAATCACTTACTACTCTGAAAATCTTAAAAAAAGTCCCCACGTATTGTTGGAATACCTATATAAAAATAGAGAAAGAAAGAAAATCAGGGAAAAAGAAATCATGCAAATATAAATCCTAGTTAGTATTTCTATTTTTAGGTTTTATCTGTTAGGTACCAAAATAGTTTTTAGTTTTATACAAGAAAGTGGATTCATGGCTGCTGCCATGAGGAATTTATAGTGTCAATAAATTAACATAAATGAATTGCTACAATTTTCTGTTTTATTATAATATCTTAAATTGTTAGCAGACTTAACGGCTTTACATACATCTAGAGATAACATCTGAATTGCAAATAAATCACTACAAAATATATGTTTCAGACAGTTTTTATTTAATGTGCACAATCATTAAGTGTTTAAATGGCTAACTTCTGCCATTTGCCTGTTCTACTAAATGTGTTCACTGTAGTGTGTAAAGGGGAGTGTACTATATTAAGATGAGTAATATTTTATATTAAGATTTGGTTTACACTACAGGTGTTTAGTTTGGATCTAATGAGTCAGTTACGTTACTAAAACAGGATAGTTATTTTAAATATATTTATTCAGATGTAGGGACTATATAACTGATTTTTACCCTTATTTTATTTCTGTATTTCTTAATAACTAGTTCCTGTTTAACATGTAGTAACTCCTATTAAACCTAAATTAAATGCTTTTTGGAAGTTTGCTATTTAAAGTTTTACTGAAGAAGTAAAATTTACTTTCTAATTAACTACTTAATTTACATGCCAAATTAAGGGCATGTAAACACCTCTGGGGCACTAGAACATGCCATTTTTTTACGGTGAATGATGACCCGGCATCAGTTATATCTTCATTTCTGCAGTGGCGAGGCCATACACCCTCATTGCATGGGAAACTCCAGCTGACAGGGTGCTGCAGTGCAACTCCTCTGTAATGCTGGCTGCCACCTGACGTGTGAGAGCACGAAGCCTGTCTCAGGGTGTATCAGTCAAGTTCAATATCTCACCCTTATCTGAAGGTGCTTAATGATTCAGGTTATCGAAAAGATTGAGTCCTTCATGAAGTCTGTGGGTGACAACTTTGCTTTTTTGTCCCAGTAGAGCAGTCTGCCATAAATATAGCTGAACTGGAGAAGGACCTGACACCTTTGGTGGACAGACCTGGTACAGTGGAATGAAATCCACCAATGACCATTTTACACCTCAGCAAGTTTCTGCTTTAGGTACAAGGCTTTTCTCTTTACTTAGCTTGCTTTAATGGAAATATATCGCCAAATTTATATGTAGGTAACTTCAATTTATTAAGACAAAACAGCTCACACTTTTCTCTTTGAAGCAAGGATGGCAGAACAAAATTTAAATAGATTAATTTGTACTGCTTGATACATTAATATTAGATGTTCTCATGCTACAGTGATGAATGTCTATCAAAAACCTGTATATTGGAGAAGAGAAGACCACATATGACCAAAAGAAAGGTAAAATCACTGCTAATAGGTGGTGCCAGGGACCTAAGTTGTATGAAATATATTAGGTCACCAAAATGTCTGAAGTTAGACATTATTGACCTCTTATTACAAGACATAATCATATAGAAAACTGCTGAAGAAGTGCATTTTAAATTGCTTTGCCATTTTCTTCTCTAAGAGAAAGTGGCATTCCTGATCATTGTCTCTGATCTTTAAAGGCTGTAGTCATGTTAGCATAGCATTCACTTCTTCAGCAGACGTAAATTGTCTCTATGGTATTATGGCTGTAATCCTGATTCTGCTCTCTTGCAGAACTTTACCAAGTAACTACTTGCTGAGTTTTCCTACTAAAGGCTCATCAAAGCACAGCCAGATTTGAGCCTTCACCTACATGATCATCTTGTYATAATTTGGCTCGTGTGATGCAAAAATCAAAGAAGTCCCCAAGCAACTGAAGTTATAGAAAAACACATTTATTTAATTAATGAACTTTGAATCACAACTTCTTTCAGGTTTTTTGTTTATTTTTTAACCAATGAGTGAGGAGAATTCTGAATTTTAGCTTGTGACTATTCTTAAGTGTTTCATATAGAAAGCTCTTTCGTTTACAGACTTTAGGGGAAAGAGTTCACAAACCGGGGCTATTGTTTATTGTTTTGTAGTAAACAGCAACTGTCTCAAATAACTGGCTACAGTACCCTGGGAATTGGGCCCAAACCTCTGAAAAGCCACTTATCATACAGTAAGTGCATAAAAGAAAAATGGTAAAAAATACAGAGTAGATTCACAGGAGGATTTTGAAAGACCTCAAAGAGACCAAATTGTTGTCTATGCTGTCTAGCTCAAAGAGTTTAAAAAAAGAAACAACACAAAGTTACAGCTGACAGACCTAAGCAATACATCACTAAATGTCCACCTGCACAAAGTATATAGCCTCTACTAAGAAACAAAGTTCATTTGCAGATTAATATTTAGTCTCTTATTCTGTTTCGTGAAAGTATTCTTTTTCAATATGCTCATTTAGAGTGGAAGCTGTGGATGCTCTCTGGCAGATTCTAATACACATGTTCTCTTTCCAGTCAGTGGACCAAAAAGAAAACCGACAATAGTTAA
Organism: Phoebastria nigripes; assembly: GCA_035582835.1. NCBI lineage: Eukaryota > Metazoa > Chordata > Aves > Procellariiformes > Diomedeidae > Phoebastria > Phoebastria nigripes. Next base: position 562,969 of record JAYKAV010002970.1, on the reverse strand, counting down.
TGTTCACAACTGATCACATGAAGGGAACAGAGTTGATTAATAAACAGACTTAGGCAAATACTAATACTTTGGGGGACTTTCAGTTGTGCATGACTGGCATGAATTTAAAATTATTAAATCACTTCATAGTCAGCTATAGTATAACCAAGGCCTAACTCTTACCCTACTGAATAGAAGAACAAATTCTCATTGGGCCTTTTCTGGTATTAAGCATATTTATGCAATTAATTAGGAAGAAAAAGATGATAAAAACATGTGTTTTTTCCCTTCTGTGGGGTAAATAGCAGATGTCAAGACTAACATTAATGCAGCTAAAATTTCTAATGTATCAGGACAATTATTTGCAATATTGACCTGCAGAATAAACAAGTATTGAGGTTTTGTCATCCTTTCTAAATGCCACAGCACTGAAAATCACACAGGGACAAAATTGGAATGTTAAATGGAAAGATGCTGTGTTCCACAATAACAAGGAAACTGAGACCCATGAGCTAAAACTCACAGTGATGACTATTGGCAGATCCTAAACAAAGGCATATACCTTTTTTTTTCTTTCTTTTTTTTTTTTTTTTAAAGTAAAAATATCAGAATTTCTTTACATCATTGCTTCTGTCCATACACACTTTTTACAAAAGCTTAAATGAGAATTCACTTCCAATTATATGTTGTTTATTTGCAGTCAAATAAACACCTTTGAGTAATTTGCATTAAATAAATGTGTTCAATTCATTAGAAAGGAAAGTCTAGGAGACAGATAGCCGGATTTAAACATGGGGAATTATCTTCATCCTTCTGAAATCAGATAGAATTTTGCCATTGATTACCATGGCAGCAATGATGCTGAAAATAGGGGGTTTTTTTATCTTAATATAGGTGAGCACAACAATGATTTCATTTGCAATCAATAATTTATAAGATTTCAACCATACCAACCAGAGTAAATCTATCCCAGTAAAAGGTAATGTAAATTATTTAAAATTAAGTATGTAGATATACTAGGCTGCCACACTGAAATATTGCTCTAATTTGGTTCTTTTTGCTGAAAAAGAAAAAGTAGTCTGTTCCAGTGGATTTTGATCCCCCCCCCCAATAAGATACTTTCAATCAAAATATTTAGACTTACTCATTATCAGCACTGACTTCCTAGCACCACAAAGTGGAGAGTAGAGTCTCTGGTATATTTTTACTAGGACCAGTGCAATCACACCTGACATTAAGAGGTGTGATCAAATTTAACAGGTAAAAAGATGTGTTTTAATTATAGATGTCCATGTTTACATACATTGTTGCTGTATTTCAAAGGAAGAATAATAAGCAAACTTCTGTCAACATTGTTAGAGCAGGTAGATGAAGAGTTGGCATGCATTGTAGTCTATGTCTCCAGATATGTGGAGTATATGTCACAAATAATGTGAATGCATGTTTGAATTTAGGCATCTGGTGATCAGCGTAACATGTTGAGTTCTCAAGCAGATTAATTTCTATATCACTTTATGATGACACATTTTTATCTCTTTTGCTGTTTCAATTATTTTGATAAATTGGGGAGGGGGTTTGTTTTCCCACAGTAGCATCAGATACAGAAATTTTTAGTGGATTTTTTTTTCTCACTTAACTCATCTACATGTTACAGTTTAAGAAGCATACTGCTAATTAATCAAGTTAATTACATATCAAGATGCAAACCTTGTGTGGCCAGGCTTTTTTTTTTATTATTATTTCTTGTTAGTTCTTTTTGTAGCTAAGCTAAAAGAAATGGATCACATACACCACATTTGCTTTAGAAGGAGTTACTGATCTGCTGCTGCAAGTTTTTGCTTCCATTTCCCACTGCTTCTGTCAATAAAACTGAACGCAGTTGCCCTTAGATTCTTCTGATATTATAATATCATCAGCAGTAAAGATTAACAGACATTAATTTAACTGACAATAGATTACAGAATCTTGTTGCCTAATAGCTGAATTATGGGAAGGATTTGTATGATAAACAAGCTGAAATGCCCCTTGCCTGAGGGAACTCCTGGGAATAAAAGGTTCTGTTGTGTCTGTGGCTTTTTTTCTCTCCCAACTTTTTTTTTTTTTTTTTTGAGAGAAGAGAGATCAAACTGCTGCCATAAACTTTTTCTCAACATTTTAAATTGATATAAGCCTTGCCTATGATTTCTTTCCATGATCCACTTTCTTCTTTTTTGTTTTACAGATTTAGGTGTACCTGCCTTTTTGCAGTAGGAGCTGTTTGGTTGAAAGGAAGCATATTTATTTCAGAATTAACTATGGCTCAAACCTCTTTTGAGAAAGTCACAGAACTCATAGCATGCTGTCGGGGGTCTTGTCTTAATGAGAATCAAAAGTATGCTTTAGTCCATGATAAAGTCCAAGCTGTGGTTTAAATATGTATTGGCTGGTTGTGGTCAACCTTCAAAGGAAAGGCAATCTGGTGAGGGAATCAAATTTGTCAAGTATATCTGACTCACACATAGTACCACTATTCCTTTTCCTTTGCTTGACTATAAATCTGGAGGAAAAGAGAATTGGAGACATTTCTGTTGTTTACTTAGTCTGCATATATTTAAATGCTACTCTGTATGTTTATTTACAGTGTGGTGCAAGATAACAAAGTAAATTTAATTAGTTCTTCAACGTCATTGTTATACTTGCAACTTCACAAATGCCTCGTATTTTCAAAAACAAGACTCTTGCCCCAAAGCACTCATAACCAAATTTACACAGGATGTGTAAAGAGACCTGAAAGAGGAAAGTGAAGTTGGTTGGCACGATAGAGCAGAGAGAATATTTTAGGCACTGAAAACAGTTTTGGGAATAGAAATAAAAAGTCATGCATGAGATATGGATACACACAGTAGACAGGACTGTATCTGAGCCAGGAAAGAGTAAGGACTCAGTCCAGTTGTAGGCTAAGGCAGGCTCTTGCAAAGCCTTGAAATTGCAGAGGAGAAATTTGACCTTGTAGTGTAATGAGACAGAAAACCACTTGAGGGACTGAGACATGACTTGACATGATCAGAGTGGTGAACAAGAAAGATAACCTTGGCCGCAGTGTTTGGAGTGGACTGGAGGAGAGAGATTAGAGGGAAGAAGGTTACAGTGGCTAAGAGGTCACAGCAGGTGAGAGATAATGAAGGTGTGAACAGGAAGGAAAAAAAGATGAATAACTGAAGATACGGTAGATAGAGAAAATATATGATTTGGCCAAGAAGCCCAAATTTGGACATTTGAAAGTTGGTGATTATGTGAAAAAAATGTATTCAAGGCTTCTGCTGTGTTTATTTACTATTCTATTGGCATGCTGCAGCCAACTTGCTGTAGTAAAAGTCACAAAGCTGTCTAGATCATCTATATCTTTATCTGTCTCCACACATTCACATGTATTGATAGATAGCTATTTTTACATTTTGACTGTAGAGCAGCAATATGGAAATCAGGTGACACAGGTTTATTTTGCTGGCTCTACCACTGATTGGCCCTGTGACCTTGGACAGGTTATTTCTGTTTGCTGTGCTACAGTTTCTCCGTCTGTAAAACAATGAAAGCAGTTCTTTCCTTTCTTTGTACATTTATAGATGAAAAAGGATAGGTACTGTTCAGTGGACTTAGAATTCTCTGTAGAGCTCGGTTAGAAGATGCCCCTGGGCCACCCCACATGGACACCTTCACAACCACCACTGGGATGCGATGGTCCCTTTATAGGGGGACCGGTTCCAGACATTGGGGTGGGTCCGGCTGTGTTTGGGGTTGCAAGAAAGTTGAAAATGACTGTGCCCAAGTAGGTAGTTTTGGCTGGAGGTATAAGAGCTCAGCTGTATCTGAAGCCGTCATAAACAAAAAATATTTGCAGACACACTTCACCTACCAGTTGGTTTGGGAGATTATGCGTGGCTTTGAAACATGTGCTATCAAAAGACAGTGGTGGTATTCTTCCCTGAGAATGCTTCATTCAACGTGCCAAAGGAGTTTTTAAACTATTGGTAAAATAAGATATAAAGCAGACAAAATACTTGTTGGGAATTTCAGCTGGGAGTACCAATATATTTGGAGTGTCACAATTCTAGTTCAGAAAAGCTGCAAACAACAAAAGATCATGCCATAGAAGACAGGGGAAAAAAAAGTCTAGCTGGTAGATTAGCCATAAGCCTAAAGCTTATGTCATAAGCAAGAGCACCTCAGCACTAAACACAGACATAATAGTGACAATAATTTTTGCTAAATCACAGTTAGACTCTGCACTGATGAGTAAAAAATAAAAAAAAAGGTGGGAGCTGGTAAAGGATATTCTTTCCTCTGAGGCACTCTTGCCTTAACAGTCATCTTTGTACTGCTAGTGCTGAAGCTAAGATCCCAAGGGGATGAGGAAGAGGGAGGAGCGCTGAAGGTGGTTATAGGTGCCAGTTTTTCCCCAGCTGAAATTCTGAATTAGTCAGAATTCCTGTGGAGGTAATTTCTGTGGCTCATTCCTCCTGGTTTTCTTCCTGTAAGCTATGGGTATAGAAACCTGTTTGCAATGGCTGCTGTGCAGATTAGTCAATATTTAGAAAAAAAAAAATTAGAGATGAATAGTAGTGTTTAAAACATTAACTGCACATTAAAAGGATGGACCAGTAAATCATATGTTTTGTGTTTACTATAAGAAAGCATGTTGTTGAAAAACAATGGAATAATTTTCTTAGAAAGCAGAAAATTCTTAGAGGGATAAATTCAGGAAGAGATCTTCCCAGTGTAGTAAAGGAATACATAATACAGAAGTAAATCTGTTGAATATTTAAGATACACTTTTTAACTTTCTAAATTAAATTGTTGCCATTTGCTGCTGAGACAATTAGCAGGTGTCAGTTAGAAGACACAATAGATTATGTACCCAATTACTTTCTCTTTTCAGACAACAGTTTGCAGTCACAAGAATGTGTGAGGTTTAATCAAAGATTAGAACTTTTTAATTAAATAGGGCCATATGTGACTAGTCATTTGACATTAATTACTGTTTTAGTTGGATTCCTTTTGATTTGTAAAAGGCCCTGAGCACTGCAAAAATTATGTCATATCATAGAAACTGCTGATTATTAAAACAAAAAGTTTTCTTCATCAGCCCATCACTCTCCTGCAAAAGAAACATAATTTCAAAAGTGAAACGTCTGCCTTAGAGAAGGAGACCAGTGAGTTTTAAAAGCAAAATAGCAGATGGTACTTCAACTGACTCCCCTTAGAAGGGACAGTCTGAAAGCACTTAATTGTAATGATTGATAAGGTCTTCTGTCAATGCTCAGCAAAACTTTCAAGGGGCTAAACAGCTGGCATGAGGTTCATTTGGAGTTTTAACTAGTTGACTACCCTTTGGGGTGTCTTAAAGCTAACTAGCATCACGGATATTAATAGAGGACATCAATCAAAATGAAACGCTGTAGCAGAAACTGATCCGAGACTTCAAGTAATATTTTAATTTGTCGGCCTACAGAGAGGAGGATAAATGTTAACAGTGTCCTTGTGTGATAGCTTTAAATTCAAGTCCAACAGTGGCATCAGTGTTTGCGAGTCATTCTTTTGTGAGTTTTGCTTTTTCATACACTCCACTTATTCAGAGTAAAGTGGGAACAGTGACAATGAAAACCCTTATCTGAATAGCCTGCAGAAAGAAAAGGAAAAAAAAGAGAAAGATATAAAGGGAGCAGGAATAATTCTTAGCTCATGTAGAGATTAGGGGTGAACTTCACACAAACACACGCTCGGAGTCATTGTGCCTTTTGTGGTGAACGTTTAGAGAGATTTGAGCGGGGGGCATATATCTGTCTGAAGGTGAATTAAGGAAGTAAAATCCGTCCCTAACCTGCACCACTACGGTGTAGTTTCTGCACATGGGGCTTGGGTACATGTACCTGCAGCTCCTTTCTTAGCCTACTGAAATGGTGCTCCGTGCCAAGCTACTGGGTCTGTCTGCCACAGAGCTTGTTCCTGGCGATCACGGGATGCCTGACACTCAGACTGGGCAATGATTATCTCATGGAGGAAGTTTGGAAATGTTTGAGCTAGTGATAGTCAGATTGACAGCAATGCTAAGTACAAATCTGGACCCTGTATGCCCCTGTTTTACCACAGTCTAATCATACTAGTAAGCTTTAAATTGGCAAAGCAATTAAAAACCTGTTTTGCACCCCGAATTAACAAATCGCATTGTACTGAGAGTCTTTTGTGGGCAGAAGTATGGACCTGGTAGAAAGAAATAATATTACTTGGAATTGGCTAATCTCCACAGATTGATATCAGATTTACATGCAAGTCACTGCTTTGGGCCATCAGCACAGCAGGTTAATCTGCAGTTTGAATAATAGTTAAAGGGAGTAAAGTTATTTGACGGAAAACTGAAGTCCGGTTTATAACCTGGACTGAAATTCAACAGACCTGGGTTCATTTCTGTGACAGTCTTCCTATATGGCTGTGAAAAAAAATGTCATTCAATTTCTCTGTAATTCAATTTCCTAACTATAGAAAGATGGCAGTACATTTCTACTTCACTTAGTAGATAGTAAGACTTTGGAAAGAAAAGATATCGGTTACCGGCATTGGTGCAGTGCCTAGGACAAACAGGTGCTTCTAAATACTGCTGTTATTTCTAGCATAAATTGTATTTATGCCTATTTTTCTAGTTTAGCCTTCAGCCTGCTACAGTCTGAAAATCACTATGGAAACTGGTTGTAAATGTGGTATTTAGCAACCAGTCTTCATACCATGTCTAGGTTAAATCTTTTCCTAAAAAGATCTAAGTCACAATGTATTTCCTACAGGATTGCAGCCTCTCCTGAAATGGACAGAAGTGTTCACTCCATTCAGGTAAAAAGCTTCCCTTTAAAGTGAAAAAAACTATCAATTGTGTATGAAGACAAGCATTCTAGGAAACTTTAGTTCTAGAATGAACGGAAAAAGGTATGCTTTATTATTGAAGAGATATTGTTTTTCAAGGAAAAAAAAAACACTGAGGAGAAACACAAAATTATCATAGCATTTTGTATTCACTGCATCAGTTATTTCCCAAAGAAAGCCTATCAGTTAAAATGATGAATTTTAACCTTTACCGATTCTTCTAGAGAGCATTCAATTTACATTCTTCAGGCACTTTGCTACTTGTTCACCATACTGATGCAAAATTATTGGTTTTGTAATATTTATAAAGATTTCGTTACAAGTTTTCAAGGACATATTTCACATTTTTTTCAAATTTAAACCCTCTAGTATAAGTTAAGATAGAAATGGAACAAAAAGGTAATATACGGTACAGTTATATGCTTTAAAACATTAATATTTAAATACAGTATAATATTGAATACAAGTCTGGTGGTCAATAGAAAATACAAAGGTCGCGTTATCACAGAGTACAGAAAGCTTTAAGAGATGAATACCAATGGATAAACATTTCTGCATAGAATCTTTTCTTTTTTTTTTCATTGCTCCTATGAGATCCAATCATGCCCATATGAAATCAATGGCTTCAAACTCCCTTTATGAAACCAATCCTGTAAATGTTGTTGGCAGTAATAAATTCGAAAACAAACAAACAAACAAACAAACAAAATAACCAAACCAGTTTGAATATAGTTTCAAATTTGAGCTTTGCTTAATTTGTGTCTCAAACAATTTCTGAAGCCATGATGTCAATTTTTCTTTAGGCATTCTAGGCTTCTGGGCATCATTCTTAAGAGAGCAGCAGCGTTACAAATGAATATTGCAGCCCTTGACTGCTGCTGCAGTGTTGCAGAGTTAGATGCTATCCTTCCTCTGCAGTGTAAGGGTGTGTTGGGCTGATAGGCCTGGGATACAAAACTGCCAGCACATTGAACAAGGAGATGGTGAAACAGAGTGCCATGAAGAAATAGGATGACCTAGGTGTTTACTTGCCTGCTGTAAAGATCACTTTCTTAGGGTAAGGTTCACAACTGTAAATCCTTCAGAGAACGTTTCTTTTCTTTTCGTCTCTTCTTTTTTTTTTTTTTTTTTTTTTTTTTTTTTTTTTTTTTTTTTTTTTTTTTTTTTTTTTTTTTTTTTTTTTTTTTTTTTTTAATTTCTTTTAATTCACTGTTGAAAATTATGTTTATATTCCTTCAAAAGGAGTGGGCCATGTGGATTCTTTCTGTAGGGGAGTTTGGACCTTTTCTGGAGAGCTCCTTTTCTGGAGAGCATTTGGACCTTTTCTGGAGAGCACAGAGATAGGAAGTTCTGGGGATTGCCAAAGGTGAGAGAAGAGGAGTAGGAGGTACACAGGTACAGCAATGAATTGGGATCCTGCAGGTCTTCAGCAAACTGAAAGCCTTGTTAGGGTCTTCAGGGATAACAGAAGCAAGGTCCCTACTAACTGCAGAGGACTTTGCCATTTGCTCCAGCTGGGAAGCTGCCAGGTTGACTAAAATAAAATGTGGAAGCAAGGACCTACCTTTAAGATCATGGAAAAACTGGGGTGGGGGAAAATGGTTTATAAATTAATTAATTCATTGCTTATTTATTTATCTGTCCTAGTCACTTTGGGTTTTTCTGTCTAAAAAAAAAAAAAAAATCAGCTATCCTAGTTGAAAGACTGTTAAAGCCTGGATTTTCTGTGTTTTCAGTCTCCTTTAGAGAGGTCACTGTAGGGAAAAGATCTAGATTGGTCCACCTCAAAGATTTGGCTGATTTGGGGTCCTGCCAAAGCTCTTGCAGATATTCCAGTATAGCTGAAATACTCAGAGTGTGTTTCAGGCTTTGCTGTGGAGTACACTGAGTAATGTCTATTTTATGAATTTTGAATCTAATGATCTAGACACTTACCAATTTAATGCTGTCAGAAGTTCGGTGTTAATATGCATGGCCTCTGGCAATAGCTTAGTTATAGTGGGGATATTACCAGTGGAAATGTTATTCACCACCTAAGTGATATCAGAGATTTGCAAATGTCACTGGTACAAAACCTTCAGATGTAGATACCTAAGGTGGTACTTGTAGCCTAAGGACCAGCTCCAAAGGAAAGCTGGTGTGCTAGTGTAGGTTATCTGCTGTATCCCAGGAACTGAATTTTGCTAAATTAGGCACCTAAAAACAGAATATACAAATGTTGGAGTACTGAACAGGGTGATTTCAAGATCAGCCAACTAGAAATGATAAAAATAGGTGTCTAAACACCCTTTCCCTTCCAATTTAAGAACCTAACTCTGAGACACAGTTAGCTGCCTGGATGAGGCTGGACCTCATTTAGGAGTCTGCCTTTCACATAGTAGCTCGGTGGTTAGAGCAATTGCCACAGAAGCTGGAGATTTGGAATAAAACCTATTTCTTCTATTTCATAAGTTACCGTAGTGAGTAGAGAAGAGCCAGTTTTTCATTCTGGTCCATACTCTTTCTGTCACCACAAGTTTTTTTATCTAGTGGCAGTTTAATGTAAACTGGGTAGGGAAGCCAGTGTCCAGTTCCCCCCTGCTATTGAGTACTTCAAGCACTCTGCTGTATTGTTCCACCACTGTTGTATGTGAATGTAGAATTCCTGCTCGGCACCCACCTTTTGAATTCACTCCAAGCTCTTCTGAAGCAAAAGTTTGATTTAAATATGTGTTCCATTTTTTCCTAAGGTTAATCTGTATTAAATCCGAGAATCTGACTTAGAATGAACAGCAGTTGATTTGACTATCAATCATTTAGAACTGCCACCTGTTTGCACGTCTGAAGAGGATTTTTTCCCTCAAGACAATCTCTATGGCAGTTTGGATCATTGTCTGATAACATCTGAAAATACTTCTGTGAATGAAAACAGCAAGGGTTCATTGCTCAGAGAAAAGTTTTTGTGTTAGAAGGAAAAATACAAAGATCCAGGAACATCATTGATTGGAATTTATTGATATTCCTTTGATGACCTTGGCATGAATGTCATGAACTACAGAGCATTGGGAGGGATCACCAGTTCAATGGAAGATCATGATATGAGAAAAAATAGATGACATGGATGACTGTAGTGTAGAAGGAGAATGAAACATATTTGTGTCAAGTGCAGTATCATTATCTTAGAGAGCAATAAACTGGGATCTAAATCAGATGGGAGTGAAAAAAAGAAGTAAGAACTGGCTGTAATAGTCTATCAGGGAACAACACTCCCTCATGAAGCAGCTCCCTCAAAAGGTAATTACAACCCTAGTATGTATCAGGTAAAATTACTTCAGCAGAAACAGTAGAAACAGAGAAATAATAATTCATCCATACAAGGAACTCTAAGTTTGGAATTTTAGTTTGTATTGAAATCTTCCAAACTGCTGAAAATATACTTCTATTCTAAGACATGCACATTTTGTAGGATTCCTTTTTCTGAGAAGCAGGTGACATGGAGTCTTGGAAGACTTGTCAGACAAAACTTTTCGGGTCTGGTTCATTTCTACCCCTTTACTTCTAAGTTTTTTGCCAGTATTAGATAGTGTCTCCTTCAAAGCTCCTGCTGATACGAAAAACACAGGAATTCTTGCTGAGGAAGTAAGACTAGATATGAAGGAGATGTTGCCTTAAAATAGATTAACTCATAACCAGTAAACTTAAAGGCACACATGTAAACCTTCTACAGTGTTGAAATAGAAATATCAACATTCAAATTGAAATAAGTTTGAAGACAACAGCACTGAGTTTAATTTGGTGACATTATTCATTTACAGCATCTGAGAGAAAAGGTATTTGGAGAGATTGTGGGGGAGAAGGTGTTAATAAATGGGAAGTTTTATGATCATACATCCTGCCATTAGGATAATGAAAACTTTTGTTTTCTATTCCTTTTGAAGAAGTAGAATTTCCCATGGAAATACCAATGGCATTCCTCCATCAGGGTAAGAGAACTAAGAGGATAAATATTTGATCAGTAGATTGTTGAAAACCACAGACCTTGTGCTGGAGTCAAAGGGATGACAAGAGAACCACTGATAGAAATTATCAGTATCCTCCTTTGCTTTCTAGATGCTGGCCCAAATAATTTAAAAGTGTAATAAAAAATAAACATATATATGCTGGTTACATGTAGGAGACATCCACCAAAAATGAACATAAATAGTGGTTAGGTCTTATGTCATTGTTTGCTTATATCTTGTCTCTTGGCCCTTAGACCAGAAAACCTCTGCATGCCAACTACGAGTAAACAAAAGACACAGTCAAAAATACCTGGTGTGAGAATTAATTATCAAATTAGAGATCCCATTTTTCATTTGTAAACAAAAGACTTGGAGTCAAAGAGAGCTAGTGTGGGAATTTCAGTAATGAAGATGCATCTAGTACACGGCATCCACCTACACGGCGTTGTCAGCCTCGGTGCATTTAGAATACGTCATTCAGAGCTCTGTAATAACATTTTTCTCCAATAGGTCTCTAGTCTGTCTGGCATCTAGAGGTTAGGAGGTACTGTGATGCATGAGATGAGTCATTTGCCACTGCGATCTTGGAAGCAAGACTAATCATTAACACACATATTGTTGGCAGTCTAAACTGTTCCTGTATCACAACCCAAAGCTCTAGGAGATAGGAACTCTCACCTCACCTAGCAGAAACTTCACTGCTTCCTGCATACTCGCTGTGGCATTCCTCACAAGACAGAGTAAATTGTGCTTGCTTGGCAGAGAAAAGCCTTCAGGCCAGCACAAATTTTCAGTGTCTCAGCAAAACCTTTGGAGTCATCTTGCTGAGACCATTTTATCTTTTTTAGAGATAGGGGACTTTCCCTCTTGTGAACAGGTCTTATAGTTCCCTGATTTTGGCCAACAAGGTTCATGAGGGGAATGTGTTGCGAAGAGCTGCAGCCTGTAGGCAAGTGGACAAGCAATAAAACCTGCTTATTCCCACCCCAACAGATGTTAACACTGGTAGAAGTTAAGCAGACACCTGCCCTAAGTGGTTTTTTAGACTGAGTATTATGTTTCATGCAAACGATAGACCGTTGCTACAAAAGTTGGAAATAATTTTCACTGCTAACATTGTGAATAGATGATGTATTGCTCCTACTCCATTTCTAAAAACATTTGCCCTTTTATGTCTCTTTCCATTTGCATTTCTTTCCCTTTCATCTCTTTTCTTTATCACAGTTTTTTGTGGACCTTGTTTTGCCCTTCTTCCCAGAATTAAAACGTCTCAAAGTAGTCCAGAGGAGGCCAGGTTAAGCAAGCATTAGAAATACTGTAAAGAGATATTTTCAATCCAAGCAAGTAAACATTTTCCAGCTTTGAAATGATATGAACATATATCTACTAACAATACTTTGTCAAACATAGAATGAAGTAAAAAAAGCTGAATAAAAGAAATATTTTGTTTGGGCTCAGACGGTGTGATCTTTAAGACATTGCAGATTTTAATTTATTTTATTTTGTTCTAAAATTGTCTAATATGTTATTTCACAAACATTAACATAAAATTGTTATTGGAAGTTACTAATTACTCTATTCTGATAACCACATGGGGCCTTAATTAAAAATTGTAATCCATTGCAAAATGTACATGTGTATAATGAAAACACAATTCAAATATGTTGTCAGATAACTGGATTTTATTACTTAAGCTAAAGGAAGTAGATACATTTTCTAAAAAAAAAGCCCAGAAACCATGGTATTTCTCGATGTTGCAGTTGTTCTTTGCTATCCAGCAGTGAAAACAATAATTATTATCAGTTCTTCATGTTCTTAGGGTTGGCATTGATATTTGTTTGCATGAAGAATGCAACCATGCAAAAGCACAGTAGCACTTTAGAGGAAGAGAGGCTGCCAAAGTCTCTGGTGAGGCTTGCCAAAAAAACAGTCACAGTAGGGTGTCTCTACTAGCTCTCTATCGGAGTGCATATAGGTCCTGCTCTTAAGGATAATCACCTGCTACTGAATAGAACTATTCATTGAGGCTGAGGGATTGACTAAAACACAGTCTCAAGCCTTTCAAAACTGCAAAGTTGCCAATGCTCTCATTTTCTCAGGAGCCTCCTGATGCTTGGTTAACTTGGGCTTAGTGCTGTGTTAACACTACCCCCCAGGCTTGGAATTGGACTCAGCTTATAGCTGGCCAGCTGAAATTTGGGATAGGCTGCCATATGAATCTTTACATCTGTCTATGGAGCCATGTCCTCAGCCTTTCAATGTATCTTAAAAAAAAAAAAAAAAAATTCTTTACAGAAAATTCAGTCCTGCTCATTCTATCATCCTTATTTTTCATTTTACATGAGACAAGGTTAATTGAGCCCCAAGAATGAAAATGGTATGGTGAACTCAGATATATGTCACTCAGCTGAGAGTAAGTAGCTAGTTCCCATGAATAAATTCTTGCTCTGATGTGAAAGAATTCAGATGAAAAGAGTGAGATGCTGATTTTGAGAGCCTACACACCTTGGGCAATAGGCACCAAAGGGAATGAGTTTGAAAAGTGGTGATAAATTGCACTCCCTGTCTTTTGAATTGTAGGCTGGCAGTAGAACCATTCATCCAGTAAGCAGATTTTCGAATCTTGAAGCAATTGATGCCTCCTGTTCCCCCACACAGCAGTGGCCTTAATCACTAAGCTCTGTGACCTCTTGAGACATGAGCAGCAAGCTGGTGAGGAGAGCTGCTGATAAATGTTTGCCTTTGCTCTTGCAATTAAGCCATTGTATCCAGTAGAGTCAAGTGACCATAGAAAGGGTTCTCCAACTGTCCTTTGAGTGGGACAGAAATTATATTCTTGCTCTATCTCAGAATAGATATGTACTTGCCACTTGGTTACAAGGACAATAGTCCTGGGAGTAAAGATCTGAAAAAAAAAAAATCAGATTTACCTCTTTCCTACTAAATGCCGTAACATCTAGAAGAGAGTCACTCATAAACTTGCTGTCTCTTCTAATACCATGACCTGCTTCATAGAGGTCCCACCTCAGCAGGCAGATGGAACATGCCCTTTCCTGTGGCTGCTGTTAAGGTTATGGCCAATGCTGGCTCAGGGCTGGTAATGGGCCTCTAGCTTCTGTGAAGAAGAGTCCTGAGCATTAAGCAGATGTGAAAAAAGACACAGCAATATTTTCAGACCTTTGTGGAGAAGTAGATAGCTCACTGACCTACTATCCTCTGATTAAACCTGGAATTTATCTGGGCAATGGACATATATCTTCAGTAGCCAGGTCTGAACAAGTATGGCCACTTTGAGCAGTAGCAAACTTTAAGCCACACAGGAAGGCATTTTATAGATTTAAGTATTGGAAGGATTAGACAGTGCTGAAAAGAGATGACCTAGAAAATGGTCTGGGCTGTAGTCAAGTTTGGGCTTCTAAATCCCAATTTACACTGACCTTAAGTGATCCCTAAATTATCTTAGTTTCATTTTAGGCCTAAATCTTATATTGGATCTGGCCCACAAGGTCTTTCTTGGGTCTGGTTTGTGATGTTTGGCCCTCAAAAAGACTTTTTTCCTTTGAGTTTTGAACAGATTTTTTTTTTTTTTTTTTCCAAAGAAAGTGTTTCTGCATGGAAAACATCTGGATGATTTATATATTTTTGTAGTAATCCCCTAATTCATTAGAAGCAGTATCTCCATTCAGAGGATTATGATGTAAATATATGTGCATAAATCTAGGAAAGTTAACTTTTAAAAGGGACAGACACTTTGGTTTTTAGAAGCATTTTTATTTGTGATGTTGTTTCCAGCTGTGATAAATAAAGGTCTGAATTGCAGCAGAAAATGTAGAAATGGCGACCCTGATCCTGCATTGAATTCCAAGTGGGCAGGAGGTTTGCCGACACGTAGTTCTGTGCAGGATCAGGGCCCTAAAATCTGAACTTACAAGGGCTGACTTTTTTATTCTGCAGTGTTCAAATGGACTGCTTAAAAAACCTATAAATGCTTCATCTAGACAGCAGGGCACCATTTCAGGAACTGATTGCCCATTATAGTACTGACAATAAAATAGGAAAATACCCCAAGGGAGAAGGAGCAGGGCCTTATGACTTTCCCATTGAACGCAATGTGAAACTTATAATTTCCTGCCCCCACGTTGCAGGATGCATCAGTTTTCAGTGGCCATTGCATTATGCTCCTAAGCCTCTTTCAAGGAAATCTGAAATGAGGGGGCTTATTACAGTGGAAAACCAGAGAAAATCATGGCAGAAATATGAGTTCCACTACGATAAAGATTTCTTTCATATATACAAAAGAATATATATTTTTTTCTTTTATATTGGCTTCCTTCTCCCCCGAAATTAATCAGCTAGAAGTAATACTCCTTTGATTTACATTTTCTGTGCTAGATTGAGAAAATGTGCTTGCCATACATAAAAGTGAGCATATCCATTTAAGAGATCTTTTAAGATCTTTTTTTTTCAGAGATATTTTTAAAGGATCTCTGAAACAATACCCAGGGAGAACAAATCAGACTCGTATACAGACTTACACATTCTCCTTTCCTGCATCAGAGACAAGAAACTAATACACACCCTCCTCCTCCTCCCCACACTGAATCTCCTCCGTGAAACTTCCAGCAGTCTGTGGTAGCAGAGAGCACCTGTCTGGATAATGTGAAGGGATAAGGGAGTATGTTAAACAAGGGCAGAGGGAATTGGGGAGGGATGCAGGAGACACAGAGCTAATTGAAGCAAAGCATTTTATTAATCTAGAGTGCTGTCTCCAGGCATGCCTGAAATCTAAATAACGATACTGAACTTCAAAGGCCTTATTCTCCATTCCTTGTGCACTCACTACTCCTATTTAAGTCAGTGGAACATCTAAGTGTATAAAAATGCAGAATCATACCATGAATAAGCTGTAAGAATCAATTAGCAATAAAATCTTATGCTGTTTACAAGAAGAAAAAAATCTTTATCTGGTCAATTCTTTCCTGTCTGTTAGTGGCACAATGTCCTGGTTTCAGCTGGGATAGAGTTAATTTTCTTCCTAGCAGCTGGTGTGGTGCTGTGTTTGGGATTTAGTATGAGAAGAATGTTGATAACACACTGATGTTTTTAGTTGTTGCTAAGTAGTGCTTACACTAGTCAAGGACTTGTCAGCTTCCCATGCCCTGCCAGCGAGAAGCTGGGAGCGGGCACAGCCAGGACAGCTGACCCAAACTAGCCGAAGGGATATTCCATACCATATGATGTCATGCTCAGTATATAAAGTGGGGGAGTTGGCTGGGGAGTGATGACCACTGCTTGGGAACTGGCTGGGCATTGGTCGGCAGGTGGTGAGCAATTGCATTGTACTTCACTCATTTTGTATATTCTTTTATCATTATTATTATTTTCCCTTCCTTTTCTGTCCTATTAAACTGTCTTTATCTCAACCCATGAATTTTACTTATTTTTTTTCTATTCTCTCCCCCATCCCATTGCAGGGGAGTGAGCGAACGGCTGTGTGGTGTTTGGCTGCCTGCCAGGTTAAACCACAACAGTCCTTTTTGGCACCCAACGTGGGGCACGAAGGATTGAGATAACGACAGATCTGACCGAAGCGTGTTAAGGTAAATTTGTTATAAGCATTCATTATATTGCTTTAATAGTCACTGATCACAATGTTGATTTATTTGCTCTCAAAGTTGTCGTGCAGGCTCTCAAAATTGTGTTATGTAATGCTTTACTTGCAGTATATGTTCCCTGTTGTGCTGTTTATCACCTCTGGGAGCTGGATCAAGGTTATCATTTTGCTGCACTGTGTAACACTGTTTTATGATATGATAAAATCATTGGTCGTGAGACTAATCTGGTATTTGTACTCAACATTGCCGTCATCTCCGTACCTCGGGAGCCACCTGTCAGAAACTATTAAGAATTACACTCTCTCCCTTTTCTCCTTGGAGAACCAATCTATGGGGGAGACGGGGGACACTTTCCCCCGCTCCTTCACCTTCCCTTTCTCCTTCAGGCTAGTTACAACAGCTCTTGAGAATTTTGAATATCATTGGAATGTTCAAACAAGCCTGTTCCTATCGCTATGTCTCCTGAATGTGGTTCAGGTCTTTTTTCGGGTTAAACAACTATTTAGGAATACCGCCCAGAGATCAACCCTGGTGACAGGCACTGTGGCTACTTCAACCCCTGCGACAGGTGCTGCAGCTACTCCAACCCTGGCAACAGGCACTGCAGCTGCTCAAACCCTGGCAACAGGCACTGTGGCTACTCAAACCACAGCTACAGGCACTCTGGCTACTCAAATCCCAGTGACAATCACTGCAGCTCAACCAGAGAACCAACCCATGCCGGTATCAGTCACCCCTATATACAAGAAGAAATACACAGGAAAATCTACCTCGACCCTAGAGGCATGGGTACGTGAATTGCAAGGAAGAACAATCACAAAAGGGGGTTCTTCCAGGAAAACTGCTGCTCCAGTTTCCAGTGAGCAGTTCCYSAGACAGAGCAGAAAGCCTGACTTTACTTCCGATCTTAATAAAGGGACTTTTGATTTGCATTTACAAGAAGTGAGTAACGAGTACTATGACCAGAACTAGAGGGGCCCTGCCTCTGGCCAGGTGGAGGAGAGGGACAACCGGGTTTACTGGACTGTGTGGATTCGGTGGCCTGGCACATCAGATCCACAGGAGTATAAGGCTCTCATGGACACCAGTGCACAGTGTACCCTGATGCCATCAAGCTACGAAGGGGCAGAACCCATTTGTATTTCTGGAGTGACAGGGGGATCCCAAGAGCTGACTGTATTGGAGGCTGAAGTGAGCCTAACCGGGAAGGAGTGGCAAAAGCACCCTATTGTGAGTGGCGCAGAGGCTCCGTGCATCCTTGGCATAGACTACCTGAGGAGAGGGTATTTCAAGGACCCAAAAGGGTACCGGTGGGCTTTTGGTGTAGCTGCCTTGGAGACRGAGGAAATTAAACAKCTGTCYACCTTGCCYGGTCTCTCAGAGGACCCTTCTGTTGTGGGGTTGCTGAGGGTTGAGGAACAACAGGTGCCGATCGCTACCACAACGGTGCACCGGCGGCAATATTGCACCAACTGAGACTCCCTGATTCCCATCCATAAGCTGATTCGTCGACTGGAGAGCCAGGGAGTGATCAGCAAGACTCGCTCACCCTTTAACAGTCCCATATGGCCCTCACCCTTTAACAGTCCCATATGGCCAGTGCGAAAGTCTAATGGAGAGTGGAGACTAACAGTAGACTACCATGGCCTGAATGAAGTCACGCTGCCGTTGAGCGCTGCTGTGCCGGACATGCTAGAACTTCAGTATGAACTGGAGTCAAGGGCAGCCAAGTGGTATGCCACCATTGATATCGCTAATGTGTTCTTCTCAATCCCTTTGGCGGCAGAGTGCAGGCCACAGTTTGCTTTCACTTGGAGGGGCGTTCAGTATACCTGGAATCGACTGCCCCAGGGGTGGAAACACAGCCCCACCATTTGCCATGGACTGATCCACACCGCACTGGAACAGGGTGAGGCTCCGGAACACCTGCAATACATTGATGACATCATCGTATGGGGCAACACAGCAGAAGAAGTTTTTGAGAAAGGGAAGAAAATAGTCCAACTCCTTCTGAAGGCTGGTTTTGCCATAAAACAAAGTAAGGTCAAGGGACGTGCACAGGAGATCCAGTTTTCAGGAATAAAATGGCAAGATGGGCATCGTCACATCCCAATGGATGTGATCAACAAAATAACAGCCATATCTCCACCAACTAGCAAAAAGGAAACACAAGCCTTCTTAGGCGTTGTGGGTTT
>JAYKAV010002970.1:473428-543085 GCA_035582835.1 Phoebastria nigripes | reverse complement strand
ACTATTGCACAGGTTATCCATGAATGTGAAACATGCGCTGCCATCAAGCAAGCCAAGCGAGTAAAGCCTCTTTGGTATGGAGGATGATGGCTGAAATATAAATATGGGGAGGCCTGGCAGATTGATKATMTCMCRCTCCCASAAWMCCKCCAAGGCAAGCGCTATGTGCTCACCATGGTGGAAGCAACCACCGGATGGCTGGAAACATATCCTGTGCCCCATGCCACTGCCCGGAACACTATCCTGGGCTTTGAAAAGTAAGTCTTATGGCGACATGGCAGCCCAGAAACAATTGAGTCAGACAACGGGACCCATTTCCGCAACACCCTCATAGACACCTGGGCCAAAGAGCATGGCATTGAGTGGGTATATCCCATCCCCTATCATGCACCAGCCTCYGGGAAAATYRAAYGATACAATGGACTGCTAAAGACTACACTGAGAGCAATGGGTGGTGGGATGTTCAAACATTGGGATACTCATTTGGCAAAGGCCACCTGGTTAGTCAACACCAGGGGATCTTTCAATCGAGCTGGCCCTGCCCAATCAAAGCTTTTACATACTGTAGATRGGGATGAAGTCCCTGTAGTGCACATAAAGAATATGCTGGGGAAGACAGTCTGGGTTACTCCTGCCTCGGGCAAGGGAAAACCCATTGGTGGGATTGCTTTTGCTAAAGGACCTGGGTGCACTTGGTGGGTAATGCAGAAGGATGGGAAAGTCCAATGTGTACCTCAAGGGATTAAATTGTATGATGTTATTTGTTATATAATATTGTATATCATCACTTCTATGATGGCCATATCAACGGAATTACAGTAGGAATCACCCAGATTAATGAAGAATGATCTTTGATGAAACCAAGCAAAGTGCAATGATGATAGAACTGGATGAGCACAGTGATAATAGAACCAGAACTGGCTTCAGCATGCAACAATCCAACACCACACACCATCTCTCCTGCCCTGAAAGACTGTTATGACAGATGGGGCCCAAAGTCATGGACTAAATGAACTCAACAAACATTTTATAGGGATGGCCTATAGACTAAGTGAATGATATCTGTGTGTATATATCAAAGGACAGGAAAAGCGGTGGTGATTAATTGGAATGTATTGGAAAGTGTGGGACTTGGACATGATATAGATGGTATAGAATAAGGGGTGGATACTGTCCTGGTTTGAGCTGAGATAGAGTTAATTTTCTTCTTAGTAGCTGGTGTAGTGCTGTGTTTTGGATTTAGTATGAGAATAATGTTGATAACACACTGATATTTTTAGTTGTTGCTAAGTAGTATTTACACTAGTCAAGGACTTTTGAGCTTCTTATGCCCTACCAGCGAGAAGCTGGGAGCGGGCRCAGCCAGGACAGCTGACCCAAACTAGCCAAAGGGATATTCCATAGCATATGACGTCATGCTCAGTATATAAACTGGGGGGAGTTGGCTGTGGGGGTGATGACCGCTGCTTGGGAACTGGCTGGGCATTGGTCGGCGGGTGGTGAGAAATTGCATTGTGCATCACTTATTTGTCTATTCTTTTATCATTATTATTATTATTACTATTTTCCCTTCCTTTTCTGTCCTATTAAACTGTCTTTATCTCAACCCATGAATTTTACTTTTTTTTCAATTCTCTCCCCCATCCCACTGGAGGGCTGGGAGTGAGCGAGCAGCTGCGTGGTCTTTAGCTGCCTGCTTGGTTAAACCACAACACATGAGTAGCTTAAACATCAAGGTATGTGATTTTGACCGTCTGGAGAGCCATCTAAAATCCTGGATCTCCTTTAAGACTTTATTGTTTTCGAAATTATTTATTCCCTTGATCTATTCTGCTGCCTTTGGACACTGTGCATACGTAGCACATCAACGGTTTGTGTAGAACCTGACTATAAAGCTGTGCAGCTTCTCACGTGGGCTCAGGGATTTGGCTTGTGCATTTTAAAACTCTTCTGTTGTTTCAGCATCTTTGCATATTGAATTATATTAATTTCATTAAGTAAACATTAATTACTTGATGGTTTCATAGTGCTTTGAAGCTGTAAGGTATTCTGAAAGTGATCATTATTAATTATAATATGCACTATTCTTATTTCGTCTTTGTTTTTTAAAAGGCAAAGAACTGGTTATTCTCTTCCTTGAAGGAGTCCACTTACACAGAGGCACAGAACCCCATGCTCCATCTACCTCTTCAAGGTGTGGTCATAAGGATGTCATTTACTGAGACAGGGGACACAGTGGGAAATACTGTTGCACAAAAAGCCCAGTTATTGTTACCTTCAGAACCCCAAGTCCAGGTCATTTCTCATTTTTGCCTTCCTCTAGAATTATCATCAAAATGGACATCTTAGCACTCAGCTCTCTCTACAGTGGAGAGAATGTTTTTATCTACTTTCAGTGTAATTTCATGTGTTAGGATATAATCACTGAATATGCTGTGGGAGAGACTAAAGTTGCTAAGTGTCTTTCTCAATTGCATTTGAATATTAAAATTCACATTAAATTTTTGGGGTTGATTTGAATTTTAAAATTTGCGTGGCAGATTGTTTTCTAAACCTTTTCTGTTATTAAAGAAGCTTAGCTAGCCTGCTGCGGTTGGCTTAAAACATTAATAATAGTTGACTGGTTGATATTTTTTAATGAGAAAAGTATTTCATGGAGAAATGGAAGTTCATCCAAATCAATAGAATTTGTAAGAAAATGTCTATTTTAATTAAATTTATTAGATTTCATGATCAAAGCATACAGCAGGAGAAAGCTAGTCTCAAGATTTATTTGCTTTGTTTTATAACTAAACCAAATTAAAACAAAATTGTTTTCTATATGAATTAATGTATTGGGTGTCCATGGCAAGATGTTAGCAGTGGGGGGGGCTGCAGGGGTGGCCTCTGTGAGGAGAGGCTGGGGCTGCCCTGTGCCAGACACAGTCGGTTCCAGTCAGCTCCAATGGATCCACCGCAGAGCACGGCTGAGCCCAGCAGCCAAGGTGGTGGCACCTCGGGGAAAACAAGTTTAAGAAAGAGTAAAAAACACTGCACAGCATCTCTGTGAGAGAGGAGTGAGAAAAATGTGAGAGAAGCCGCCCTGCAGACACCTAGCTCAGTGAAGAAGGAGGGAGAGGAGGTATTCCAGGCACCGAAGCAGAGATTTCCCTGCAGCCCCTGGAGAAGAACATGGTGAAGCAGATTGTCCCCCTGTAGCCCATGGATGACCACGGTGTATCAGATTTCCACACTGCAGCTGATGGAGGACCCCATGCCAGAGCAGGTGGATGTGCCCTAGAGGAAGCTGCAGCCAGTGGAGAGCCTGTGCTGGAGCAGGGGAAAAGCATGAGGAGGAAGGAGCGGCAGAGAGGAGCTGTTATGGACTGACCCCAACCCCCCATTCTCCATCCTCCTGCACTGCTCAGTGTGGGGAGGAGGTAGAGGAGTCAGGGATGAAGCAGCGAAGTGGAGCCTGGGAAAAAAGCAGGGTGGAGGGAAGGGGTTTTAGTTTTGTTTTTCTTTCTGACTCCTACTCTATTTTTAATTGGCAGTAAATTAAATTAATCTTCCCCAATTTGAGTCTATTTTGTCTGTGATGGTCATTGGTGAGTGATCTCCTTGTCTTCATCTTGACGCATGAGCTCTTTTGATCTTAATTTTCTCCCCCTTCCTGCTGAGGAGGGGAAGTGGGAGAGCAGCTGGGTGGGCACCTGGCAGCTGGCCAAGGTCAACCCACCACAATGAAGCTTAACATTTTTGTCTAAAAGAATGTTTGGGGATTTGTACCATGAAATTTTCCAGAGAAATTTTCATGAGTGCTAATCAAACCTGAGTTTTGTTCTTTACTTAAAGAAAGTCTTTTCTTTAAATGTTGTCATAGAAGATAAAAGCCAAATCAGCCCCTTTTTTTTTCTGAATGTCTTTTTTTCAGTGTTCTCTAAACTGCCCGTTATGCAGTCACCCATGTGCCTGCACTTGGAGAGCTTAACTCTGGTTTCAGACCTCTGTTGACACCTTCAAGTTAGAGGGCAGAAAATCACATCTCCAATCTTCTAATTTCAATGGTCTTTCTATATGCCATTTCAAAGGCTGAAAAATTTTAAAAAATCTTTTCCCTTTGCTCTCTGTCTTCAGAGTTAAAAGAGCAGCTATGCTTTTTCAGCCGAGGCCAATCATATGAGATTGAACAAGGCCAAGTGCCAGGTCCTGCACTTGGGTCACAACAACCCCATGCAACGCTACAGGCTTGGGGAAGAGTGGCTGGAAAGGTGCCCGGCGGAAAAGGACCTGGGGGTGTTGGTTGATGGCTGGCTGAACATGAGCCGGCAGTGTGCCCAGGTGGCCAAGAAGGCCAACGGCATCCTGGCCTGCATCAGAAATAGTGTGGCCAGCAGGACTAGGGAAGTGATCGTGCCCCTGTACTCTGCACTGGTGAGGCCGCACCTGGAATACTGTGTTCAGTTTTGGGCCCCTCACTACAAGAAGGACATTGAGGTGCTGGAGCGTGTCCAGAGAAGGGCAACGAAGCTGGTGAAGGGTCTAGAGCACAAGTCTTACAAGGAGCAGCTGCGGGAACTGGGACTGTTTAGCCTGGAGAAGAGGAGGCTGAGGGGAGACCTTATCGCTCTCTACAACTACCTGAAAGGAGGTTGTAGCAAGGTGGGTGTTGGTCTCTTCTCCCAAGTAAGTAGCGATAGGACGAGAAGAAATGTCCTCAAGTTGTGCCAGGGGAGGTTTAGATTGGACATTAGGAAAAAATTCTTCACTGAAAGGGTTGTCAAGCCTTGGAACAGGCTGCCCAGGGAAGTGGTTGAGTCACCATCCCAGAAGGTATTTAAAGGACGTGTAGATGTGGGGCTTAGGGACATGGTTTAGTGGTGGACTTGGCAGTGCTAGGTTAACAGTTGGACTCAATCTTAAAGGTCTTTTCCAACCTAAATGATTCTATGGTTCTATGATTTTATGATTCTATTATTTCACCAGCCTGACTCTCCTTAGTGCAAAGCACACTGGAAAGATATTGGAAACTACTTCTTTACCAAATGCTCCTCTCTGCACACTTTTTCTCAAGGGAGATGAGAGAAGTAAAGAATAAGAAGCTGCTAATGCTAAGTTTCTGAAATATTTCTGTAAGCAAAACATCTAAGAGTAGTACAGCAGTATTTGTTAGCCTGAAAGGGAATGTGGAAGGGAGAGACTACAACAACGCCCCCAAACTGGATATATTATTTTGCTAGTGCAGTTCACATTGGTATGGCTGATTCATTTTGGGTACAACCTGATGAACCATTCTTAAGTAGTAATGAATATAATTTGCACATGTAAATAATCTCATGAAGCTAACGAGTCCATTTCAATGGATGAAGTTATACACATGCTTAGGTCTCTACTCCAACTGAAGCTTATTTAATAAAAACCACACCTCTTCTTTATCTAAAGGTAATTTCAGCACCACTAATGGACACTTATTGTTATCAGGTGGAGGAAAAATGGGAAGGATGAAAGGAACAAATGATCATTACAGGATAAACTACACAGACAGAAGGAGTACTAGCAGAGGTGAGATGGAGCTAATGCCACACATGGAAGCAGCCAGTGTGTCCAAAACATCTTGGCAATACTGATATATTCCCAGGCTATGGGGAAATTACAGTATGGAGAAAAGTTCCCATGAGAGTAAATTGGAGAAGACTGTATGCTGGGAAAGAAGCTCCATCAGGGAAAAATTGCCTATGGTAGGTGAAATGCATTCAGTACTGGTGTACTGAAGAGATGTAGTTAAGGTCAGCAGTGGGATTTTTTTGAAAAGGTGTTTGGAGTTTTTCTCATGCACCAATGGGTCACAAAAATTGAGAGCAAGGCTGCTGAGGTATGGTGCTGGGAGATAAAGTGGTGTGAGATTTTCACCAGGTTGGAAAATGCTTGTGACATCTTTCAGGACCAGTGGGAATTTGAAGTATATTCAATGCTATTATTGGGCTGAAAGGTACACTGCAGAAAAAAATAGTAGTCAGCATACAACACTGTTCCATTCCATTGAAATTTCTCTGGTTTTGCTAATATTTGCTTAATGTATACTAGCACAGTAGATGCATTGTAGAGTAACCATTACTTCAATTATGAGACATAATAGAAAGTCATTAAAAGATTTTTAATGATATTTTTATGTTAGTATTTAGATATATAAAGAAGTAATGCTTTTATTGTTACTTTTTGCACATCAGACTAAATAACAATAAGAAGATAACTCATTAAAGCAGGCTGATGGTCTGTTGATTTTGCCATGCATTTTTCTATTAGTCTTCCTCATTGAGTTCTGGYCCAGATCTTTTCTTTCACAGATTACCAGAAGGAAAGAATGGTCTGCTTGGGGAGAGCAGGAAGAAGAAGCTAGGTAGCAAAAAGGAGGAGGGGATTTAAAAATATTCAGTGATATGTAGGCGCCTTAGCCCATATTCACAATTCTTTAAATCCCCGCAAAGCTGCTTCTCAGGTTCTTTGAGTAGCTGGAGATGTGTATACTCTGGCTGTCCAGCACTGAATATATTGACACTGAGGTCGGGGCTGAACTTGCTTGTGATTGTGGTTTTGATCCAGAAGCAAGAAGTTTTTAATGCAAAATCCTTTTGGAGTCTCAGTCAAGAGGAAAGAAAATGACAGTATACCGTAGAACCACCCTGGGTAAACTGACAATTTTATACTGGTATTCTCCAGTTATTCTCCAATTAGTGCTGAATATGAGATACAGACACCATGTCCAGAACTGTCTGGGATTTCTCAACCCACAGCCGAACACCCTAGACACTTGGATACAGAACCATACTCTGTTCCAAAATATTTTGTCCTCTACATTATATGGAAAAATGAAGAATACATCTTTTCAGAATGTGTATTCAAGAATCCACATTAAAAAACTTTGTTCTATTTTCCTGTGTTCTACCTTCTGAACTTGTAAAATATCTAATCTAACATTCAGTTTTTGTGGCACGTCTTTTTTTAATTACTTCCGAGTTATGCAAAATTCTTGAGATGAAGAGTGCTATAGAAAACATATATTTATGCATTTTCCAAGCTCAGGCCCTGAAACAGAGGACCTCTACATTTTTCTAGAACATGCTGAGATAATACATAACGAAAAGAGAAGTTGAAACCCTGGAGCTTCCATGAGCCATTTTAATGGTTCACTCAGTCATCTGTTTGAGCAAACAGCCAGTTTCCCCAGATTTGTTAGATTTCTTTGCTGTAGAATCTATACACTGTTACAGATGGAGTAACAGGTTCCTTAATCTTTTCACAGCAAATAAGTAGCTCTTTTTAGAAAGATAAAGTTGTAATAGCTTGATCTTTTCAGAAGCAGACTAAATTTACTAGGCTAACTAGCAACAAACACTTGAGTTGAAATTATTGGGATTTCTGGAACTGGAGGTAATGGCAAGATCAATCATGATAGTTGAACATGAGAATTTATAAGATATGTTTGAAGTCCTACACATAAACATTGTGCACTGACAAATACTATTGCTAAACAGAAACTACACAAATGACATAAAGTACCCACTGTAGGAGAAGATCAGGTTCGAGACCATCTAAGGAACCTGAAGGTGCACAAGTCCATGGGACCTGATGAGATCCATCCACGGGTCTTGAGGGAACTAGTGGATGAAGTTGCTAAGCCACTATCCATCATATTTGAGAAGTCGTGGCAGTCTGGTGAAGTTCCCACTGACTGGAAAAGGGGAAACATAACCCCCATTTTTAAAAAGGGGAAACAGGAAGACCTGGGGAACTACAGGCCAGTCAGTGTCACCTCTGTGCCTGGSAAGATCATGGAACAGATCCTCCTGGAAGCTATGCTAAGGCACATGGAGGGCAGGGAGGTGATTCAACACAGCCAGCGTGGCTTCACCAAGGGCAAGTCCTGCATGACCAACCTAGTGACCTTCTAGGATGGAGTGACTACATCAGTGGACATGGGAAGAACTACAGATGTCATCTATCTGGACCTCTGTAAGGCCTTTGACACGGTCCCCCACAACAACCTTCCCTCTAAACTAGAGAGAGATGGATTTGATGGGTGGACTGTCCGGTGGGTGAGCAATTGGTTGGATGGTCGCATCCAGAGGGTAGTGGTCAACAGCTCGATGTCGGGATGGAGATTGGTGATGAGTGGTGTCCTTCAGGGGTCCATATTGGGACCAGTACTGTTTAATATCTTCATCAATGACATAGACAGTGGGATCGAGTGCACCCTCAGCAAGTTTGCAGATGACACCAAGCTGAGCGGTGCGGTCAACACGCCTGAGGGACAGGATGCCATCCAGAGGGCCCTGGACAAGCTCGAGAAGTGGGCCCGTGTGAAMCTCATGAGGTTCAACAAGGCCAAGGGCAAGGTCCTGCACCTGGGTCGGGGAAACCCCCAGGATCAATACAGGCTGGGGGATGAAGGGATTGAGAGCAGCCCTGCCAAGAAGGACTTGGGGGTATTGGTGATGACAAGCTGGACATCAGCCAGCAATGTGCGCTCGCAGCCCAGAAGGCCAACCGTATCCTGGGCTGCATCCAAAGAAGCATGGCCAGCAGGTCGAGGGAAGTGATTCTGCCCCTCTCCTCTGCTCTGGGGAGACCCCACCTGGAGTACTGCATCCAGCTCTGGAACCCTCAGCACAAGAAAGACATGGACCTGTTGGAGCAGGTCCAGAGGAGGTCCACGAAAATGATTAGGGGGATGGAACGTCTCTCCTMTGAAKAAAGGCTGAGAGAGTTGGGGTTGTTCGGCCTGGAGAAGAGAAGGCTTCGGGGAGACCTTATTGCAGCCTATCAGTACTTAAAGGGGGCTTAGAAGAAAGATGGCGGCAAACTTTTTACTAGGGCCTGTTGCGACAGGACAAAGAGTAATGGTTTTCAACGAAAAGAGGGTAGATTTAGACTAGATATAAGGAGGAAATTTTTTACGCTGAGGGTGGTGAAACCCTGGCACAGGTTGCCCAGAGAGGTGGTAGATGCCCCATCCCTGGTAACATTCAAGTTCAGGTTGGACGGGGCTCTGAGCAACCTGATCTAGTTGAAGATGTCCCTGCCCATGGCAGGGGGGTTGGACTAGATGACCTTTAAAGGTCCCTTCCAACACAAACTGTTCTATGATTCTGTGCTTCTACTCGTTAAAGAATAGTGTTTCAATTATTATCTTTTGTGATACAAAATAAAAAAAATTACCATTAAATTATTAATATTTCAGCTTGCTTAAATGTCTTTCCCACTTATTATTAGAGCCGCTATGAAAAGGAATTCTAGATGATAAAAACATTTGTCCTGTTTTTATAAGGAATTCTTAATTTAAAACAGCTTTTAATTCTAACAAGTGTTGAACTAATACAAGTCTACTAAAAATATCTGTCTGGGATTTTATGTCATCTTTGTTAAGTTTCTTCACATCAGTGGTAAATATTTGACTTTTTTCTTGTACCTTTTAGTATTTTTTCCTTTACAAGCCCCAAAATTTATTGATGATAGTCTGTAGTTGAAAAATATGAGAAGAAGCTTTTCCTTTCCTTTGGCCATGCATACCATTTCACTGCATAGGAACTTATCCCCAGATGATTTTCTTAAGGGAAACTGTATGACTGCATAGATGATTCCTTATGACTATTTGTCATACATTGCTGTTAAGTGTTGAACTACTTAATCCAGTTAGTTTTCTCAATGATTAGCAATATTTTTTTATATAATGAAGTCTTCCCCACATCCACCACTACATTGTTTGAATTAATTTATTCTATTCCTTTTCCATTCTGTTTTGTATCAGCTCTTCATATTTGTTGATTTATTTTCTGCTTTTACTCTTTCACATAATTTGCCTTACTCTTCCCACTGCTCATCAGAAAAGACAACACTACATTTTTTGTAATGGCAGCATTTATGTCTGCGTTTAAGTGTTACTGTTTATTGTGTCTGCCATAATTGCAGTTGGAAGATAATCTTCATTAAAATTCCCATTCTAAACTTGCTAAACTTTCTGATACATTGAGGAGTGTAATTTTTCATGAATAATGTTTGTTAAATGACCATATTTGGATATGACATGTTGTGTGTCAAATCCTGTATATTACCTAACACAATCAAGCTTTTATTGCAAATGTAGAGACAAGTAACTTTCCAAAAGCACTTGGCATTACTGGCAAGTCATAATATAATCTAGATGTTCTTGTGTGAATTTTCCCATAAAACATAGGTCCAAACTGACATGGAGAATGACTGTACATTGAGACCTCAACTGCTGTGAATTTTATAATTCTTAGTAATTAAGTGTTGTATGACATAGATTTTCTCTGTAGCCAAAGTTCGATTAGGACAATTTGATTTCTATTACCACATAAAGATGGAATATATACTTTCAATTATAATCCCTGTAAATAATCCACCATCTGAATTTATTGTAGTGGAAAACTAGTCATCTGAGCCATATAGGGTAAAGAAAATATTAAACAGGGATGATTCTTTTAATTTACTTTTACATCTGTATTAAGCAGATACCTACAACTGAGCTATTTGTGTAGGCTTCTTTTATTATTAGTGGAGAGAAACAGGCACTCTGTCTGTGGTTCATATAATCCTGAAGTAGATGTCTATAGTTGGTCACATAAATTGCATCCTCTACTGCCTATTGATCTCCATTGGATATAAAAAAAAATTGAAAGTAACTAGTAAGTATGCAGATGTCTTGTAGACCTCTAAARTTAGGTGAGATGTCTCCTTAAATGCTGTGATATAAATATATTATGCACCGAATTTTTTATTGCTAGTTATTTTCAGGTATTGCAATACTTTTATTCTGTGCAAAACGTATATATATTATACTCTGTAGTTTATAAGGCTACATGGCAGAACTATTTGGTCTTTCCACTAAAATGGTTATTTTTATAACTCAATTGTATTAGTTGGTAAAATATATTAGTTTAAACTTTTCATAGTTTGCATTATTTTGTGTAACAAAACACAAACTATAAAAATAATTTTTTTAATATCAAAATATTTTTTGCAATTCAGTGAATACTAAGAAAATACTAATTTCATATAAAAGTAAATCACTTCTTAATAGATAGATTTAAGAAGCTGCTTATAGAAAATTACTAGAAAAATTATATTTTGGATATAATTTATTTTCAATAGAGATTGCAACATTATGAGATCTGTTTATTAATGATCATGTAGAAAAAGAACAAACACTTTGAAAGCATCGAAACAAAATGAAAAATATGACTTTTCTGAAGTTTTCTGGTGTATCACAGTATATTTGCTTTTTCAGTAGCCTGCTGTCATCACTTTCTTTTTAAGACTTTGTTTTCTTTAGAATCAGATTTACTTTTTTTGTTCTATAGCTCTCTTTTTCCTTGTTTCCCAACTTCTCTAAGTTTCACTGAATCACAGAATCAGAGTGAACAAAAAGAATTACCCTGTTCTGTCTCAGCTGGGACAGTATCTGCAGCTGGCATTACAAATGTGAGAGCAAAGCTTGTAAAGAGAAGTTGTTTCTGTTTCCTTTATAAATAACAAGTAAGCTCACAAGTGGAACTAAAATCTTTAAGAGGAAAGTACAATATTTACCCAACCTCATTCAATTGCAATAGACTTTTCAGTACTTCTCTATTATATTTGTGCCAATATCTTAAGYCATAAATCTTGACAGCTGCTGTTATTTAAATACAAATCCTTCAATAGGAAATTAATATAAAATTATGTAAAAGAAGGAGGTGACAATAACTGTAAAAAATTAACAGAATTCTAACTAAAGACCGTTTCATCTAAAAACCTTTTTCTTTAACAAACTTTCAGATTTCTAAGTGGAAAAAAAAATTAGGCCTTAGGTGTTTGTTTGACATCAGTGAAATTTATTGTGGGTATTTAATTAGAGAAATCTCTCTATTGCCAAGAAAGATTCTAATAATCATATTTGTTGTTTGCAAAGAAAAATTAAGGTATGTATTTTAAGCACATATTTCAATTTTGCTTGCTAGTTATTAACCAAGTACAGTCAGAAAATATCAGGTAAATGAGTACTTAAAGTAGATTAAATAAGACATGAAATACACATTAATGAGGGAGAAGGGGTTTTAACTTTCCTTGTCGCAGTGCTTTTTGTTACCAGGCTACCCTGTCTTCCAATCCTGATAAAAACAAGCAAGGTAAAGCAAGTAGTAAAGGCCTCAATATAAAACAGCAACTTCAATTGCAGTTATAAAACAGTATCAAAGTTTTCTATTATTTTGGCCGCAATAAATCCATGTTTTCTTGTTACTATTTCAGAATGACTGATCATTGAGGAATTTACCAAAAGTATTAGGCCATATCTAATCTCAGTTAATTTAAAAATCAACAAGGCACTAGTTTTATTGTAACTTTATGCTGGCACCAAAACCAATATGATCTCAGAATATAGGATTATATGTATTGAACTATATTGACATGTACTCCAAAATTATGAACAAATTATGGTGATTTATTTAATTAAAATTTTAGTTGTATTTTGATTTTGTCCTTTCCTTTACATTTTAATTTATCTTTTGTTATTTTCACGTCTACCCAGTCTTTAATTTTCAAAATGTCAAAATCAAAAAATCTGATTTGAGCATAAAGATAACACTGGTTGTGCATCTATATTTATTATTGCACACTGAAAATATTTTTATCAATAATACTGTTCTAATTCAGAAAAGTGTTTTTTTGTCRTTTGTTATTGAAGGTTTTGTTAGTTGTCTTTTACAAATTTTCTGATTGGTGCATAAATAAATCTAGTTTTCTAATGGAGATCTAAAACTCAAACTGAGATTTGAAGATCTTTTTTTTGGGCCAGTGACGCTGCTTATCAAATTTTTCCTTAGTTATTTTTTCATTGTGTGTGTATCTACGTATGTTAGAAGGCTAGCTGAATTAAATGGATCATTCATGTAGATATGCAGCAGAGTTTGACCTTGAAATGGATTCTTAGATCACAATATTACTGATGACCTCTTGAGGTGAAGAGAGGGAAGAGGAAGGAGGAAAGAGGAAAGGTGAGGTGAAGCGAAGCGAAATGAAGTGAAGTGAGAAGAGAACGTCCTCCATAGCTGTATGAACTTTGCAGGAACAGTCATAGAAACCCGTTCTTTCCTTAAATGTGTGATTACACTTAATTGTTACATTATTATTTAACTTCTTTTTTTCCCTTTTTTTTAAACTATACAATCCACATTGCTTATTTTCTAACACTCTTTGAAAATGGAGCAATGGGACTACATTTAAACCAGCTGTAACTCCACTTACGACAGAAAATAACCTCCGGATTAATTCAGTTTTAGAAAATTTTCATTGATGAAAATTTTTCATTGAGGAGAAGCACAGAAAAATAAAATTTCTCCCATATTAATGGGAAAAACCCTCACATTTATGGTTCTTACTTTTACCCTAGAGAAGTCCTTTACTTTTCAGGACCTGGCCCTTACACTATCTTTTGCACATCCCATTTTATGAGAGTGCAAATATTATCACCCTATAAGGTTACTTGCGTTTGCATGCCCATGTTGTATTGTAAAGCGACATTTAGCAGCATTTACTTTTTTGGCTGCCATTTCCTCATCTTTCATAATACATTTTTCTTACATTAGAAGCTGAGGCACAGGAAAATTTTAAAGTTTGAGTGCACCTGTGGGATGACAGTGTGATAGACATCTGTGAAATAAATGCAGACTTATGGTGAGCAGGTTCAGCTGCAACCCCCTAAAATGACATTTTATAAYATGGCAGGCTTAAATGGTAGAATGTTGAACAATCACAGAAAAACATTGCATCATGTAAAACTGTAGTACAAGGGGAGAAATGACAACAGTGTGCAAAGCTGCAGCTGATCCTGCTTGCCATATGGTATGTCACTCACTGTAATAACACTTACATTCCCTCAGTAAGTGCCCTTAAATATCAGGGAGTGAATAAGGCAGTACACAGATTGCAAAAGGAATTTGTAATCATATACATTATGAACTTTGTACTTTCAGGAATCATTCTATCCTTACATTAACAGAATACCCTTTAAAAATGCATACATCTTAGAACATTCCCAGGGCTAGATAATTTAAAATCTGCTTGTGCAAATGGTTAAAAGCAAGGCTTCCTTAGTCAATATAAAACGAAAAAAGACCCAAACTGTGAACAAATAACTGCTATAATTTCCGCCCCCCTTCCCTTTCAGGATACTGTGATTTTCACACAAATAGGGTTTTCTTATATTTATGTATTTTTTCAGTGTATTCTGTTCTAAGTGATGCTGATGAGAAACCAGCTAGCTCAAGTTGTTTGAAGGATGATAATTTGCTCTTTGTCATGGTTGTACGGTAAACTGTTTAACTGTTCATTATTTCTCACAATGCAAAACCTAGAGAGCACTCAACACAAGTTTCACACAACAGTTTTGAAATAAACAAAGGAAGTACTTTGTCATATCACACCTGTAATTAAATTGTGGAACTCATTGCCATAAGATGTTGCAGAAGCCAAAAAGTGTAATTAGATTCTTAAAAGGACTGAGGAGAGGCCCATCTTCTCTATTGAACACAGAAGTCCGGAGCCTTTGTCTCAGGAAGTCCCTTAGACTCTTACTGCTGCAAGAGCTTGCCAGGGGAAAGGATCACTCTAGGCATGCCTGTTCCGCATACTCATGTCTGCTGAAGGAAGGATGCTGGGACAGATGAATCCCTGTCCTGATTCAATCTGCTATTTTATGGAAGTATTTACATTGGACTGAATTCAGATCCAGCACTGAGTTAGTAATTTCCTGGGTCTTTCCCTGGATATCGAAACATGGAAAAACAACAAAACAAAACCAATTTACTAAGTTTGGATTTTTGGTTTTGGTTTTTTTGGTTTTTTTTGTTTTTGTTTTTTTTTTTCTTTCTGGAAAAATACAAAAGCAAGATGAGTGTGAGGCAAACATGAATCATTACATTATTTATTCTTAGAATGGTTGCGTTCTTAGACATAAGCAAGTCACTTTCTATGCTGACAGGCTATAAGGGACAAATTCAGTCCTTTATTCATTATATGAATAAAGGATTGTTTTTACATTGTTTTC
The DNA here is from genome assembly GCA_035582835.1 of Phoebastria nigripes. Lineage (NCBI taxonomy): Eukaryota > Metazoa > Chordata > Aves > Procellariiformes > Diomedeidae > Phoebastria > Phoebastria nigripes. The sequence continues at coordinate 528,006 of JAYKAV010002970.1, read as the reverse complement.
TGATGTTAATATCTTCTTCACATATCCTGCAGTTCGTTTGTGTGCTGGAACCATCGCTGTCCTATGGAATCGTGATCAGATGACTGGAAGTTAAATACTTTTTTTTACCATTTGCAGCTTCTAAGATCTTCTTCCCTGACAGGAGAATCATAGAATCATAGAATCATAGAATCATTAAGGTTGGAAAAGACCTCTAAGATCATCAAGTCCAACCGTCAACCCAACACCCAAGACCTTGCGAGAGTAAGTATTTTTCCAACAATTACTTCGTGAGAGATCAACCATTCTCATAATTTTATTGGTAATGTTTCTGGCTGTACACTGTTACCTAAGCAAAAATCTTACTGGTTTATCTGTAAAATTCTTTAGCACATTTATGATATAACAGTTAAAATGTACCACTAAGAAAAGTCCTGCAGTGACAAAGAAAAAGGCAACTTGACTATACAAGTTTCTTCCATTTCTAAATTCTACAGAATAATCATTCTCTAGGTGTCACTTAAGGAAGCAGAAGTGGGTTGAGGTACAGGATCTGAGCCCTTATGAGATCTTACAGGGTGAGATGTGTTCAGTGCACATGCCATCACTTCTGAGGTGGTTCCTGTAGCATGATGTCTACTATATTTTCTTTGCAGCTCTTTGGCAGATTTTTCTTTTTTGTTTTTTAACTTTCCAAGCTAGCGGAGTATGCACCCAATAAAAAATAGATCTCAGTGTGGGAGATTTGGTAATACTTCCTTGTTATTTTTCCAACAACTTTGACCTTATGCACATGAGTCAGGACATTGCTTTTTCTATTGACTGACAGATCCAATTTTTTATGAGACTTCTCTTAGTCAGTAAATGTCCTAATACTTCTGCTCACACTTTTCATGTCCCTACTCACCATGTGGCTTATGGCAACTTCACTCATTTCAACTTTCTCCCACAGCTTTTGTGACCCTGAGAGTTTTCTCTGATCAGTTGGTAGGATTATATTTTTCTACTAGCTATTTCCTCTGAAATGACAGGTCTCTTCTGCCAACATTTCTGTCATCACTAGTAATGCACAACATTGCAGAATGTCCTTCTGATTTTTCCTGTTGCCCTTTTCCACAGTTTACTGCAGTATCGTTTGTTGCTTCTCTCTGTTCTTCCTCAGTAATGCACTGACTGAGCCAGAGCAACTGACCTGATGGTTTCATCATCTGGGATTGCAGACCTGTCCTTTCAGTCACAGTACTTGGTATCTAGGGATCAGGGTCAATATCAGTCCTTGGCAGAGTTTTTACATTTCAGGGTACAATCTCATCTGCGTGATTTACTGATAGTTTCTCAGGAGCTGACAAGAGTGAGCTTCAAGTACATTCTCTTCAGCTGTAACAGTGGAAGAAAATGTTAGTCAGAGCAAGCAGATTATCTAAACAGAGCCTGATGAGTCTGTGTCCCTGCTCATTGATCTTTCTTAATCCATGTTTGCTTAATTCATTCTAATCCATGACCTTTGCTCCCACTTTAGCTTTGTGGTGCCCCACATTGAGCAGCACATCATGCCTCGGCAGAGTGTCAGTGCATTAGGACTCCAGGATATTATCATCCTCGGCCATTGTCAAAGTGAGGGGACCTGGACGGCAGTCAGGTTAACTGGCATTTCTTTATGGAAGATTAAAACAATAACAGATGTAAAAGGATTACATCTCATTAAGGTTAGAGTTCTGTCCCTATGTGGGGGTGCCAATGCTTTCTTGTTTTTTAAACATGATCTTTGAAATGATAAAATAAATAGCAATTTAATGGTAGAATACAGCTAATGCGTCAGCGATTGTATTTTAGTGTCATACAGTGTTTTTGTGATAGCAATATCATCACAAGTGAGAAATTCAGCTCGTAGGTTGTAATGGAGAAGTTTGTGAAATGTATAGTGAAAGCTGGATGCTTTTATGTCATGAAAGTATTATTTTCCTGAAATAGTAGAAGACGGGGATATATAACTATGCATTTTTTCTAGATTCCACCAACTATCATAAAGTAGCTTTTCCATTCCAAGGCTTCTCCCATATTAGGACATAACAGTAAAATATTGAATGATATCATATAAAAGCTTTTCAGCTGACCTTTCACCTTGGAAATGAAGATAATTTTCACTCCAGAGTATCACTGTGAGTCAGTATATACAGACTACTTGAAAACAGAAAAGTTTTCTCTTTTTTTTATTTGATAGACATGCTTTGTATCCTTTAACATACATTTGGGATACACCCCTTAGAATCTTATTTATAAATTATATACTCTCCTGCCTGTCTTCATTTGCACAGTGTATCATATACAAAACAATTTTGCGGCTTTGAGTCTCTCCAGTGTACTTTAAAGAGGTATTAACATATGTATCTTTAAGAACAATGGACTTACTTGGAATGAGACTGGGACAACATAAATTGAAATGGAGAATTAGAAGAAACACAGGTAGAGCTGGAACAAAGGAGCAACAAAAGTAGATAAAAATGTTAGACAAAACGGTTCTGAAAAGTTACACACAACGACTCTGCAAGCCCTGGGCTAGTTCCACAGCAACTTGAACACACAGTACTTCATGTAGCAAATAGAAAATGACACTTGCCAGACTCTGACCTTGACAGAATTATTTGAGTAATATTTCTAGTATGATCGAACAACTTCCTCATTATTTTCGGCAGTAAGAGGTTTTCCAGAAAGCTCTGTCTGCTAGTTCTTATTATACTCTCTGCTTTCATAAATGGAGGGAGAGGAGTATAGGAAATATCATTGCATTTAGTTTCTAACCTTTTTATCTAGGTTCTTGTGTGGTCTGCACTACATGAGTGTCTAAGCAGTTTACAAATTCCTTTACTTTTCCAGGGAAACATGATTATCATCAAAAGAGAGAAAACAGAGAAAACGGAGGCACAAAGAAACTGAAAGTAAGATCTTTACAGGCATTCAGGAATCTAGAAAACAAACTGGGCAGAACTGAGATGTTTCAATCTCAGAAAATGGCAGGATGGCAGGCACTGAAGTTTTCTCCATTTAAGACAAATTATTTTTTTAATTTAATATTCTGTTACTACACATGCCAAGGAGATTCACCATCTTGGTTGTGCTGAATATCTAGCATATCTTTTCCTCCCAAGATTTATGACTAACATTTAGTCTGGCATAGATCAAAGCAGTCACTGATGTAGACATTTTTGTACTGTATCCTAACGGTTAAATCACTTTTCCAAGAAGCAATTCCTCTGTCATGTTAGCCTAGGGGACCCCTAACCCTGCCTCTTGGAACAGGAGGAGCTAGGTGATGAATGTGGGGGTCTCTTGTCATTAAGCCTCTTGTGTATTTTATACTCAAGAACAGAAGCATCACGGGACCAGAAGAATAGTAAGGGAGAAGAAACCTGGACATGCATGCTTATTTCTATCATCCTAGGCACTGTGAGGACAAGCCTGGCTTTTAGCTTCTTTTCCCTGGACTACTTCAGCATTCAATCCATTGAGATCTAATGTAAAATCCATAAAACCCCCAAGATCAGATTTTATAATTACTGTCTTTCAGGTCTATGCTCTGGCCTTTAAACTGCAATATCAGATTTCCCCTTGCCTCATTTCCTTCCCCAATGATTCTTGTAATCTTGGCTACGTATTGGCCATATCTCAGCAGCTGATGTGGTGGGTTCCCTTTCTTGTTTTGCATCCCCACATGCTCTGTAATCTGAAAGGTATATGCCTAACAGGTAGGATTTGTATTGCCTGGATAAAAGTGATATGAACCCTCTCCTCCATTTCCTTCTGTGGCTGCTACCTCACCTCTTGAGTCTGTTTTTTTTTTGTTGTTTTTGTTTTTGTTTTTTTCCCTGAAACAACTGTCATGCTATGAATTGCCATTTGCATGATGTTACAATCCTTGAGATGTAAAGAGAAGCAAAAGTGAGAGTTGTAGCCCATAATCACCTCACTTAGGTACCCAACCATCTATAAATACCTAAAATGAAGGACTTAAGACTGGCGTTGCCTTAGGTTTCTCTATAGTTAGTACACCAAAGCAGGCTTCTCCAGAGACAATTTCTCTCTCTGCAGAGTCTCCAGGGAGACTCTACAGTCAACCTAGATAGTTAAATCAGGTTTTAAAATTATAAAAAAACAAAAGATAGGTTTGAAGATTATTAGGCATTTGAATCTAGGTAAGGTGAATTCTACACATATTAAAAAAGGCACTTAATATCTTTATATTTACGGTGTATAAATTATCCTAGTATTGGTAGATCCTTATAGAAATGCCTGATTTCTTGGGTTTCTTGGTGCTCATTAGTGTTATTTGGGTATCAAGTAATTTCCTCTCCAGCTTAGTTTTGGTCTTAGTGTACTGACTGCCCATGGTTTACAAATGTTAGTTTGTTCCTAAATTCTCTTCTGACCCAAGCACTTGCAACCTAAATTAAATCCAAGCATGGTTCAGTGGACTGCACGCTCCAACAAATGCTTTCAATAGGCATTACAGATGAGAGGGGTTTTTCTCCCCCTGTCCTGAGCAGTCCTTCATTATTATCTACCAAGCTGGGGACCTTCCTACACTCCCCTATGTCCTTGGTCACCCCCTCAAGGTATGTGACATATGGCCACATTTTCATGCTATAGAAAACCTTTCAGGTGGGCTGCAACACAATTGTCTCATTATTTCAGACACATTAATTTAAAGTCCTTTCCTCAACCCTCCCATCATTAAGTACATCTACACACATACATACACACAGACACACACACATAGAGACCGACAAAAAATATTTATAAATACATATATTTTTTATATATATATAGATATATACATATATTTACAAATGGACCCTTGTATAAACTATACAAGGCCCAGAAAGGATCTAAAGCCAAGAACTGCTCATGCAAATACATATAATCTACCCTAGAGGAGACTACTTCTGAGGCTGGCTGCCAAGCATCCCTCCCTGGGGTGGATGCAGTTAGAAGAGTGGATGTAGCCTGATTTGCTACAAATTGTACCTGCAACTTTTCTATACTAGAAAATGTTGCATGTCATCAGGCTGTTCTCTTATCCTTCTTTTTCTACTTTTTATTTCAAGTACCTTTCTCATCTTGTCATTTTATTGTAAACTCTTTGGGGTAAGGCTTATTTTTACTATAGGCTTGTAGAGCCCCTTTCGATTAAGCAAGATCATAAAAATAATGAATTTCAATGTCCCCACTAAATAAGCTGTAAACTAATTTATTTAGCCAAAATAAATATATTTATAACGTATTATGCATAATTTGTTTTGGGGAAAAAAAGTGTTTTAAAAGATACAAAGGCTAGAAAGTGTTTGGTTTTTTTTTAATCCCAGAAGAAAATTTATGTAATAATTCATTGTTCACAATCTAATTCACAATTATTTCCTTTAAAAGATCTTTATGGATATGTACATACACAGAATATGAATACCCTTGAAGCTGAGGAAACCCAACTTCTTTATAATGAATTTCTTTTCAGCATACTGGAGACATAACTTAAACTTTTGCATTCTGAGAGAGAGAACAAATGAAGGGAAATAATGAAATTTGCAACAAAGCTAAAAATATGAGATACCTCTTCTGCCTGCATATCCTTTGGAAAGTATTAGCTAATTATATTTAACATGGAATGAGAACATAATTCCCACTGTTTTGACAAGTAACAAATTGCACATTAACACCTTATAAATAATATTATTAAAAACAGTTGTCCTTGTCTGTAGTTTCTTCTTTGTAAGAATAAAATTAATTTGAGGCCCATCATTCACAAGAAGTGCATTATAATATCAAAGCAGCAGTTTTAAGACACTGGGAACTGAAAATCCTGTACACCCTCTGCACAGAGGGAGAAATTTGGTGCTGTAGTAAGAAGATAAAAGGAAAGGTATGTGAAGTCTATGATAGCAGCATGATCCCTTGTGGTAATCAGATTTTCAGTCATGATTAATTTGAGTCAGTCATTCTACTAATAATATTATCCTGACTATAATCTAAGCATAATATTGGTTTCCATTGAGAAATGTAAATTGCAGACTGTTAAGCATTTTTAATTTTTTTATTAGTTGACTAATTAAACTGAATTGCTTACCTTTTTTTTCCTTAAAAAATTCCATGCAGAGATGAATTTTAGTACTTTGCATTTAAACACATCATCTTTCATCCAAAGATCCAAAGGTGCTTCACTGTACAAATATTAATTTGTACTGAACAAATGATCTCACAGCAGTCCAATGAGATATATTACTAGCTGTTATTTTTTTAAGGCTGTTTTTAAAGTAAAATGTTCACATCCTTCAGCAGGATATAATAACAAGAACATCTACATGTTTGCAGAGTCCTTTTCAAGTCAAGGGACAGTGCTTGCTGGTAGCACAAAGATTCGATCCATGCAGTAACCTTACTGAAAGATAACAACTCACATTAAAAGTAGGAGGGCTTTTTTCCATTAACTTCAAAGGGCTCAGGTTTTTACTTAATAATACATAATGGTAGCAGTGTCAGAGACAGATATAGGAAGGGAACAGCCAAAATCATCAGGTATTCTATACGCCAGCGAGACGCAGAATATACCCACACAGAAGTTTGATATGTAGGTTTAGTTGTTTCCCAATAGCATTCTTAACTTTTGTTTTCTCTTAAAAAAATGTTACGTGCATAAGAGTATTGCTTCCTTCAAACACGAGGCCAGACCAAATGCTGGATCAGTTTTGATCCTTAAAGCTAAGATGCAACAGAGCAGTAAGAACCTACTTTCATAGGGATGCTGCAGTGGAGATCTCTGTTGATTACATGACGTCACTGTAACCACACTTTCAGTGAGCAAAGTCAAATGAGTCATGACAGCAAGTGTGACTACAGGAAGTGAACACACTGCTACCATACATGGTATTTAGTTTCCCTTTCATGTTCAGGCTCTTTAAAAAGAGCAGGGTTAAATTTTACTTATCTTTAAACAGAAACAAATTCCAGAATAATTTATTTTTCACTTTTTAATCCAGATTTAAACTCAGATAACTGAAAGCAGAATGCGGCCTTTATAGTTAAGGGTAAAACTTTAAAAATGTATGCTATAAATGTTAAAGATACAGTAAAACCAAACACATGATGATCTTAGAAATGCTATATTGAGTACTTTGTATTAATCAGATCTATGCACAGAGACAGAGCACTTCTTCAAACACATGACTGAAAAAAGAAGCATGCCTACCTGAAAAAAGGTCCTTGGATACAGTGCTTGCCTTAGGGTATTGCTAAAGGCTCTTTCACTGAAATCAGAGATAAGGTGCTTGGCAACTTAAAGGACTGAGTCAATTATGTTAAAAAAACAGTGGAACACTCATAAAGTGCATGTAACAGCTGCATGAAATGGCAATATGCTATTATTACAAGGAAAATAAAATGGATCATTATAAATGAAACACACAGAGGATTATTATCAGCAGAACCATTGTTATGTATTGAGCAATCAGAAACACCCACTTGGAAATCCTTAACGAAATGCTTAACATTTTCTAAATAGAATTTCCAGGGAATTTAGAGATCAATATAACTGTCTAGCCACCTTCCACCTGTCTGGAACTGCCTTCCAATAAGAGTAACAGAGGGAAACAACTTAAGTAGCTTTAAAGTGGAGCTTAATACATTTTTGAATGGGATTATAGGATGCAGGAGATGCCTGTTAGAACATGGGATAGGAATCAGTGACCTGGGAGGCCTTTCAGCATAATATCTTGTGCTCCAGAAACCTTCTTTGTTGCTTTGTCTGCAGTAAACATAGGTTCAGCACAGAAGACAAGTTTCAGCAAAACACCCTGTTGTTTAGAAGTTGTTCTAGCTAATAGTGGTACTTCAGGAACGTTTAAACTTCAAGTAATTCTAATATTAACCCTGTATTAGCRGAGCAGGAATCCAGGCTTCATGAGTCACTATTTCTAATCAACAGCAGAAGTGTCTAAAATCAATAGCTAACATGTAGCAGGGCCTTACAGTGAATTAGGGGCAGAGTGTGAAAATGGCAGTTCTCTTCAATGTGTCTCTGCCAACTGAGATCAGATGAAATTTCAATATTTTTTTTTCTGGTAGTCACAACTAGAATTTATGTATACACGCAGTACAAAATGCCTCAGAGACTAGGCATTTCTGGGTTTAAATCCCTGTTTATGCATCCACCTTACGTGCACCTGTAAGGAATAGCTACACACAGAAGTAGGAGAAGAAGCCCTCAAGGTCAAGACCAGAGTCATGGGAATTCTTCCTATTCTAGCTGGAGAACAGGAAAAAACAATCAATGCAAATTCTTCTTGGCTGATGTGCCACAAGTTTCTCATTATGGTAATTAGTGACGCATGAACACTGTTAGACTTTGCAGCACGTTATATCCCTTAATGCTCACTATTTACTGTAGTGCCCAGAGGCCCTAATAGGAACACTGAGCTGACGCAGCACAGTTGGGAGGCTGACAGGGCTGCAGTAGGAGGAAATGCCACTGCTGGTCTTACCAAGGGACCCAAGGATCTCTCATGGCCCTCCATCTTCTGTAGAGGCTGCAGCTGCTGAGATGGAGTGAGGGAGCAAAGCTATCACCCTTGGTGGGCTCAAGGGCTCTGTGCTCATGGTGCTGCACCTGGGAACTTTGATCTGTCTGTGGCACGGGAGTCCTTTTCTTGCACTATCTATAATAAATAAGCACTCATTATTGAAAAGGACCTTATAAAAGATGAGTACTGTATTGTGTGGAGTACTGTGAAGACATACTTTTTTTTTTTTTTTTTTCTTGTCTAAATTCTAAGCATTTCAGTTGTCATTCAGAAGCAGGTCACCCACATGTAAATGTGACCCTTGTAAAATTGCCAAGGTCAGAGAGACTTAGGACAATCTGCTGTGTAAAGGCTGATTGCACAAGTTTAAGCTGCCTGAGGGCTGCTTTAACTTATCTCGCCAATTTTTCTAAAACTCGGGGAGAGAATACTGTATGCTAAAACTGATTCATGCTACGTCCCTTATTTTTCTCTTTTCCCCTTCTGAACAGTCACCAAACTCTCTGTCCATTGTTGTTTGGTAAATATTAGAAGTATTTTACTGTATTCAGCAAAATATTTTTCTGAAATGATTGATATATACATGACATAGGTTAGAGAAACAACTATGGATCAAATGCTTGGCTGTGCTTGCTGAAGATTAGAAAATGGTATAGCGCTCAGTCTTAGTTAATTGAGACCTCTCTTCTAAGCTCTTGCTTGGTACTCCAATGTAAGTGTTAGAAGTTAATCCTTTAAGTCTAACTATTCACCTAGTATCTCCTTATGTCAAGGAGACAGAAGGCATCATCAAAGATTTATCTCATTCTGTGATAGACATTTAAGATGTTTCAGATAAACTACTCTCATGAGGTTCCTTTTTCTTTTCATAGATCTAGGCTTAGTAGGTTACTATGTCTAATGTTAAAATGTGTAGGTTAGATGAAATGAATTGCACAGTATAAAGAGGTGGAATGTGATTTACATGCTTCACCCAATAAGGGATTACAAATAAAATGCTGGGATTTAAAGGAAAGAGTTGCCTAGGTGCTGTCATCCACAAGCAGATGGTTGGCATTTTAATGTAAAGAAATAGTAGCCAAAAATACTGGTGTGTAGCCTGTGCAAATCGTGTTTCAGCACATAGACATAATGAGTCAGTAACAAGAAATGATGTATCTGATAAAATGGTCAGTTTAATATATGAAATAAGGCAGAGTGAGAATTTCTGTATGTGTAAAAATTTCTGTTTCTGGAATTATACGCTGCTAAAATGATGGAATACATGTTATCAGGATGTTGGTTACACAGCTATGGTTGCTGCAATTGTAAACCAAAAAAAACCCCAAAACTCACCAAATAAACAAATATCTGGTAGTAGGTAGTTTTAATTAACACTTTGTGTAATTTACACTTTATTTAAAATGTACTAGTTTTATCATCATGTGCCTGTATGCGGTGTCAATTCAGGACTGATCATTCAAACCCAGAAAATTCTCCTTGAAATCTGCATTCCACCTGGTAAACTCATCTGAACATATTTAATGAAGAAATATGTTCAATTTTAAATGTACACTATGAAATTGGCTACTTCATCTATGTTGTATAATACCTTAAAAATGCACCTTAACACTTTTATCTGATTAGTATGAATGATTCAATAAAAACACCTTAAACGCATAGAAACTGGAGATCATATAGCCTAACCCAGCTGTCATGCAATTTATAAATACAGAAACAACTACCCACATCTGTTCTCCTATTTTCTTTTTTCAATTTAAGAGGGAAATTGACCTTACAATCTTCAACGTGACTTCAGGTCATTGTTATTAGTGATGAGAAAATGCTGTGTTCTTCTTTTGACTGAGTCTGGCAAACCTCCCAGATATTTTACAATCACAGTATAAAAGCTCTGAAATGCTGTACAATATTTTATTTTTTCAGGTTTAGACACTTGTTGTAGTAGCCTGTACAGCTGGCAAATAGAAATATTTTCGCAGGAAGTCTGTGAGCTTTTTTCCAGTTAAAATGATGTTTCTCCTTTGAAACCCTGAGTTCTAAAATAACTTGTCTGAAATAAATAAGTTACTAGGTTTTTCTCTTAGGAAAAGATGTTAGTAATTTTCATTTAGGGAGGATGGGTAAGGGAACAGTATCATTATTTTTCAAGTTTCATGAAGAATAAATATTTGTGTGGAAAATTAGAGTTGGGTTGAGGCTCATTCTAAGAAAACATGGATCCACAAACACAGAAGTATGGAACTTTCCACTCTCCCTATATGAAGGAAAGAGAAAATCCAGCTTTTTTCAGCATAATTCCCATTAATTACATGGGAATATTCATGTATAATCCTGTTTAAAATTTTTGATGTCTAAGTTAAAAAAATCAAGAGTTTAAGTACCCCAATAAAACAATTTTATCACAATTTAGCAGCATCCAAAGGATCTCTACAGGAACTTGTTTGACTTCTTCCCTTCTATCTGCAGGAATTTGGGACCCATGCAGTAAGTCTTCATGTTTAATATAATAACTAGCAGCCTGTAAGAACTGAAATAAAAATTGATGCATGTGTTTATTTTCAGATGGGATACAAGGATGCTGATCTTGAGGATTACGTTCTTATCTCCACCTTTTGAAACTGTTCTGTTTTGCATGGTATTAAGAGAGAAAGATATTCCTCCTCTAATAGTTGGTTAATATAGCACACACACATGATTTTGGATCTGGGACTGGAATTGAGGTTTCTACTTTTTCACAACTATTAGGCAAGAGAATCATGCTTAGAAACTTTCTTGGGTAAAATGAATATTTAACAATGCTGAAAGAAGGCAAAGAACCCTTGTAAGAAGAAAGGTACTCTTTCTCTTTCCATTGAAATGGATTGTTGTTCAGTGAGCAATTTTGATAATTTTGAGCAGAAATACTAAAATAAATATTGATTCAGTGATAAAGATCAGAAATTTAACAATACAAAAGCAAAACTTGTTTTTATTCTTTGTTGAGCAAATATGTAATCTAAACTGATTTTTTTTTTACAAAACCTTGACAATTTCTTTAGAAAACAACATAAGCTACCTCAGCTGTCACAGCATTCCTGCATTTGTCCCTCTAGGAAGAGGGGAGAAGAATAAGACATACTGCAGATATTGAGGAAAGCACATTCATTTGCCATAGGCAAGTTCTTATGGGTCTCCTTTTATACAACCTCCTTGGAGAAAGGCTGGATAAACAGATAGGCTTTGTAGCATGATTTTAAGACCAGCAAATTCAGTGCTGTTAAATTGTAGGGGTAGCAAGGTCAAGGACTCTTTGTTGAAAAAAAATCTGCAAAGAGTCATCACAACTAGTCATCTCCCATTATAAAATGGGATTACTTCCCATCTAAAATATGGAGTTAATATAAGGAAGCAGAAGAGTTCATGGTGTCATCCAGGAACTTAATCATATGTGCTTAGTGGGGGGTGGGAGAAAGAATATTTATTACCCAGTTATCTACCAGGAAAGGTTTATTATAATTGTGAAATGTAGTAGTAATGTAGTAGTATAGACAGCCCCTTAAAATAGAAAACATCTTAAAACTCTAGAATAAGGGTTTATTTTGCAAAATGAATAGATCACTGAATATGCACTGCACAGTACCTTTATTACTTTTCCCACCATTAGCTGTTATTTAATAAACCCTGCTATTAATAAGCAGAGAGAAGGTCTGACTTAAGCTTACAAAAGACAGGAAATTCAGAGTTCAGACTTTTCATTCCATCTTTAACTTGGACCTTTGTGTCTTGATATTGCAGGGGCCTGGGAGCCTTGAGCAAGCATCTTTTACCTTATACCACAGTACATGTTCAGCAAAATATGCAAGCATGCAGCCCTGTAATAAGGCATTGCCTTTGCTAGTAACAGGCTATAAGCTTTGCACTGGTTTTGCACGGCCTCAGGACCAAGGTTTGCCACACCTGCTCTGCATGAACTTGTCTTGTCCTGTCTGCAGCTTTACTTCATTTGCTTTAGCTGTCATAGCAATTTCTCTAATTGACTAGGAGTCTACAGCTAATTTGTTTTATTTTTGTTTTCTGTGTATGGTGAAACCATTGTTTTATACAGATAGCAGAAACAAGCAGTTGTTCTATGCAGAACGAAATATTTATGGTGCTAAGGTAATGACGTAAGGTAGAGAAATACAGACCTGGTACAACAGCAGAGGGCTTGAGAAGTGGGGCCACAGGATGTGGAGTAGGAAGGGGCATGAGGTGATAAGGGATGGGTCACAGGACGGCACTGCAGACCCCACAGTTATAAACAACTCACCCATGGTCAGTTACAGAAACACAGATCTGGGCAAAACTGGTTTTAGGGATAAAAAAGAGAACAAAGAAGTAATATCTACCCATATGTAAAGAGAAGCACATATAACAAATTTGGATGTAATGTGGAGTTGCAGACTAGCAAAAAAACAGTAGAGGTGTAAAAGCAAGTTAGCAAACATAAAAATGACCCTAAGTGAACTCTAGAGTGAAGAAGAAGAAACCATCAACATAAACACCATATTCTTCCCAGTGAAGGACTCCAGATGCTGACAATTCACCATAACAACACCCACACACATCCTCCAAGAAATAAAACACTGACCCTAAATTCCTAAGGAACAGGGCAAGAGTGAGCATAACACCAGAAAAAGGGATAGAAACAAAGTGCATGTATAGCAATTTTAATTGCATTATTATTCTTTCTTTTTCTATTACAATTAAATCTGGACTAATAATGATTAGACTGTTAAGAATTCAGTTATACTAACAATAAGTTCTTGGTGTATAAGGTGTGCCTACTCTTTACCCATAAAGATTTTGAGTGTAACAGACACTGACTGTAGTGAAATAGAAGGAGGAAAAACAACAAGTTATAAGGGTCAGAACCAGAGCTGTTCCATATGGTCTTCATTGCGCTACTACGGTTTTGGATAGCCAGTTTTAATATTCAAATTTGGAAGTAATGGCTCTAAACTGCTTTAGTTGCGTACTGATTTCTTCTTCTATCATTCTTGTACTAGGAAGCAATGGAAAAAAAACCCTAACATAAAAGTGATGAAATCAATTAACATTATTTTTCAGAGAGTCATAGATTCATGGGTTTCAATTGTTTAACCACAGAGAGCTGGTTGCTTGGGCAACACACTCGATTTGAAATTCAGATTCCTTGATTTTGCAACAAGTGTTCTATGTAATCTAGGAATAGTCATAAGTATTTCACTGTCCATCTGTTTACTTTAATTAATCTCACCTTTGTCCCTGGTATTTTAATTTTTTTTTTTCTTCAGCTTGTTTGCATGCTAATAGGAGTTTTTTTGTGGGTTTGGGGGTTTTTTTTGTGTTTTTTTGGTGGGGTTTTTGGCTTTTTTTTTTGTACAAGACTGATCAGGAGGAAGATCTGGTGTTGATTAGCTTTAGAAAGTGCATGGAAGAAGAGTAGATGTCTGGTTGATTATCATCAGGTGTTCCAGCAATACTGCTCAACACGCTATTCAGCAACCTCACTCAAATATTTTTGCTAGTGACCAAAGTTTTTAAAAGTCAGTATCTGAAGGCAACACCACTATTTTTCCTACATCTCCATTGACAAAGATCTGTTTGGCCTTGAATCCAGGACATGAGATTGCTAATTCATTAATGATGATGACAGTGAACTGAAATGTGATATAAATTACAACAAAAATATTTAATACTGAAGTATACCACGACAAAGAAATAGGTTCTTCTCTAAAAAAAAAAAAAAAATTAGCAAAAATAATGCTTTTTATTTTATCAAAATCTTCTAAAACAATTAAAATGAAATAAAAAGAATATTTTTATAATGCAGGTATTCAATAGGATTTTTATAGTAGTTGAGACATAATTAATGTCCACTCTTTATTACCAAAAAGAAAAGCAAATGTAATATGTTGAAAGGAACTAGAATGAAGGATCGATCATTATGTGAATGAGACACTTTGGTTATCCATGGGTCATTAGTTCAATATGCTCTAATGGCTCCTAAAGAGCTGTTGCACACTCTGAGAGTACTTAGTAACTTAGCTTATAATGCATCAATACAGAAGAAAAAATATCAATATCAGAAAATCATCTTGGTAGATCTATGGCTGATTCAGAATATTTATGTCCACTTTTCAGTTATTATGTGCATGAAATACCTATGTTTTATTCATGGCACCATCTATTGCTCATGGTGACATGACACAATCATTGTCTCAAACTGTTACCCCTTTTCCACATTTTTTGAAATTTATACCACATAAAATCCAAGTTGTCAACTTGCAGAAACCATATTGGCTCTTTTAATGTGCAGGTTAGGTGGATTTTAAATGGCCATGTGCAGGAAAATAGTCCAGAAAATTCCTTCTCACTAACCTAGGGCCCTTTAGGGGTCTTTGCTTTTCAGTGTCTTAGAGGCTTATATTTTTGGTGAGAGATTACTTAGACATTAACATTGCTACTACTGTAATGCATGCCAATTTAATTCTGCAATCTCTTGTGTTCTTCACATGAATGTGGACCATTTTATAAATCTGGAGCTTCATTCTAATTTATAATTAACTTTTCCTTTTTAATCCATTCTGACCTTTCTTTACTTCGACAGTTATTGCACTACAGTACGTACAGGCTCACTGAAAAATAATTGACTGCTTTCCTCTTCCTTTCATGTCCTTTTGTGTCCTAAAAATTACCAAATAGCATATCTCATGAATGCACACACCTAAGTAGGGGCAAACACACATAGCCACATACCTTCAGCATATCATTCACAGGGACCTGGACAAGCTCGAGAAGTGGGCCCATGTGAACCTCATGAGGTTCAACAAGGCCAAGTGCAAGGTCCTGCACCTGGGTTGGAGCAACCCCCAGTATCAATACAGGCTGGGGAATGAAGAGATTGAGAGCAACCCTGCCGAGAAGGACCTGGGGATACTGGTGGACTAAAATTTGAATATGAGTCGGCAACGTGTACTTACAGCCCAGAAGGCCAAGCGTATCCTGGGCTGCATCCAAAGAAGCGTGGCCAGCAGGCCGAGGGAGGTGATTCTGCCCCTCTACTCTGCTCTGGTGAGACCCCACCTGGAGTACTGCATCCAGCTCTGGAGGACAAGAAAGCCATGGACCTGTTGGAGCGGATCCAGAGGGGGCCACAAAAATGGTCAAAGGGTTGGGATACCTCTCCTATGAAGAAAGGCTGAGAGAGTTGGGGTTGTTTAGCCTGGAGAAGAGAAGGCTCCAGGGAGACCTTATTGTTGCCTTTCAATACTTAAAGGAGATTTACAAGAAAGATGGGGATAGACTTTGACTCTTTAATAGGGCCTGTAGCGACAGGACTAGGGGTAATGGTTTTAAACTAAAAGAGGGTAGATTCAGACTAGATATAAGGAAGAAATTTTTTACACTGAGGGTGGTGAAACACTGGAACAGATTGCCCAGAGGGATGGTAGATGCCCCATCCCTGGAAGTGTTCAAGGCCAGGTTGGATGGGGCTTTGAGCAACCTGCAAGGCAGGGGAGTTGGACTAGATGACCTTTAAAGGTCCCTTCTATGGGACCATTCTATGGTTCTATGATTCCTTGACCAAAAAGATAACATTAGCATTTTTCCTAGGTAAAAAGAAGGCAGCAATTGCACACTGAAGTGGTGAAAATCTTTTCATGGGATCATAGGATCATATGAGTTTGAAAGGGATCTCAGGACGTCATTTATTCCAACCTCCTGCTCAAAGCAGAGTCAGCTCTGAGGTCAGACCAGGTTGCTCAGGACTTTCCTTATTCGAGTCTTGGAGATCACCAAGGATGAATGCATGCCTTCTCTGGACAACCTGTTTCCCCACTTGACTGTCTTCATCATGAAAAAGCTTTTCCTTACATCCAGTCTGATCCTCTTTTATTTCAACTTATGCCCACTCTCTCTTGTCCTCCCACCTTGCACAGCTGTGAAGAGCCTGGCTCTGTCCTCTTGACTAACTTCCTCATAGGTAAGGGAGGGCTGTGTTAGCTCTCCCCAAAGCCATCTCTTCTCCAGGCTGAACAAGCACAGTTCCCCACAGCCTATGCTCATATATCTTTGATACGATTAACTAAATTTTGAAAATTTGTAAATATGTTTGGTAAACGTTACTTTTAAAATCATTGGATTAACCTGTAACAGCCTTAGGCTTAAATTCAACAAACGATTTATGATCTTAACTGCTGTGAAAGCTTTTACCATCTAATGTTAGCAGTCAGAAGTTGAAAGCATAAATATTTTGTTGGATCTGGACATTGGCATTTTCCTTGCTTGTTCTCTTTGCCCTTAGTCATGCATCTACCCAAATTACAGTTACTTTTATATTATATGCTATTCATGCAATCTTTTACTGAGAATATGTCCTTTTTATTCAAACCAAGTAATGCATTGGCTCCTTAAAATGTGAGTAGCCTCAATCAGCAATACATAATTTGCCCTCAGCATAATATGCGCCCAAAGGATATCTATAAATTCCTTATTATGTCTCTTCTCTCCAAGGTCTGTCAATTTCTTCCTGTCCTTCTTCAGCAATTCATCAGTTCCTTGTTCCTGTCTAAAAAGAACCATCATTTCTATACTCTTTTATCATTAACACTTCTCCAATTCCATTGTCTCTTACCCCTAGGACTATTTCCCTCAAATCTATCAATCACAGAGTTTTTAGTCCTTCTACTTTCTACCTGTCCAGCAATCACAGCAACATCTAGCTGGTTTCTCAACCCTGGATCTTCTTATACAAGTTTCTCTAGGACAGATTGTCAGAAATCAGCAAGAATAAATGGCCTACATCAAGCCGTCTGCTATGGTTGTCCACCGTCATGGTCATGGCATTTCAAGAAGTAGGCTTCATCTCCTTCTTGTTTCCTGCTGGAGAAAGGGAGCTTAATGCCTCCACTTAATAGCCAGCCAAGAAAAAGGGATTGTCTGCAACAGCAGTGCAGAATTGTCAGTAGGACCCTACCTTCTCTTTCCCCACATCTGAATAGAAGGAGGTAGTAGTTAGAAGACGCAGGGTAGAAACCTGATCGATACAGGCAGGCAGTATGAAGATCCCGGATTATTAAGGAAGGGAAAGGGTAGATTTGGGGTTTTGGTTTTGGTGGTGGGTTTTTTTTTTTGTTTTAAGCATGGAGTTTTTTGTAATTGGACAATGTATTTTGCATGTCTGAGCTGAACAATCTTTGAAGACACGTTATAGTATCAGCAGCACATCTTCCCTTTTTGCTATTACAGCTGTCTTCCTTTTTCTCCCTGCTTGCCTGCACAGTTGAAAATCTGAGCCTTCTCTTTCAGTTTTCACTTGGTTTAACTTCTCTATTCTGATATAGAAGAGGAAATTGTCCACATTTACAGAGCTGCTTTTATTTTTCTAAGTATCCGCTGAATTGATGTAGTAGTCAATTACCCTCCTAATACTCTGTACCGGTTGCTGGTTACCAGACTGAAATTAGACACCCATGTGCCTTGGGATAACTAGCCTTTTTCTCTCTCCCAGGCAAATATATAACAGGTGCCTTCTGTGGAATGAAGCGTTGTGCATTTCTCATTTCCCTAACTTTCTAACAGGGTTTCTCTGCACAGAGGGAATGAGCAGGTCTGTGAAGTCATGTCATACCCTCTTGCACAGGTATTCAGCAACAACTGAGAAGGGACTGGGGATGGGAAAAATCCCCACTATCCCAAACTGAAAGACATACTTTGCACTAGTAAAGATCCAATGTCATTTAAATGTTCCTCAGAGCAATGTGGAGACTGGGTTTTACACCAAGGCAGAGTAATGAGGTGTTACTCATAACAAAGAACAGAGGTTCAATTCACAAGCTAGCTTTCCAGCTTTTTCATTCATTTTTTCCAGTACATTTTTCATTTCATTTCAAACTGCTTAATTAAAAGTGCATGGTTTTGTCACTCTGACCGGTGTTTTTGTCCAGGCTTAGTATGGTACAATTGATACTAGCCCAGTGTGAACTGCTGTTGGGTCTACTAAAGAGACACAGCATAGTGTGATGATGTTTGTTTCTGTTGAGATTTAATGGCTATTTGACTTGGCAGCTGCTTTCCGAGACATGGTTCTCACAGGGGATCTCTCCCTTTCAACAGCCACAGTATAGTTTTCCTCTCTGGTACTGAGTGTCAAACATCTGCTCTGCTCTTATCTTTCCCTTCCAGTTTTCCCTGTCTCTGGCATAGCTTGCTGTGGGCCAGGAGTTCCTTTTTTCCCCCTTCAGGATTGTGACAGCAGCTCTTTCTTGCTCAGGCCCACTATGACCAGAAATTTGTAGATATTTCAGGAAACACGGGGAACTACTGTGATCTGCTCTTTCCATCTTTGCCACTACTGCATTCCTCTCCACAATGATCCCGAGAGTGCCATGGGCACCATCAGCTGGTGAAGGGACGAGTCAGCTCCAGCATTCGTGCAGTACTTATCTTTGCACCCACACATTCCCGCAGCTGCATTTTCTCTCTGGTCTACTTCCCTATTTCCTAATGTACTGTATTGCCCTGCTCCAATTCTGCTTTCCTCCCCTACACAACTTATTAAAATGGAACCCGGGACAATTAGTTGTATATTTAGTTTTTCATTTTTGCTAGTTCAACACAGAATTTAATATAAAGAGATTGCCAACTTAAACTTCTATTTCTTTTCTTTAAGGGCCTGTCTGCAGGATCAAATTAAAATTTTGCATTACTTGATCCTTACCTTTGTTATTGATATTTTTCTCTCAACTTCTCTACCCTGTTTTTGAAAAGGAATTTCATTCAATATACCTTAACCTCTGGAGCAAGCCGCTCCAGACAATAGGAAATGTGCCTGTCTATTTTTATGAGGAGAAAAATGGATTCAGCTGTACGTACAGATTTTAGTTTCAGGTTTCTTCAGGAATGATTACAATTGCTTTCATAGGCCATACTTAGTCTCCTTTTCACACCATTAAGTCATGAAAAGAACCTGTAAGGAAATAAAATACTGTATTTTCTTGTAATTTATGAGCTTATTTGAGGGCTTGTATAAATATATGAGACTCTATTACCTCCTATTAGCAGAATGAACGTTGCCCTCTACTAGTTATGTTTAGGACTGGAATTTGGATAGCTGGCAGTTGTCCAGCAAACTAATATCTGTGAAGGCTCTCATCTTTGAAGGCTCAGGCATCTAAGCTTTCATTAAAGCGTAACAAACAGACTTTCACAACTTAAGCACCTTGAGTTTTTTACAAGTAAATAACTGTATTTGAAAAAAAAAAATCTGAGTAGGAGGTTTAAGACACTTAGATGCTGCTACACGTGGAAAATCCAATCATACAGTTAGACACACAGACATTGGAGGTAGTGGTGAAATGCTGAGCAGATGGGGGAAGAGGACATATGTGCCTAAGTGGGCTGTGCAGAAGGGGTTTCAAAAGTGTGTTATGGGCCAAGAGTTGATTTGAGAATAGCGGGGCATCATGCTGGTTTATTGTTTCTTAATGTCAAATTATAGTCTTGACTGATGGATACAGCAATACCTTCCAGTATTTGGCATTTATTTTGCTGACATTGTCTCGTGTAGTTTCAGACAACTTCCCTCAGATTTAATGTGTTGTCTAAAATTTTGATGAGACATGTCATAAATCTTCCAGAAGAGCTCCAAAAAGGACCCCAGATATTCTCATGGAATCCAGTTCTGAGATACAAATTAATGGCTCTGTAGAAAGAAGAAAAAAAAAAAATCCCACTTTTTTTCTCATTTTCTTCCTTTTTTTGTATTGGGCCTTCCTCCTGAATAAAGAGATGCCAGGCCTCTCTAATGATGGCTCACTTTTGCTCTCTGCCTTTCACAGGAAAGAGCTGATGTCAACTCCCTAATCTTATTAAATGTTTCAAGTAGAGAAATTACAGTCTAGGAAAGGAGTGCAACAGAAATATTCCTCTTCTAACTAACCAGTCCTGGGGTAGAAACAACAGTCAGGTAATTACTGATGCATTTTTACATCAGAAATTATATTCAATATTTTATGTTAAACTCATACGTTTTTTTTTGGATCAACTGAAAGTGAAATTTCCAGAGACTATCTTATGTTGGAGAAGTATTTAAATGAAGACATAAAGAATGGTCACCATGATTACAAAAGGGAAGTATTTCCCAGGTATTTGGCTTGTGGAAAGTTAAACTTTGTGGATGAAGATCGATATTAGAATAAACGCCTATCTGATATTAATCATGAGAAAAGAGATACACTCAGTGGCTGAACTCAGCCACAGAATTTGAATGTACTTTTAAAAATCAATTTTTCTATCATCTATTCTATTCTGAAGGCAATATAGCAAAAGGGTGGGTTCACTAACAGTGTAAACTTGCTGGAAATGCTTTACAGCGTCTTGCACTACGCTTATCCAGAGAAAAGGACTACCTTTGGACTTAACTGCAGTGTTCTGTAGCATCTTTAGAGGCCAGTACATTGAGGTTTTCTCTTTTATCTGCACAGGAAGACACAGGTATGGTACTTACAACAAAGTCTGTGGGAAGATCTGCCAAGATCTGCTGGAGAAAGAATCTCAACAAAGAGTCAGACAATAGGGAAAAGCCTCTCTCTACTTTTGCTGGCCAGATTGCACGTAAAATTCACATAGAGAGACACRGCATATAAATAAGGCAAGGGTTGCACATTTACTGCAGAATTTGGTTTGTCTATTGATGTTGCCTCTGTAGCAGTCTCGTCCTGACCGTATGCCAGATAGCTCCTGGCAGATGCTCAGCTCAGTGAGTCTACATTTCTTAGCAGCTACAGTTTAGCAAATACTTGTAAGAGACAGAGACAGACTGTGAAGCTGCTGGTTCAGAAAGGATCTTGCTTCAGAGGTAGATGATGATTCCATAAAGAAAACAAATGGCAGCTACAGGTTCAAACAAGCAAAGGCAGTCTTGTGCAGACCATGCTGATCTTTGGCATAAGGGACAACTAATCAGTCCCAAACAATGATACTACTCTCAAAAATACGATCCCAAAGTGAATTCTGAAGATTATCTTTCAGGAGGAGCAAGTTCTCTAAAAATACATGGATACTCCTAAATCTTAGCTAAACTGTAGGAATATTGCATGTTACAAATAGGATTTTGAAAAGTGATACAAAGTCATATAAGGTGGAGTTCTGGTTCCAGTTGCTGTCTGTGTAATACACAAGTTATAATAAACTGTTACTATATGGCACATGACATTTTTACACACTGTCCAGGATTTTTTTTTAAAGTAGCCAGCTGTTTCTTGGCAATGATGCCAGGCTGCTCTCCAGGATGTCAGCTAGTGTTTCAGCTAGTTTTTTTCCAGAACGGACAACTTTGGCGTGGCCTCACCTTGAGTACTGTGTGGAGTTCTGGGCCCCACAGTTTAAGAAGGATGTGAAGGTCCTTGAATGTGTCCAGAGGAGGGCAACAAAGCTGGTGAAAGGGCTGGAAGGAATGTCCTGTGAGGAGCGGCTAAGGACTTTGGGCTTGTCTAGTTTGGAGAGAAGGAGGCTGAGGGGCGACCTCATTGCTCTCTACAGCTTCCTGAGGAGGGGARGTGGMGAGGGAGGTGCTGAGCTCTTCTCCCGGGTACCCAGTAATAGGACACATGGGAATGGTTCAAAGCTGTGCCGGGGGAGGTTGAGACTGGACATTAGGAAGCATTTCTTTACTGAGAGGGTGGTCAAACACTGGAACAGGCCTCCTAGAGAGGTGGTCGATGCCCCAAGCCTCTCAGTGTTTAAGAGGCATTTGGACGATGCCCTTAACAATGTGTTTTAACTTGGTCAGCCCTGAACTGGTCAGGCAGTTAGACTAGGTGATCGTTGTAGGTCCCTTCCAACTGAAATATTCTATTCTATTCCAACTTTTCAGACTCAGTCTAGAAAAGGAAGTTAAATATTTTATTTGAGGAAGAGGAAATATTAACTTGAGCCACTCAGAAGTGATTTATGGTCCTTTTAAGGACTGTGTCTGAGGCACCCCAGAGGGAGGACTTAGAAAGGAAGACGCTTGACAGAGAAGAAACAGGAGAAGAAGAGTAACTGATCACAGGAAAACATTGATAAAGTCTGGCAACCAAGGGTTAATGAGGAAAACAGCAAGAATCCATCAGGATCACAGAACTTGGCCCAAAGTGCAGCTGTTATTTGTCGGGTGAAGTTTATGAGTGTGGAGTGCTGGAGCAGAGTACCTAGTGCCCTGAATATGCTCCCCAAGATATAAGAATAGACTTACTTGTCCTCCAAATCAGACTTCTTCAGACACAGTGACCAGATGTTTGCTTCACCCTACTCTGGCAGACAGGGGAATAAATCCATGTAATGATCTGATGTTAGCATCCCAGTGCAGAACTGTAATGTCCCATCAGTTTTCCATGTGCAGAAATGTGCCCCCGATACACTGTGGCAGACATTGGTGTTACAGACTTCCAAAAATTCTTGTGAACCCAACAAAAAGGAGAAATAATGGTGGACCATAAAATCATTAGACAGGAAGTGAGACAGTAAAAGTTAATAATTTTCCCAGCTTGGGTACTGTTTAATATAAATGCTTGTAAACAAAATTTAAAATGGAAAATTCTTTCCTGTGCTTTTTTTTTCTCTGTACCTATTATTGAGGTCTCTTATCTTTAATGTTTTCAGAATAACATTGTAGTTGTTGTAGTTGTGTTCCTGTTGTCCTTCTGTGAATTTATCCAATTGAGTCATTCAAAATCTATTTTTGCAGTTATTCACACTCTGACATTAATCTTCAAGAAAGTCTAAGTTAGGTCTGTCCTGACAAAGTCTATTTTTTATAGACTTAACTTTTGTTATTTCCTCTTTTGCATGGTTTGAAAATCTCTGTGCAGGTGTAATTACTCCTGCAAAATGTGGAAGACCTGACCCCTGCGTCCTCCCCTGCCCCCACAAAGATGTTTAGATTCTTCCTCTGTCAAACTGAAAAAAGTAGAGTGTTGTGAAGTGCTATTTGTCTGGCTATGGCCATCCTATAAATACAGCTGTAAGAGGTATGACCTGTCATATTTTAGTTAGAATGGTAACACAAAACCTAAATGATGATAATTTAAACGTCAACAATATCAAGACCAAAGCATAAAAGAAGGAAGGGAAATGATCCTAATTATACTTTAAGATTATAGGCTCACAGAAGCAGATTGAAAAGCATTTTGAGAGGTCTAATAGTTTGTCCTTAAGATAGGATAAACTAGACTTAAATCATTCATGGTAGCTATTTCTCTAACTTGTTTTTGGAAACTTCCACTGATAGAAATTCCACAATATTCCAAGACAATCTTCACCGTCTGTACAGATCAAAAGTTTTTACTCGTGCCTAAACTAAATCTAACTTTCTAGAATTTAGGCACAGTACTTCTTGTCCTTGCTACACGGACAAGGAAATCAGCCTTCGTTAGCAACCTTTCCTATATTTTGGGATTGAAAAATTTTTGTATAACAAATTTCTCTAGATTCTTCTTTTCTTATACATTAGCTCAGTCCTGATAAGGTAACCAAATGGAGTCTTTTCATCCAATCGGGATGAAATTCATCTCAGACTGTGTAAGCCTAAATGTCTAAATGTGTCTGTCAGGTCTTTGAAACACACAGCTGAAATGCTGTACTTTTAGATGTATAGAGGGTCATGTGAATCCACAATAGCCACTGGAAATGTAAGGCCTGATTTAGCTGCCCACACATAGGTGCCTAATGTCATCTGAGGTACCCAGTGGGTCTGAAAGGTCTAGATGGGACTGCCAGTTAAGATACAACACCAGTGAAAAACCTGTGTTTTCCTGAAATGGCATCTGGAGGTCACTGAATCAAGCCCAATGTAGCCTGGAGAGCTATTCAGTTGACAAATGTGTATATGCCTACTTTCAGGCGAGCTAAACAGCCCTCTGGGCTCCATTGGCTGTATTTGTTTAAGACTCAGTTCAGTTACCCATACACACAGATACCGAGGGCCATTTGAGATGCCCTAGCATACCTGAGACATGCAGATGTGACCCCAAGGTATGACACAAGGCCAAAGGGCGGCATGCTTTTCTGGAGGGGCCGCTGGAGGGCAGGCACAATAACATAGGTTATATGTCAAACGGTGCTAGATGCCCACTGTGTGTAACTAAGCCAGACAGTACTTCAGTATTTTTCAGCAGCACTGCTGCCTAACTTGTTGATTTCAATGTTGTACTTGTGGTTATTTATATCTACTTTAAAGTGATATTTTGCTCTTGTCCCGTTTTAAATTGCACTCTATTTACTTTGTACTATTTTCTCCTTTTGTAAATCATTTCAGATTCTAACTCTGTGCTTCAATGTGCTCACATCTGCTCTGTGTTTGGTATCATCTGTAAATTTAATAATCATTGCCTCTATTCCACTGTCCAGATAATTAATGAAAATATTAAATAATGCCAGTTTCAGAACAGATTTCTGTGGAACACCACTTGACACAGCTTTCTATTTTGGCACTGCACCATGATATCTACTTTTTCAGTATGGATCTTCAGATAATTCTATATGCAACTCAAAATATTTTGATCTAGATGAATTTTCACTCATTTTGTAGTGAGAACATGATGTGTGGCAGTGTCACATACATTACTTACATTATGGTATATGACAACACATCTTTTTCTCCCTTACTACAGATCGAAGTTTCTTTGGAATGACACAATTCGTTCTTGACAAATCTGTGTTGACTGTTACTTAGCCTCTTGCTATCTTCTGTATCCTTACCAACAGACAGTTTGTCCCAGCAGTTTTCTGAGTTTGAAAGTATGATGATAGCCCTATAATATTCTGGCTATTCCTTCTTATAGGTAAGCTTTGTGTTTGTCCTCTTAATGATCTGGAAACTTAACTGTCCTGCACTAGTATTTTTTATTGCTTCACCAGGTTGAAGTCTAAGTACCTCAGGGTAAATTTCACCAGGTCTAGATGAGTAATTTACAAACTAGTAGGATATTACTTCAATTTCTCAAATATTTGAACTTCATTGAGGTTTTTTTAGATAAAGTGGTTTTTTTAAGACTTTATTTTTTGTTTTTCCCAGTGTAAATACTGTCATTGCACAAAGAGTAAGGAAAGCTTGAATCTAAAATAAGCCTGAAAGAAGGATGGTTTATTGTTTTATCCTTAAWTTTTTTGTAAGACAGATGTTTATAAACTTGATTAACAGTATTAATATTGCTAACTGTTGAACAATGTTTGTTTTTAAACATAAAACAAAGCTCTGTATACATTACAAGTGAAGTATTGGGGGAAATATCTAACGTTAAAAATACTCTCTGTAGGAATGTTCTAAAGTAACAAGCTTGTAAATAGTAAGAAACATTGTATACATAACACTAAAGCAATGTTAAGGCTGGGCCAGGCTTACTTTAGTTTTCTGTGGAACAAAGAAAATGAAAGCACAAGGAGAAACTCAGGCAGGAATGCCAAGCTCTAATACGATGGTTTTATCAGGACAAAGCTGTCTGGTGCATACCAGATTCTCCTAAAGATGAAATACAAATAAACAAACAACTGCAGATAACACTACATCATCTAAACAGACTGGAAAACAAACTGTTGTACGGCCTGGACAGTCTGTTATACAGACTCGAGACAGATCATAAACAAAAACAAGCTTCTGCAATTTCAAAGGAAAAGCTGAGCCATGATTATATATGCTTTAGAATTTCAGTATGCAGAAAACAAGAAATAGCTTATTAACTCTTGCTGCATAAATACCTCGGGAAGCATCTTGATAAAAAGGAATCCTTCTGCCACATTTGGATATGAAAGCAGAGAAAAGAAATTCAAACAAACTTTGTATTACATATAAGTAATAGATAATGTGAAAATGCTGCCTTTCCGAGTGAACCTTGAGACACTGATGTCATGGAAATATTTCCTTCTTAAGGAAGGAATCACCCATAGGTGATTTCGGTTCAGAAGCAAATTAAAGGTTTTGCGTGTTGTGTTATTAGAAACAAACTGCTGAAGTTAGTCCAAAACTTCTGGGTAAACAGCAAGAGACAGACTGTGTGCAATCTACCATAAGGTGTTGGAATGGACTGGAAGAGCTCGTTTCCCATTCTGTATCGGTGCTACCTGCTATAATATTTAAGAACTTAAATAGCTAAACTACTCAGTATGTCTCGTTTTTAATCCCTAGGGGAAAAGAGAAGAATGAGATGTGTAATATTGTCCTGAATGAAATCTGAAATTTTATTTAGACTGAATGATCAGGTACTGTGAACTTTTAAAAGAATTGAAAAATTCACCAAATCAGTGGTTTCAGTGGATAAGTAACAAAGAATTTCTCTTCTTGTACCCATGTGATCATTTGGTTATTTTACATTAAGTACTTTTGAGAGAGCATTTTTTGGAACTTGAAACTCTATAAATTACTTAAAAGTTTCATTAAAAACCTTCCTACTGTTTGCATGGTTTATTTGGTTTTAAAAGATAGAGAATGTAAACACTAATCAGAACATTTTCATCTCAGTGTATTTCTTTATAATATATTCTTTCATTTGAGCCATAACATTTGTGGGGAAAAAATAGTGCGGGAAAGGTTTTATAATGAGATTTTTAGTTCCGAAGCTTTCCAGTCATTTATGACAAAGTGATGAGAAAGAGATAGAAATCAGCCCATAGAAGAGAGGGAGAGAAACAGAAGGAGGTAAAGCTGAACTGATCCCTTCTCCTTTAAAATATGCATTTTGACACATTTTTGTTTTTGTAAAAAAAAAAAAAAAAAAAAAAAACACCACACCAAAATATGTTGGTTTTAGTCCAATGTAGAAGTATAAACATGTTAAATATTACAAGTTTTTGCAAAACAGAATTGTCATTCTCCAGCTCGCCTTATATTGAGATCAGAAAATTCATTCAAGTACTTTAACATAGCTCTTGTCCTAACAGGAACTGTCCTCTAAGAAAGAATGCAAGTATGCCAAGAATCAAGTTTTTCAGATAATGCATTATTTTTTGCAGCCCACAAGATAAAGACTTTCACAGAAAAAGAAGCTTAAAATAACAATATGATTTATAGGGTACAATGATTATTATTGTTTTATCATTTTGCTAGGATAACATAAAAATTGATTGTAAATCAAGAAGAGGATTACATATTATCTGTACTTATATCATCAGGGGATTTCAATATAAATTAGAAGGCATTTAGTTTTAAGTACATGCTTTTTCTTTCTTTCTTTCTTGTTTTTTTTTTAATGGTTTTCCTGTGATATTTTATGTCTGCATATGGAACAAATGAAAAACATTTAACAGTATAATATCAACATATAGGAAAGCAACTTTTAATGTAATTGACATTTAAGTAATTCAATAGTTGTTTATATACCTATCTTACTGATGGTTGCACTCTGCTGGACTTCTGATTGATGTTCTTTGACTGCTTTGATCAGCATAAATCTGGACTTACTGATTAACAAAGACATGCAAAGGAAGCACAATTTTCTGTTGGGATTCAAGATTAACTGCACTAGAAATTTAGAATAAATGTAGCACCTTATAATATGAATTGGATTCATTATTATTTGATTTATTATTTCTTGATACATTTTAGCATCATATGTTAAATCCATCAATTAGCCTTTGCTAGCAATATATAATAGCCTTAATTTAATTTTTGTAATGTCTTATTTGTTTTTAAATTGCATGATGATAAATATGTTGAAGTTTGGGGTTTATCTAAACAACTTGAAATTAATGATTGCGTAAGATGCATGCTACAGTTAACTGATGAATTACCTTTATTTAGATTATGTATTTTATACTTTATTCAGTCTAATGTTCACATACCTTGCAATGTTTTCACACTACCTAGGTTTATGTGCTTTATTTGACTGCTGACAAAGTGTGGAATTTTAATCTGTTATTGTAACAGTTTGAAATGAAGAGAAATTTGTGTTATACTTTTATTGCTGYTTAAGTTGCTGCCAGAAAATCTGATTGAAAGTACAGAGAAAGCAGCCATGAAGAGGAAAGCACAAGTAATCTTCCATTCTCTATATTATGGCCTGACACATATTAGATCAGTGTCTTTTTGTGCAACAGACAGTCTGGGATAATGAATACCAATTTCATGCATGTTACACACAGGCAAGTCTTACTGCTCACCTTTTTCCTACAGTTTTCTTAAAAATCGGACCAGATTATGAAGTCTACTTCAGTTGCCACATTCTTAGTATGAAGTAAAAAGACGTTTTGCCCAAACCTTCCCTGGCAAGAGCTTAAATTTAGTAATATATTCCTTTGAAAAAATGAACAATTTCTTTTATGGAAAGGGAACTCGGGCGTGCAGGCTGGAAAGCCGCCGCTTTGCGCTGCTAACAGGTCTCTGACTTGAATGATAAGGGGACCAGGACTTGCCAGCCTGCCACAGAGACACTTACAAGCAATTTAGATGCAGCCTTACTTACTGAACTCCACATTAAACGTAGATAGATTTTTTTGCTTCATATATTTTGACTGCATGTTCTCCAGGGCACTGCACAGAAATCTGAGAAGCAATTCAGGTGCCTAACATGGGTGTCTGGTGTCTTTTAGATGCCATACAGTGTATATAACATTCACACAGGTGTGGCAGGTGTGATACAGGACCTGACTGTGACTCCCATCTTTTGACGGGGCATCAGGAGGCCAGACAAAATATTTTAGGGTGTCTGAAATAGCATCAAGCACCACTCCTGTATCTCCTCATCCATTCAGAATTTTAGATGACATTTTCCCTCTTATGTCAATGCTATTCTCATATAAGATGTGAGTTTAGATTTTGATAGATTTGACTGTTTCTGTTTTTCCTTGTTCTGGCTACGTATGCTTGTGATGTTATATTTGTTTTCTGTAGCGGTGATCATAATGTCACATTAGGTCACACTGTGATCCCGCTGTGATCAGTAGTCACACAAAGTGTAAGTGGAGTCGCATTAACTCCGGTCCACCTATTTTCGTGTAAATTTGTCTACCGCCAAATAGTTTGAGCGTATGTATGGAAGAAACAGAACTCTCCCCCACCCCCTGACCCCAAGGAGAAAATAGAAAATGTTTTGTAGCTAAGAGCCTTATTGCTGAGGTAGAGCAGCTTCTTCCACAGAAATATTTTCATCCCAAGATGCTCAGTACATGGCACGTAAGTCTGAGTTGAAGCTGGTCTGGGCTACTCTTTCTCCCCATGGTTTTAAATAGATCCATATTTATGGAGCTATTCAGAAAAAGCAATATGTTTTGCACATATATTCCATTTCTTATGTTTCTCCTTGCAAAGGAGAAGTCCCAGTTTGACTCACTATGTTTTCTACATATTTTGTCTAAGTGACACAGAATATTTACAAGCGTAGTAGCTACTGACTTACTTTGAAAAGCAAAGACTTTTATATAGTTACCTAAATGCCTGTTCCACCTTCACCTTCTTCACAGACCGTGAAACTGCCTCTAGGGACCTAATTTTAACTTTGCTTCTCTGATAATTATACCCATTCCTGTGTTACCCTATCGTTACTGAAGTGCGATGAAATAAAGATAACATGTTTCTTTACAAATGTTTACTTACAACACATGGTTGACATTACAAGTTTGATAGGATCATTTGTCCGACGACTTTATCTTCTGTGCAGAGAAGACTCTTTAAGTGCGTATCCCAGAGGAGCAGGACTCGGGAGGTCTGACCTCTAGGCACGTTTCTGCTGTCGGTGTGTCCCGTTACCTTGGCAAGTCATTTCACCACCCTGTGCTTCAGTTTCTCCATTTGAAAAAAGAGGGACGCTTTCACATTTTTGTTGAAAGCTTTGACAAAGTGCTAGCTTTTGTTATTCTGCAGACCAATAGCATGTCAAGGCCAGTCTTATAGGCACCAGAGAAAGGTACTAAGCATTTTCTGAATGATTATATTTGTACAGCCCATGATACTGAATTTTACAAAATTGCAAAAAATAGGTATCACTGTTTTTCTCTTCTACTCTGAAGGTGGTAAAAATAACTTATTTCTCAGCAGTGAGAGAAAAGCAAAACTAATTAACAAGAATGGTTATAAGTTTGACAGCTTGAAAGAGTACCTCAATTAAAAGGATAAATTAACTGGATTTCTGGAATCTGGCTTACAACATAATTTAATCAAAGAAAAATTGTGTAGAAATCTTACCTTTCAACATCAGTTCAGTTTCTAGATTTTTGCATGTTTTCAACATGACATTTTTTATGCTGCTATTGCCATCACCATATTTATAAGAAATCCCAGGAAACCATGGTTTTACAATGAGTGTAAGGTAAAAAATGTGCATAGGCCTGAAATCTTTCCTGGTTTATGCAGTTTCTTCATAGCTACTTTGCATTTTACTGTTTTTCTACAAATTTTATGCAAAAGCCTAAATTCAAGACATAAAAGTCAAGCAAACTAAAATTAAAACAATTTCTCTTTTAACAATTTTATAAGTAAAACTGCATTTTTCAAGGAAAAATTATCTACTCTGTAATTCTCACTAATGTGTTTAACAGTCTCACCCATAACTAAATTTAGATGTCACTGCTAAGACTGGTTATTCTAGATCACAGTCACTGTGCAGGGGAGGGATTCTAGTACTGCCTTCACCTATTGTTTTAGCAGAAACTTCCTCTATAGGACGTGTAACCAGCTTCATTAAATTATAGTTTACACAAGATACAAATAATTCCTTCCTGACTGCAGCATGGTATCAGAGTATACCCTACAACAAGAGATCTGATTAGCCTTATCGTTATCTTAGCTACCATAGTTACAAATGTTATTAGTGGATATAAAATTATCTATCTTTTTTTTTTTTTTAAGACCTAGTTGAAATATATTCTCTCATGATTTTCTGAGGTACTAACTCTATTTGCTGAGACTATTTGGTGTAGAAGCATCTTTTATAAAACACTGGATATTTATCTTCTTTTTACTTCATTTTATGATGCGTTTTTTTAACATACTGTGGGACAGGCCAGACAACAGTAACTATTTTTTTTCTTCCTTTTTTTGTTGTATGTTTTATACTGTATCGATAACCTGATTCAGTTCCCTTCCAATATTTCTCTTTTCCTGACTAAATAGTTCAACCTTTTGCATGTTTTTATTACATGTAAATTCTGCCATACATCTCAGCCATCTTTGCTGGCCCTATCTGGCCCCATTCCACTTCCAAATGTGTCTTAATGCCTTTGTGTGGAAACCAGTTTAACATAAAAGAGCATAATGATTTCTGAGTGGCTGTTGCAGGCCATTCGGTCAATGGTCTGTGAACTCAAGTATCTCTAAGTAAACCAGAAACAGTTAGGTCATAATAGCTGTGAAATAAAAAAATGGAACATCTGAATTTTAATAACGCTCTAATTATATATTTATTCCTTTCAGTAAAACCATTTAGAACTTTTATAATTTTGCATGATTTCCTGTAATGTCTCTGACAGGGTTGTCAACATCTGCTGGTTCCATGATCTGCAAATAATACATTTAAAAGTGAGTACTGACTTGGTAACTCCTAAAGCCTCCTTTCTTCAGTGCTGTTTGGAGAGGAGGGTAATTCAGATCATCTTGCAAATGAACAGCAGTACACCTTTAATCAAAGATGCGAGAGAGCCTCCACAAAAATATGTTGTTTTGGGGTAGATGAAATCAGTTGTACCTTGTCTAGCACTTAAAGACCAGCTTTATGGATTCTGTGATCAGGTTTCGTGGGAGCATATACAGGGTATGTACAGTGAAAGACTTATGTATCTAAAACAAGAGTTAGGTAACCTGAGGTCCCCTAACTCAGAAATCATAAACTGTCAGAAACTATCTGGGTCTGTTGCTGCCTGAATTGTGCAGGTTCCTCTAGGCTTGACTCTGTAAATTGCTAGAGCTCTTCTGCACACACCCAAGCCTGGGCACTTGGCGTCCTCCTGCTGAAGAACCAGAACCTGCTCCAGAAGCCAGGGCTGGAGTTTGTCCCATTTACAGATGTAAGCATGTACACTGTAGAGATGCACAAGGAAGCCTGTGATATACGGCTTCTTAAACATAAATTGGGGGAGAAAAAAAAAAAAAAAAAAACAAACCAAAATGACTTTCAGGATGTGTTTAAACTGATCTATTAAGCTGATCTAGATTTCTATCTTAGAATGTAATGAATTAGGCTTCAGAAGTGTCCATTTCTTCCAAGAGGCTATGTAAGGGAGCTTTTGAAGGTCAATTCAGATGTAGACTTCTTCCTTTGACCAAATGAATCCTATGTGCTAGAGACAGATGTGGCTCACTAGAACTCTTTGGCATATATGCGGGCAGTGTGCATCTCAGGTAGCATAAGGAGCCTGTATTTAGTCAAATTAACTCCACCCTGTGTGATCTTTTGATTGAGGGATCAAATCTGGAAAGAACTCCCAGACATATCTACCATGCAGAAACAGATATGGACTTCCCACAGAAATTTAGCAGAGGCCATTTCTTTAAAAACAAGGAAAACATAATTGTAGTGGTTGCTCCCATCTCTCATGTAATGGATTAATGTTTTCTTCAGCCAGAATGGCTGTAAAACTGTGTACTCCAACCACCTGGGAAGTTTCCTCAGTATCAAACATAGGATAGTATGCAACAGAAAGTGCTGGAAAAAGGAATAGGTAAAAGTGATAAAATAATGCCACTCTGCAAAATGCAAAGACATTTTAAAAGATTCATTGCACTAGGTAGGAAAAGTAAAAAAATGACAAGAATCATGAGAAAGCAAAGCCTTAAAGCCTTAAAGCCTTAAAACACAGCCTTAAACTCCTGGGTTTTGCCCTCAGCTACCAAGAATGTTAAGGCATTTTATAAATTTATTTTTAAACATGAAAGTAATAAAACAATCCCTGAGGCAGGATATAGAAGACAAAGAGAATGCCATTTCCTAAACAGGCACTCTTAGTAGGCCACCAGGTTATTCTTTTGCTCTGGTCACTGTGTGGTGACTTCTGAAGAGTCTTCTGGGTCTTAGATCCTGAAAGTCATTTCCAGAAAGAAGTGGGATCTCAGAACCTACCCTTGTCCTGGACTCCAATATTTCCTTTTGGTCAGCGGCTAGCTCAGAAGGTGGATTTTTGGATTGCCCTTCTAATGTTCCTCATGCTGCTGTTTAACACTATAGGCAGGGCAGATGGATTCCAAGTACCTTGAAAATACATATTGCAATTGAAAAATCTGGCCCTAAAATGACACCTCATCATGACAAAAAGTATCAGATTCTTGCCTTGCAAAAATAGTTGCATAATTGGTATCTCTTGATACTTTTCTGTGCAGGGTTATAAAAGGAATGTTTTTCTTTTCCTGTTAAATATTGAAGCTGGGAAAGTCTCATGTAGATATTCAGCAATTTCAACTAATTTGCTCAGGTTTTTTTTTWWWWAAAAAAAAAAATCACTCTTGGGAAAAGATCTYAGAAGAATTCTTTGGCGTGATTTGTTTCTGCCTTCCCTAGCTTGCGCGTTTGTGTAGCAGTCTGTGCTAAATGAGAAATATTAAGGTAATAAAGTTCTTAATTTAAGTTATATCACTGAAATGATAGTTATGAGAATGAGAGAGAGTCACCTAATGCTGTAATTAATATTACTAGACTGCCTTACATTCTGAGAGATTGAAAAGAAACAAACAAATAAATTATGTCTATAGAAATAATTACTACTCATTCATAAGAGGTGGAACCCCCAAGGTGAAGACAGATATAAGCCTGATCTTCCACCTTTTCCTTAAAGACAACATCCCAAGAAACCCCATTCTGCCATTTCCAAGACTTTGCCAATGCTTTTCCTCTGCTCTTCTTGGGAACCGTACTCATACTTGAAGGGCCATGTTTGGCTGTCACAGTCTAATTTGGGTTCTCCATGTACTCCATAATCTTTCCCAAACTAAGTGTGCCACATCATTGCTCCTTGGGAAGGTGCACCCTCTCTTTTCAGAGAGTTTCATCTAACCCAGAGCGTCACAGCCCAAGAGGAGCTGTATCTTCACTAGTAAATTAAAGCTGTGTTCAACTGTTCTATGGAAACAAGCATAACTGCCTTGCAAATGCTCGAGTCTGAACTGCTAAGCTCTTACTTTCCAAAACTGGGTGACTATGGCCAAACTGCTTACTGAGAATAACCCCAGGTCTCTGCTAACTTCCAAATATGGACCTAGCATAAATGTCCCAGGCTACACTGTTCAAGGGACTATGTTCTCAATTTCAGTGGAAGAGGTGATTGAATTCCAGAGCAGGGGAAAGTTCTGTGGATTCTTTTAATTCGTTAGTATAGACACAATTGCTGCTGTTTCTCCCTACTGCTCAGCTCAATACTTTGTGAAAAACCAACAGACACTGTTAGCTCGAAAGAACCGTATAAAAGAAATAATGATGTTTCTTAAGGCACCAAAACTTTTCATGGTGCCATGGAGGCTGGGAGACTGCAAAAGGGGAACCTCCTTAGGGAGTTATACATTAAAGACTGTTGTCCAGTTTGAAATGTGAGTGAACTACTTTATTTGTTCAAATTTCTATTGAACTAAGAGTTCTCAGAGCCTTTGTTGAACTCAGGGATATGAGGGATGTAGCTACTACTTTTGAACTAAATTCTAATACATGCTCTCTTCTTCTTCTCATTGTAAAGATGAGAGCGGAAAGGAGGAATTAGATGTACTTTTCTTCTTTTTAGAGTAGCTGGTGTCACTGGAGCTAACTTCTCAGTCAAATTCCAGGTATATGAAGGCAGAAAATTAACATACAAGATCCCACACAATGCAGTGACTCGCCCTCTTTGCACCTCTCTGCTTCATCTTGAACATACACTCCAGACAGGCTAGAAAAGTGCTTTCAGTTTTCATACATATGAAATCATCAGGAGGGTTTTTGTTTGCACTGGTTTTTGTTTGGTTTTTGTTTGTTTGTTTGTTTTCCCAGTAAGAATGGAGTGGAGAGAAATTAGGCTGTCAGGATTATGACCCTTGATTTCAGCAGAATTATGAGTTGGTGAATGGAAAGGGGGTAGCTAGACTTAACCAAATTAGACTGACATAAAAGGTGTGGAAAATGAAAAAAAAATCTTTAAAAACTCTTAAAATGTCCTTAAAAATTCAGTCCAGTTGAAATCCAAAGAAACAAGGAAAACATGAACACAAATATGCTGCTGACTTACAGGTGATTTATGCTTAAACTCTTTGTTTTTTCTGTAGATGGCTTTGAGAAACCTGGAACTTCCAGATCATAAATCTAGTACTGGTAGACATTTGGGAGTAGGATAAAAATACTCTTAAATATGATATAGCGACAAAAAAATATTTTAAGATGTATATGTAGTTCTGAATTTTAATGAACTTCACATGTTCTAAATGAACCTCCAGCATTCACAATAGCAAGCTCTTAATAATAATCGCCCTATTAACCATTCAGGTTCTTATGCCTTGGGAGATCTTAAGTTTGGACATTTAAATTATGTCTAAATGATTCTCTCACAATCATTAAGCAATATTTCCTGCATTTCCTGTTGAAAGAGTACCACCTTGAATTACCCTCAATTCCTGTACATTTAATGAATATTTCTAATCCATTGTTAACATTTGAACTTGAGTGTGATTTAGATTTCCTGGCATAATGTGTGACATGCTATTGTAAATAAATAGCTGCTTTAACTTCACTAGTGCACAAAGTTAAATGTCAGAAAACCATATTTGCATTTATACACAGAATAATTACATGCTGATCAGAACAGTGTAATTAGGGATACTAATGTAAAATGTTAACCAAGAGCCCATGTATTTGCAGAAAAAAAAAAAAAAAAATCAATAGGGGCAAACAATAAATAAGAAGCTGAATGTTTATTTTATGTTGCGTAAGGTGAAGAACTGCAAAAACTTACAAAACAGCTGTAATGCATTTCAACCAGCTATTCAAATTAATTCTTACCTGGTAAAAATATCATTTGTTCTCTATTTTTTTTTTTTTTTTGAGATCTCTTAACAACACATGAAGAGCTGCAGATCTTGACCGACTTAATATATTTAAAATTCCCTTATGGAGAACTGGATTTGAAGTGCTTGGGATTACAATCAAAATGAATTTGATGGTTTAGCTCAGCCTCTAATGGATTACAGTATGAATGTCATCAACTTCATATTACAGTAAAAAGTGTGATCTCCTCCCAAATTTAGAAGTCTAGAAATGAACAGAGTGGCTGAAGTCCATCTTTTGATCCCAGAAAGAATGCAGAGAGGGAATTAATATCAGTTTTCATTCAGAAGAGTCTGTTCGCTGAGCACCTGCTTCCTTGAGATGGGAAGACTGTTATTAATTCAATTAATTAACTGAATCAATTAACTGAAATCTGAAGAAACATTTAAAAATATCAAATTAGCCACAAGATGTGAATCATAATTTTACAATGCTGGAATGAAATGTTGGTATGCAAGGTGTTAGAAAAAATGTTTCTGCTGTTGGTTGCCCCTTTTTCTCTTCTTATTTTCAGATGCTTTTGGAATCCTGCATCTCTGACTAGAATTGTGTGAAGTATGGTTGAAACTGTAGCTGAAAAAATAAAACAAAACTTTGAGACAATAACGCATACCTGCTTTAAGAAGCAGATTGGCTTCAGCAGTGTCTGTGTTTTCCCTTTGTAACATGTCTTCACTATCTGTATGTATGACATTTTCTGGCAGGATTTTTTGTGGAAATAGATAATACTTAGCTAATAGAAGAGAATAGTCATGTAAAGTGAGTTCACTAACATAATTCACATTTCCAATCAGGCAAAAACAGCAGTGTCAACATAACTTTAATTCAATTCCTGTTTTGAATTTGAAGTACTCAACAAATGGCTCACAAGTAATTATTCTTAGAAACTGTATGTCACATCGCTACCTAAAGATATATGGACAAAATTAGATATAGCTCTTAATTAACTCATAAACAGAAAACAGAAGTAAAAATCTTCTAATAGAATTATTTGATAGGAATTGTGACCTCAGCTTTACCTTTGATAAATTGGACTTTTCTGTTTTGTCATGATATCTATAATATACCAGTTTCTGTATTTTGAACAGTATCATGCTGACCAAACCATGAGATTAACCTACATA
The DNA here is from genome assembly GCA_035582835.1 of Phoebastria nigripes. NCBI lineage: Eukaryota > Metazoa > Chordata > Aves > Procellariiformes > Diomedeidae > Phoebastria > Phoebastria nigripes. Next base: position 490,374 of record JAYKAV010002970.1, on the reverse strand, counting down.
TTCAGCAACTCAGCTATGGGTTCCTTTTAGCTGTTTGCTTTTTCATCAAAATCAGCATCTTGGTATCAGGAATCCTGGGTAACTCAGATCTATGTATTTTTGTTTTAAACATTTGTTTTTGTTTTAACCTGGGACTCAAGAGTAAAAAACTGTAGATGAAAATCTGTGTGCACTGAAGGTGAAGAAAATGTTTGCATCAACCCTCACACTGTGAAACTGCAGAACAATGTACAGCTCGAGATATGACTCAGGCTCCTTAAGCAAATCCACCATGAAAGGTCAAAATCACTTATGGGGGTTAAACATGAATAAAATGTCATTTTACTAGTCTTTCTAATCCTCAAAAGATTCAGATGATGCTTTAGGTTTTCTCTGAAGGCATTTGCTTATTGCACTGACACAGCAAGGATCTGATTCGAATATGTATTGTGTAAGTGGAATAGCGTGAGAGTAGAAATTGCAGAATCACAGGGGAGGGTATTCCCAGTATCTACTGATGAACTAGGGACTGGGCATGCCAAAGATCAGCCTCATTAGACATATTTATAAACCCAGGTGAGGGCAGTTGTTTAATAAGTACATCTATATATTTAAAAGAAGAAAGTAATAAAATGTTGTTATCCCTGCTCTCAGAAAAAAAGGCAGTGAACTCATGCAGGGTCTTGAAAATTTGTCAGTGATGAAAACTCTTGAATGGCTGCATGGCTGACTTTGTGGCAGAAGAAGAGAGGAAGTGGTTTCCTACCTTGCAGGGGCAGTTTTCATACCTGGGATTCAGTTAAAGGATCTTACATTTTGCTTCTTTAATGCAGAGTAAATTGAACTCCAGGAAACTGTTGGAATAAGTGCCCCCAAGGCTATTGTAGCCCTAGCTACAGTTGTAGCTGAGTTCGAACCTTGAACATCTGAAGCTACCATTTGTCAAGAGGCAATAGCCTACTAGGACTGGTGGTAGAAACAGAGGCATGCCTTCCAGATGGAGTAGCACAAAGATGATGGTCCATGTTTCTATAGACTGAGCAGGACCTTCCTGCAAAGGTCTGGGACCTCTTCAGTTACTCCATTTCCAAACACTAGGACTTCACAGAGTCATAGACTGATGACAAATTGTGAGCGGGTTGTTCCAGAAAAGAGAGCAGGGCTGTGATGAGCCACAGCTACATTTGTTCTTTATACACCCATCCTGACAGATATGGAAAATGAGATAAAGAGCTATGGCCCAAGAAAGTGTCCAGGGAGATTATTGTCATATTACTTGAATGCATGACCTGCTTTCTTTTACTCCTAGGAAAGTTTTCTGTTTTGCACATGAACTCAGTATGTTCAGGAGAAGGATAGACTGGTAAAGGCACGTGAAAGGAAGTATTTAATTTCCCCAGGTTTCTGAATGAATGTTTTTAGGTGGTAGAGTTATCTGTGTATTAAAGACCTTGTATTTGAAGTCAGTCCCAGCCATCACCAACTACAACATCATCAGCTCTTCTGTACAGCCAGATACTGTTGGTCTTAATGTCAATAATCTTAATCAGAATACCTTCCAAAGTGAACTTTCATGGCTTCAGCTCCTGATTTTAGGAAAAGCATCAGAATGACCAATTTCCATTCAATGGCAGCCACAAGTAAACCTATTTATATAGGCTACATATTAGTATTCAGTGTTCCTCAGTATACCCAAAACTTCCTAGCAAGAATGTCTGAGCTAGATCAGTTAATAAATGAACCTAGAGCACGTCTTCACTAAAAATATACAGACAAAGAAAATAAATTGTCAGCTAAACCTTGCTTTTACAGGGAAGAGATAGAAAGAGATTTTCTGTCTAGGCCCCCTGAGGATGGTATTCTGCAGAAGGCCTTAGGCTCAGATGATGGACTTGTGGTTGCCATGGACTTTTATATGCTAGAATGAGAAAGTCACTGTAGCCTTTCAGGCAGGAAACCAGAATACATTGGCATGAATTTCAAGAACATGTTTGAATGACATGAAAACCTTTTAGTGTTTCTGCAACCCAAGAACTAGATTCAGATCTCTCCTTCCTTGCTCCTTCCTAATGTGCATTTCCAAAACCATAGACCATTTTGCTATTTTATAGCAGATCGAGGTTTGTGTCTGCTCTCACAACACATTAACCTCTGACTCAAGGATGTGTTTTTAGCGTCAAAGATGAACTACCTGACCATGCTGCGGTCAAGTGTTCTTGTGTAGAGCTGGTAAGATAAGGAAAAAACACTCTTGTTCTGAATCAGTTTCCACGAAAACATTTTCTGACAAACAGGCTTTTAAATTGATGTGKTTTTTTTTTCCTTCACGTAGCTCCACTACCATGGACCATGTTAGACATTTTTGCTTCCAACCTGTGCTTCTACGTGCCATCTCCACATCATTCACAGACTTCTGGTGAAAGCAGCCAAATCTTTCTAAGATCTGTAATTCAGATCTTCCATACGAGTAAAAAATACACCTTTACACACACTTCAATGCAAAATACAAGTAAAAGACAATGGAAGAAGACTGCCTAACAAATTCAGTGGTGTGCAATACTGGTTCCTGAAGCCATAATTGTCATACATTTAAATTATACTTATTTATAGCAGTGATGATCACATGAGTATGGGCAATGTTAATTCAAGTTTTCATCTCATTTGTTACTGTAATATGACATTTTGTACTAATTTGGTACATAAATAGCCAGTTAGTCTCTCTTAGTGTCGTTGGACACTAGCTTTGCAGTAAAGAGCTGTTGACTTCTTGTAAAATTAACCTTTGCCTAACATTGCTAGTAAAAGGAACAAAAATAATTGTCTGTTGAAGCTTGAGATTTTGTAAAAGACCTTCATATGTTAGTTGGATTCAGAGCATTTTCAGAGACAAAACTCTAAACTATGAAGAAGATATATTTAAATGTTAAAAAAAAAAAAAAAATGGCATTAGTTCTGATATGCCTTCAAGGGAGTTCACTTTAGAATAAACCCATGCACAGCTATACCTATTACCTGCCTAAAGTTATTCTGTCTCTCAAAAGTGTGATGCATGGTAATTTTTCTGTGTTTTATGCTACACAGTAAAATGTGCATTCTTCTTAACACATAATTAGTTCTCTTGGGGTTTACCCAAATTGCAGGTCTTATACACCTGTGGCTAGCACAAAGTAAATTTGAGAATTGAAAGCCTTAGGATCATGTCAATCTCTACAAACTGCCCACCTGTGATAAGCGTAGACTTGCCCTTTGAATGTTTTATTGAGCTACTAAATAAATAAATTAATAAATCATCCTGCTCTGGAACTCAAGGTCCAAAGACGTATTAACCATATGTTCAAAGATAAACATGCAAGCCATTGCAAAGCATTTTATACAAATATGTCCGTGTTTCAGATATTAATGCTGAGTTTGGATCTGCAAACTAAGGAATTGGGAACTCTGATCTCTTGGGAGGTTCACACGAGGATAAATGAGGAGAATGTTCTTATTTATGCTCACCTATTCACCCTTGAAGAGGGAGGCTTCTATATGTTTCCCTAGTTTAATAGGCATGAGATATTAAACTAATTACAGAGCCCACACCAGAAGATTGGTGAAAGTTGTTTATCTGAATAAAAATATGATTATATAAAAAAATGAAGAACAGTAATGTTTCATTGGATAAACTAAACCTACTGCATGTACCACATTTAATATCTTCATGGGGACCTTTTAATCACTACTCAGTCAAGCCAGAAAATATGAAACGGTGTCAAGACTATCAAAACAGAGTAAGAGTAATTAATAAAAACGTGCTGTCAGTTTTGAGGCTTATTCCCCAGGTTGGATGACTTTGTTGTTCTATCTCAGTGAGTAACTGTTCTAGGCTAGATCTAACAATTCAATGCAAAATTTCTTGACTGAATGTCTGTGGGTTCAGCGGTACCACAATGGGCTATAGGATCCTTCTTTTCTAGATGACTGTTTCAAACCAGACCTCAGAGAGCAGTGAATTGCTTTGGTCTGTGTGAAATGAGCTTGGTGATATATGGCTGTTGACTCATGAAAAGAAACATTACAGCTATTGCTATTTGACATATCTTTTGGAAATCTCAGCCAAGTAATCTAGGATAGCTGCACTCAAATGTTGAACTGTTATCTTTATGGTAAGCTTAATTTCATCTGATTTTTGAGTGCTGTGGTTTTATGTGAATAAAGAGAGGACATCATAGGGCAGTAAATTGTCACTTTATTAAGCACTACATTTGCTTTTGAAAATCTACATTTCTTATACTCTTAAAATCTATCTATTAACCAATAATTCAAAATACACTTCTATGAATATATCTTGCCCATCTTATGTTATCATTATGTGAAACTGTGGCATACTGGGGGATCTGCCCTTTGCTCCCCATGTGTTAGAGTACTGGGACCAATCCATTAGATATAAAAAGATCAGATATGCTAGAGCATGTGTGTAGGAAGGATCTTTATTGTTCGCCCCATTATCACAAAATTAATTCACTCTTTTGAAAAAAATAAGAGGAAATGCCTGTTTGTCAGCTGTTAGCACCTTTTTCTTTTAAGAAAAGAAGTCGTGCAGAAGAAGTGGAGGGGGAGAGGGTGGAAAGTAGAATTTTATTGGAAATTGACTGCTTTGTGTTTCCTGGCATTCCTATAGAAATATATAAAGCAGTAGTAGGTATCGGAAAAGCTCCCTTGCTGTACTGCAGTGAGCAGATGATTTGTTGCAGTGCGGCTAATAGACTTATGTTTGCCCATCTTTTGGACTCTCACCTAGAAATAAATTACATTCCATGATTTCTTTGCCCGCTTGGTCCCATTACACTGCAGGTTTGTTTTCTGGAGGGAGAAAAGGTGCGCGTCTGTGTGTGCCTGTGTGTGTGTGGGGGGGTAGTCTGTCCTTCTCAAATAGAACCGGAAAGGGTCTTTGGATGCAATGGAGTTAGCTTTGGAGTACTAAAATAAGTCCTGAAAGTAGCTTGCTTTTAGAGACATGCTTGAAATTTCTGTTGTTTTCATATTTAAAGTGAAAAACCTATTGACTGCATAAATGATGGAATTTTAAAACTATCTGTGCCTGCATGGTGTGTGCATCTATGTGAAGACTGTTTACTGCATAGATAAAAAAGTGAGATAAAGGCCTTAGTGGAATTATGTGATTAAGAGATGATGGAACTGTTGGAGTAAATCCAAGCTAAAATTATTTGGCTTCCCCTAAATTTATTTAGAAATTAGTAAATGAAACAAAAAAATAATTTAGGATCAGAAGCAAAATAGTATTTTTAAATAACAAATAAAGAAGAAAAGAAGGGGCAAGAAAACAGGATATGATGCGGTTGAGTGGGAACAGCCAAAATGTATAAAGCAGAGGACTGAAAGAGTGAATATAAGACAATCCTTATGTGAGTGGGGAGGAGAAGGGAAGAAAAGGGTAGAAATACAAGTCCTTAGACAAGGACTAAGTTTAGTAGGACTAAGCACCAATTTCTACTGGGAGTTGAGAGGATGTTTCTAAACGTCTTTTGAAATAGATAAGAGTTTTACTTGTCATTTACCTAAAGCCAGTGCTATTTCAGATCTTTTTCACTGATTACAGTGGATTTTGAATCAGATTCTCAGAGTCAATGTGTTTTAGTCTAGATATCTGCTCAGTATACTCTATGATTCTCTAAAGCATATTCTGAAAGTGTCTTCTACTAAATTTTCCGCTTCATTTTGTCATGAACATATATTTGAATGGCTTAGACACTATTTATCTGTCCTAATGTAGGCACTTAAAAATTAGGCACCTAAATCTGAGCTAATCCCCCAGACTTCCTTTATAATTGATTGAGAAAAATCTGCACACAAAGATGACAATTCATTTCATCTTGAGATATGCATTTAAAATACTCCAGATGTATTGCCCTCCAGAGTTGCCTGTTTCTTCCCATTAACTGTGAGGGACTAGAGTTACTAGTTGAAACTTTTGTATGAAGCTCAATCAGATAAATCTTTCCTCTTTTGTTTTATTATAAGTAGTTCCTTTCTTTAACCAAACTTATTCTTGCTTTTCAAGAATAAGACTGATTTGGAGCCTCCTATTTTTTACGTTTAATTTCACCTATTTTCTTCCCATCTGTTATCTTTTAGATATCTTCTGCTAAATATTTTTTCATTTTGATTTTCTACTTATTTCTTACTCTTGTGCCATAAAATCATTTACATTCGGAGAGAAGCTTCAAATAACAGTCGTAGCATTTGAGCCTCAGAGGTGCAGTGAAGGCAAAGTAAACCAGGAGTTTAATAAAAAATAAAAAGTATAGAGGATGTAAGATCTTAAACTAAAAATCCCTGAGAAATAATGTTAATTTAATGTACAAAATTCCAATACAAGCTTCATAAGAAATAAGTACTCTTTTCTAAACCCTGCTTCAAGGCAAACAGAGCTTTAAAGCTGACAGCTATTAGCTGTGGGTTTGTTGTGGGTATATTGAGCTGGTATCTCAAGTTAAGTATCCCCCTTTATGGACTGAGGCTAAGATCCCACGTGTGGGCTGAAGCAACCACTATCTAACACAAGTTTCTAAGCTCTTACACTCCCATAAGAAAGTCCCAAGCTCTGCCTTTTCACTAGAGACCATTTATTTCATTTTTAATACACTCCCACTCCCACATCCCCTTGCTCCTTTTAATAAAATATGTTCAACAGACTCTTCCATTTAACTGAAAACATAGTTTTATGGGCAGCAGTGAATGTATCAGCTTTCCTGGCTCCAAAGATTTTATAGTCCACCTATTTCTCAAGAAGATCTCACCAATGTCCACCTCCAGTGTTCCTTTACCAGGGAGTTATAAAGAAAGGAGGAAAATACCATTCGACTATGTTATGCTTTCTATGAGTGTGTTCTACTTTCTTATTTTTCAATAATCTCAGTGAGGAATTGAAAAAACATATTACAATGACTGCACACCACTGACTTATTTCCTTACTTTTTTGCAACAGCTTGCTCATTTTAAGTTTCTATTTAATGAGATGATGAGTACCCAGTACAAGAGTATGTTATATGTCATTGCTGTGCTTGTTGAATAGAGATTTTTCTGAACTCCCAGCTGCGAAGGCCAGCTCTCTAATTTAAGTTTGAGACACTCATGTTTTCCATTCTATTAGTCTCTAAACTTTTGGTCATAAATTTAAGTGGAAGCACAACTGGAGTTTATAGCTCTAGAGATAAAACTCTCATGCTGTTAAATTTCTTAGGTAAAGAACCATTTTCTGCTGCTGGGGGTGCGAAACTCATGCAAGGCTGTTGCAAGGTGTTTGTCATTCTTCAGAGATGAGAAATTACTGATCTGCCCTTCATATGACAATGGAAATGGTACACACTGGTTCCTACTCCTTTGATTCTGCAGTCCCAAGCCTCAGCCTGTGTTGCTGCTGCTAGTCTTGTGTTTCATATCTGAAGGACTGCAGAAATCACCAGCTGTGCAGTAAAGTCACCCTCTGCACACGCGGAGAGATGCATCATGTGAAACTTCCTTGTACAAGACAAATCAGCAGAAGAGGTATTCACATCACCTGAGTTTAGCCCCATAACATCTGAAAGGTCCACTCTGTTTCCATTCCCTAAAAGGGAATCTCAAAAATCAGCTCTAAAAGAGACTAAGATAGATAATGTGACCATCCTTCCTTTTTCCCCTGGTTGTGTTCAACCTGGTAGACCTCTCTGGATTTTTCTCTGTTTTCTCTCAGTAACTACTACTTTCTTATTTCTAGGCAGACTTCCAGAAGCTGTGCGCTACACTCTGTGATCATTATACTGTCCACAACTGCATCAGCTACAGCTAATTATTCTGTTACGCAGTGTACATGAAAGGGAGGGGAGAAACATAGCTAACAGTACAGTATTTACTAACTAGCAACAGAGAGCGTAGGCCTGTGTAGGGGTTAACATCAGTCCATGAGTCCATTTTTTCCCAAAATATCTACTTCTGATCATCTCCTACTTGATAACACAATCCTCTACCATGTTTTAAGTTCAGGTATGAAGATGAAACTAACTATATGGGCAAATGAGGCAAGGAATTGATTTAACTTTCAACCTACTTTCCCCTTTTGCAAAAAATACCCAAAACTCATTTGACTTATGCTAGTTAAAGGTATTTTTGGCACATATATAAATCTCCTTTGCACAGAAAGAAAATGTGACAAAAGGGCAAAAAGTAAAAGGCAATGCTGAGCACAGTTCTGCTGAAGCYTAGTTTGGGATACAGGGACGAGGGCTGTGTTCACAATTTCAAAGGGAGAAGTGTACACCTGTTTTAGGGAAATACTAACTTGCAGCTGCATTGTACTTCATTTCAATGGAATCCCGCTGATCTGATTAAAAGGTGCTGTTCCACAGCCACATTATCTCATTCGCTTTGAAGGGGAAAGCAGCGGACTTGATCAAAACATGCCTCCCCACGGCTGCATTCTGAGCGCCACTCTCACAGCAGAAGCAGATGACGTGAATGAGAATTGCTCTTTGCTAGAAATGTTAAATGAGTATCTGATAGCTAAAATGTTTCTTGCCTCTTTTTTGTTCTCCAGTCTTATGGAAGACCAGTGGTCCTGACAGCTATCCTTCCACTCTCCCTTCTCTCTGCTGGGTTTCTGTGAAAGTTCTGTCTGCATGGGGCATAATATTTTGTTAGACTTTCTTTCTGCTTACCAGAAGTGAGTAGTAGGGTTGATTATAATGAGTTTGTTGAATAGACCAGAAAGCAATTTGCAGTTTTTCTTCATTTTCATGAAGAGAGACGGCAAATTCATTTTGTTGCTATTAACAGATCACGTTTTTCTTTGACTTTTCATTATTTAAACCTTGGCTTGTGTCTAAAAGTGGTTGTGAATTATGCCAAAATTCTTAACTTAAGGATGAACAATGAGTTCATTGAAATTAAACTATTGTCTCTTAGAAGACACCTAAGCCACCTAAGGAGAGATGTCCATCATCTTGCTGCACTGGAGTTCAGATTTAGAATACCTAAACGTCACACATACTGTAAATGACAAATACCACAAGAACAGAAATCTCTGTCTTTAATCCTTTTATGGCAAACAGGCTATTCCAATATAGGTGTATGGCAGAAGCCCTAGTCCAAAGATCTGGTAACAAAGATATTGGCTGCTACAAGTAGGCATGTCTGAAAAAGTCACAACACTTTTCATAGACATTGGGATAAGGTGTTGTATCTCTAAACACTTTATTTCTTCAGGAAGGAGTAACATCCTGTATGTCGGCTGCCTGCCTATTCAGGATCTTCTGGTTTTGTTTTTGTTTTTTGTTTTTGTTTTTGTTTTTTGTGGGTTTTTTTGTTTGTTTGGTTGGTTGGTTTTTTTTGCTTTGAGATCCTTCAGGCTGAGACTTACAACCTAAATATTAATTATGACTATTTATTGAATAATATGTGAAAAATCATTACTAGATATTAGCAGCTCCTCAAAACCTGTGGTAACATTGTTAATACCAATCTACATCATGATCTATTTCTTAAAAGGCAGATTGATTCTGTCATTTTGTAACTTTATTGCTAGACTTCCAGTACTTCTTTAGGTAACCTTTTACACTTAAATTAAAGGAAGAACAGTGACTCAGAGAAGAAAGAATACTTTAGTGGAAATCTGAATCGTTCACATTTTTCTCTTCTTTAACGAAAACAAACATTACAATGTCAGATTTGGCTTACAACCCATACCAGCTGAGTGGAAGTGGCCAATGCAGAGCTATGATCTGGATATTTGTCCTGGAAATGTAAGACAATGGAATAACAGTCAGCAACATAAGCCTCAAAGACGTGAATAAGATGAAGGTTGGCTGGCTGTCATGCTCAAAATCTGAAGAAATTCTTGATTTGGAGCTTCCAGGTTCAGTCACCTGTTGGAAAAGTGATAAACAGTGGTCCATTCACATGAATACAGCTGAGCTGTGGCAGAAGATGTGTTGAGTGCCTTGGCAATCAAGGGGAAAGAGCTGGACACCAACTGTGAATGCTCGAACAAAATCCATGGACATTTGTTTCATGGGAGTTGGAACTCATCACTGTAGAAAATGTCATCACAGATCTAATTAACACCAGCCAATATCTTACTTAATAGCAGTACTAACCTATACCATTATTTTCATATTCATCAGTGTTCCTAATGCATCACTCTTTGGTATCAAAAAGTTTAGGTCAAAAGCCAGAATCAAAGATTTCTAGGGTCACAGTGGATAATATAACCTTTTCTGTATTTTCCAAAGTCAGAGAAAATTCTCTGTCAAATGTAATTTGCTCCAGTCAACCTCATTATGTGGTCAAAAGGTGGAAATATAAGGCAGGGACAAGGATGGAAATTTCTGACAGTGAACAGAGGCTGCAGCGTTGATGTTTACACTGTTCTGTACAAATGCTGGTAAGTCAGAAGCTCATCTTCCACTGCAGTCTGGCTTTGTTATTTTTTTTTTTTTTAATTGTTATGCTCTTACTTATACTGCCAACAAAGCAGATTGTTTATGAACTGACTGCCTGAGTACACAGCTCATACACTTGCACTGCTGTTGGGATTTTCATTCTGTGCATAGTTGGAAATAACTGCTGGCCAATTTTCACAGGCATGTCTCTCCAGTTAATTGCATCTGATGCATGACTCAGACTTTGCCATTTACACACAGGTTTATTTTGATACGTTGCTGAAATTCTCATCTTTTGGGGACAAAATTAGAATTAAGAATTAGAATAAGAATTAAAGGATTTTTTTCCACAAAAGACCAATGATTCCAGCATTGAACTTGAGTTTAAATAAGTTCACAATAATTCTTAAGCAAGTTTCAAGATGATGTTAGTATTTTAAGCTTAAGTAAATTTGTGTTAGGTTTCTAGGGGCTTCTAGCTATTTCTCTGCAATGAGCAGAGAACTCTTATTGACTTCTGAGTTCTTGATTTATGACTTATATTAATATTTGGTTTAATTTTAAGAGATACTGAATAAAAGGTGTAAATGGCATGTAGTTTTGAGGGCATATTACTTATACAATCAATCTCTATTGAAATTGATTACATAATCAATGAACTGTTAAGGAGTTCTCAGTAATGACTAGCTCGCAGCCATGGTTTGTACTCAGACTTCCTAGGCCAAACAGGTACATCATAGGTAATCCATTTTGCCTCTGTTCACTGTCTGAAACATCCTATGTGCTAAAATATTTGATTGGCTTGAGAAGGAAAAAAAAAAAAAGGATAATCTTCAGTATTCCTAGAGCTGATAATGAACATAATGTCCTTAGAAATTCTAATAATCCTCACGATTAATTTCATATAACATCACTTTTCAGTGATATTTTCCGTTTACTCATTTATTGCTCAAGTTCTTAATGATTTGAACTAACATAAAAATAAACTTAAATTTGATCAAGTACAGCTAAATCCATTTAGTTCTTCCTCCAAACTGCTAAATGGATGTAACATGTTGTGGGTAGATTGGCATACTGACAGCTGTACTGCTTCCCAAGGAGAGAGAGAGAGAGAGTGTGCTGACTTCACTTGTTTCAGAAGCAATAGAAAATCTTTTAGAAGATAATGATGAACTATAAYGATAGGTAAGAGAGCAAGATACAAATTATCAGGCCAACTTTCAATTCAGGCTGCTTTGTAGACCTCATCAACACAACTGGCACGAAGAGGGCAGATAAAAGGTGAACACAGATTCTCAGTGCTACCCTTTATCTCGGAAAAATCTACTGCCACCATCTCAGAAAGATTATTTTTGTGTATGAGGAGCACCAACTCATTTAAAGAGCTGATACATAGAGCGAATGACAGACTTTGTATATATGTTGAGGCATTTGGGATGATTTCATTTATACTCCTGGGGGAGCTGGGTTTGTTCTGTGAAGAACTGAGAATGCCCGCATGCCAAAGGCACTCAACAATTTATAGAGCCTCAGAGTCCTTGAGCTGAATCTTTAATATTATGCCCAGCTACAGAAGAATAGCCGGGCTGGATTTGGGCTGGAATACATAAGCGAGGAGGCAGCAAAGCTGCTCCACAGAGTGACCCTAACAAGATTGCTGCAGGTAGATGGTGTGAGAGCAGAAGATTCATTCGGTAGAGGCAGACATTTTTGACCCTAGTCACAAAAATCAGCTTCCAACTGTTATATATTTACCCATCTACAGCGTACTGCTGCATATAAAGCACGTCTGATAAAAAGACTGGTGGTTTGCCACAAAAAAGAACCTGCAACCTCCCCTTTCACCCTCCCCAGTGGTAACTCTGTGTTTGAGCCCTTCTCAGACCCTGGTGAGGCTGACTCGCTCCAGCGAGACTGGTCCGTTCTTGCTGCAGGACAAAGGTGGGATTGTCATATTCCTTCCTGCCTTCCTCAGGCCCAGACATGTAAGTTTTTTCTAGCTGTTCACATGAACTCTGAACTAGATGATAYTTCTATTAATCAAAAAAAAAGTATTGTTGGCTTTCCTTAGGCTTTGCCTGACCTCAGTCTTCAGCAGTAGGAGGTTATATCACAGATTTTGGAAAGAAGCATCATCATTACAGGGCTTACCACCTGCCTCCCACAACTCACTGATATTTTCTCTGTATCTATATTACTTTCTAAGTGCTGTCTTTTATTTGGCTTTTGCTGAACTAATATCTGACTGATTCAGTGATCTTTAGAGTTAACCTATCAAAGCAGTTAAGATAGTTAAATCAAAATTTACCAGCCTACTCAAATTTACTTGGTACATTAGCTAGCTGAAGATTTCATATTGCATACACTGTCTTAGCTTCTAATTCAGGAAGGTCATTTGAACATCAAAGAAATGCTGAATTGTTTATTGATTTCTTAATTATTCAGTGTTTGTGGTTACTTCTTTATGTTCCACTATGATGTTGTGTTTTGTTTTTTTTTTTTTTCCCACTTGAAAGTTTAATAAACCAAAATATTAAAAACAAAACAAAATAATCTTTCGCCACACAAAGGGCAAAACTGATCCTGAAATATTGCTTTTCAAATATTTAATCTGTTAATCCCTCATTGAAGGAATATTTCTTCATTCAAGTAGTTACCTTTAATTTTACATATTTGTACAATGTGTGTGTGTATGTAAATACATACATATGTATGCATATGTACCAGGACTCATCTTTATGGTACAGGAGCAGAGTAAAAGCAGTTGTGAGGCAAACCTTAGAGTTTCACTTCTGTATGAATCTGAAGGGTCTGATCTTGTTCAATACTTTTTATGGAGCAACATGCATAAGCAGTGAGAGATATTAAAGAAGACAGGATGCCTTTTCCAAAGTGGTTTCCAGCCCAAGTATGACTTTATATTCCTGTGCTATGTTTTCTTACGCTACTAATGAACTAATTTTACTGAAGCATCTTTTGTGGAATTACTGAACAACTAGACTATTATCCTAAAAATGCTCAGTTCAATTAAGAATGTCCATTTGCTTATGTAAGCAGAAATACTACTTTTTTTTTTCTCTTGATTACATTTAAGCTAGTGGAATTTCAGTGACTCAGTCTCAAAAATGTAGGAAACACAATATTGGACGTTTACCACATTCTTTGCATTATTAACACAACTAATTAAATACTTTACACCAATTAATTTATTTGACAATTTTTCTTCTACTTTTTTTTTTTTTCTTTTCGCTTTTTCATTATTATGCTAGATAAAGCTGGTCACATAAAAGTCAGCAAATTATTTAATTGAATTTAACTATGTATAGTTGAATGATGTTGATGATGATGTTTTCATTTGAACCTCTAATTAAGGCTTGCCTGGTTGTTTCATGTTCTAATTATCATCATACTTCAAAACAAACAAAAAAAAGTGTTGGTTTCCCATACAATCACTACTTACAGCAATTTTTGCCTATTGCCATGAATAAGATGAATCAAAGTGCATCTTGGACTGTCAGTGTCCAAAATGTCATGATACTGTAAAACAGTATTTTCCTGTCATTTGTTCTATTGAAAAGTGACAGGTCATTTATTTAGACAACTTCATTGCGTTAACTAATTTGCTGAATAGTGATTCTCATGAAAGTAAGAAACCATTTGCATCATCTTGATCCAAATATCATTGCCAAAAGCAAACCTGTTCTGCAATATCCCTTCTATTCCATTTCTTAGTTCCTTGAAGAAGAGTACTCTACAATTGCACTCTACTGCCAAATTATGTACAATAGTAGTTTTGTGATATGGAAAAATGCCTACTAAGGACTAATTTGAGACCATTAAGCTAATTTCACTTGTGACCCAAGCCAGATTTAAACCCAGGTCCTATGAAGGTGACAGGAAAGTATATTAACTTATGGTATTATGAAACTTGCTCCAGGGCAGGAAGATTTCAATAACATTAAAAAAAAATCTTAAAATTGAAATATGAATAATTTACAAAACAAGAAACCTCAGCTAATAGTCTCTGTTCGTATTCAATACCGCTGTGACCTGTAGGCTATATTACAGAAATGTGTTTTATCTGGTGCTACTTTTGCAGCAACTTGTGTGGTAGATTACTGCTTCTAAAGAAGGTCTCAGCATAATTTTGCCAGGGTGTCTATGCACAAAAAAGCCTATACTTTTTAACTGATTATGCCTTACTATTAGTCATCAGAGATCTGGTCCTGCAAAGCTCGCTGGCTGAAATTTTTGTGGGAGACCAGTCCACAGAGGTCTGACCTTACGTGTCATTCATACGCTTAAGGTGGTGTGTTAAAGCAGATATTTAACTAAGGTATTATGATGTCCAGCTCTTCAATACTCCAAAATCAGACATCTGGTTGAAGGCCTAGACTTCAAGGCTAGTTAGGAACCCAAGTTTCACAAGCCCTGTACAGCATAGCTTATACAGTGCTCATACAGTTAGTAACCTGTTAAGTAGCAGAGCATACTGGTCTATATGGATGCATGTGTCTCTCTCAGGGCAGCAGGTGAGCATCTCCATGAAGTAGTTTTACAGTCTTGTCCTGGTTTCGGCTGGGATAGAGTTATTTTTCTTCCTAGTGGTGTGTTTTGGATTTAGTATGAAAAGAATGTTGATATCACACTGATGTTTTTAGTTGTTGCTGAGTAGTCTGCTAGTCAAGGACTTTTCTGCTTCCCATGCTCTGCCAGGTGCACAAGAAGCTGGGAGGGAGCATAGCCTGGACAGCTAGCCCAACTGGCCCATGGGGTATTCCATACCATATGACATCATACTCAATATATAAATAGGAGGCGTGGTCCAGGAAGTAGCGATCGCTGCTTGGGTATCACTCAGCGGGTGGTGAGCACAATTGCATTGTGCATCACTCACTTTGTATATTCTATCATCATCATCATCATCATCATCATTATTATTATTATTATTATTATTCTCATTATTTTCCCTTCCTTTTCTGTTTTATTAAACTGTCTTTATCTTAATCCACAAATTTTACTTTTTTTTCCCTATTTTCTCCCCCATCCCACTGAGCGGGATGTGTGGTGTTTGGCTGCCAGCCGGGTTAAATCACAAGCCTGAAGCAGCTTTCTGTACTAAGTCTTGGAAAAGCATCATGGCATTTCTTCCTTGGATTGTTTCTCCTCTTTTATATATTAACTGCCTATTATGAAAATATAAAAAATCTTCTGCATTAGTGTTTTAATCCAGATCAAGAATGTTTTTTAATTTTCCCACTTGCCACACATTGGGGTGTATTGTGCAGTGTTATAAGGTTAATGAACTAGATTAATTTTGGGGTTAGACTGGACTGGAAGATGGGCTACTGGAGAGTAGCTCATGAATATTCTGTCCATGCCACTAGACTAGATCCTGCCTGATATAAAATCCACTGAAATGTTTATAGTTTGTGCAATTGTTTTGCTCTAAAGGCCCACTTCTATTGGCCCATGCTGCTCAGAAACATAAGCACAGCCAAATACAGGGGAAACCTCAGGTCTCTGCTCTCAGCTAAATGTGTAAAAATTTACACAGAGCCAGGATCCCTTTTGCTGGCTGGACTTGCGGTTTGATGATCCTACTTTCTTGAGTGAATAGTGTTTCAGTTTCAGGAAGGAACTGGGAATTAAAAAAGTATTGGAAAGTCTTTTATTTGGAGTGTTCTGTAAGCTGTCATTTAGATGCTATGTCATAAAATCATAAATACAAATCTGCTGTGTCAGAATTGGACCTAATGGGTTGGGTTTTGGCCTCCTAAGTAAGGACCCTAACCATATATTACACAGTGAAAAAGCCCTGCTACTACGATCTTTTCATTTTCTAACAGTTAAGGAACTTTTGCCCAAACCATGGAATCTAGACAAGATTTTTCTGAACTTCTCKGATCAAAATACCTGCATGTACTTAAGTAGCAAGAGCTTCTGAATCATATAACATAGATTGTATGTAATTCAATCCATATTAAATTATTATTGTTTAATAGAACACTGAGTCTTAGCTAATACTGTTCAATTCTTAGTATATTTTTGTAAGGGAAAAGTTGTGGATTTATCATTAATAAAAGCAATCTAGGGAAAAGTTGGAAGGTATTTTTTTTATATAGCAACAAAGTCACTAACTACTTTTTTACAATAAGAGATTTACTTAACCAGCCTGTTCAGTCAACAGAAAGCTCTGTAGTGATAAAAACACCTGGAAGCATTGTTAAAGGAAAGGATTTAAGATGGGTTGAGTGGAACCTGTAAAGAGTCTATTTATTTCTTTATTCTTGATGTCACCAAGACAACTGTAACACATGATTCTAACCATCTTTTTTTTAGGTTTTAACTGTCCCTACAGTTTGGACATTGTCATGGTTTAACCCCAGCCAGCAACTAAGCACCACACAGCCGCTCGCTCACTCCCCCCTGGTGGGATGGGGGAGAGAATCGGAAGGGTAAAAGTGAGAAAACTCATGGGTTGAGATAAAGACAGTTTAATAGGTAAAGCAAAAGCCATGCACGCAAGCAAAGCAAAACAAGGAATTC
>JAYKAV010002970.1:448695-473173 GCA_035582835.1 Phoebastria nigripes | reverse complement strand
GAAAAGTCCTTGACTAGTAGACTACTTAGCAACAACTAAAAACATCAGTGTGTTATCAACATTCTTCTCATACTAAATCCAAAACACAGCACTATACCAACTACTAGGAAAAAAATTAACTCTATCCCAGTAAACAGAAAGACTTCTCAGCAGATAGGTGAAAGTTGTGCTTTTAATAAAAATTAATAAAAAAAAAAAAAAAGAACAAGTGAGATTATATCATCTAACAACTTTCTGATGAGAGTGGATCTTTGTACCATGCCCATTACTTTATTCCCTGTGTGAAGACAGCATGGCTAACATTAAACACCCAAAATAATTGCTTAAGAAAGGAATGTTCTCATCCTATGCTCAATATGGTTAATGGAGAAAGAAAATATGTCCCTTGCAGAGGTTATTCAGCCCACCATGATCTCCTTGTTGTCTCCACTGATTGTAGAAAGAATGTACACTGCTAAATTCATTGCTTTAATTAGCTGCCTAATACTAAACTAGGCTATTGAGTTTTGAGGATTGTTCCGGGAAGAATCTGCCAGGATAATCCTTGGAGGCTGCAATATTCACTAATATGATACTTAGTTTAGTTAAGGAACGGTATTTAAATGTAAGAGATGCCAGAAAAAAGTTTCCTTGACTGAGTAGGAACCAAGTTTTCTTGGTAGTAGAAGTATTTTTATTTCTGTATATTGCATGTATACATTCATTAAAATTTTCATGTCTACTCATATTCATTTTGCATGTGTTTAATCTTTCCTTGATGTTACTACTCAGAATTTTATTYTTCTCTTTTTTTGTGTGTTTATTGTTTATAATTAGTTAAAAAACCCAAGACATTCACAAATAAAAAACTACTTACGATCAGTGTACTACAGTCAGTGCAAGACACTTCTACAAAGCTGTGGGATCAATATGACAGACTGCCCTGAATAACTTGTAGTAACTATTAGAGTTTAATTTGAAGGAAACAAAAGATGTTGAATTTATCTACTTGACTTAAAGACCAGTTCTCCAGTTACTTTTGAATTACAAAGATTGGCAAGGGCCAGTAATGAGAGTTAGTGCTTAATTTAGAATTGTAATGGTCAAAGTGCATGTCCAGAACACTACAGTTTCTGAATTGCTAAAATGTGACTCAGCTGTATTCCAATCTTTATTCAATTTGTACTTTGGACAGGTCACTGAGATGGAGAGAAATAATGGCTATATGCTACATGGATAGTCCTCGTATTCTGGAGCCAATGAGGGATGAGTCTGGCAACTGGGAACAGCCAGAGCTTGTGTTCAGTATTATTACATGTCCACCCAAAATAATGAATAATAGGAGTTTCAGCTGGTATAGAACAAGACTGGTGGCTTTGGTGTACTGGTACAAAAGTAATTTGTAAAAGCTATGATGTATTTGTAAGCTATGATGGCTTAGCTCTTTACAACAGAGCTGTTAGAGATAAAACCAGAATCTGGCACCTTGTTTTCATTAGGTAAACTTTCTTAAGAAGATGAAAGTAGCACMCAGCATTTTATTTATCATAACGAAAGGCTACGTGGACCAAATAGACATCTTTGAGACAAGTGGTGTCCACTTGTAGCTTTGTAGCTTCTCCATGATGCTGTAGATCTGTGGTTTATGTGGCATGGGAAACAACAGAGGGTCCATTATACTTTTCACATAAATGTTGGAAAATAACATACAGCAGAATCAAGCTCCACCTGCATTTCCAGGACCAGAAGTCTTGAGCAAGGTAAAATATGGATCCACTTTATTTATCACTTGAATAATGAGGTCTACTAACTTATTCTGCAAAAACTGTTCTGTGCTTTTCATATTTGTCAGCTTTTATCTTCTTTTTTTTTTTTTTTTTTTTTTTTTGAGGGTAAAATAGATACTTTTTTTATCTAATGAACATATGGGGTCTCTAACTCTTCTATGAAGAAGTTATTCTTCCTAAAAAGGGAATAAGAATTGAAATGCTAGAAAAAGTAAACTTTGCTGTGTTTGAAGACATGCCAGCCTCATAGAGGAAGAGTGATGACCCTATTAATGAGACTGAAGGAAAAAAAGAGGCTAAATAAAAGATGTTTGCATAATGTTTTAATAGGCAGTTTCCTTAGCAAGAGTGGATTTTCTTTAACCTCCTGTATTGTATAAAGAAAAGAGGAATTCAACACTAGACATGTTTGAAAACTGATTAACATTTGACTATTTATTTCCAGTTCATACAGGTAGGTATGTTTGCATTAAGCAGACAATGTACCTAATTACTACTAGCAAGAAGTATGAATAATTTGACTCCTCCTTGGGTGTTTGTACAGTGTGAATTAAACAAAAAATGCTTTCATATGAATCTGTGCAAGTTCTACTACTTTCATTATAATAAATGCATGTATACCTAAGAGAAGAATATCTTCGTTTAAGAATTATTCCACAATTAAAAACATTTAGGATGTGTCTAAATTTATACCAAGTGCCTTTYCACTGGCTCGTTGAAGAGATATACACATCTTTTCAGTTCTTATCCATCAAGAAGTRTAAGGATCTATTAATGATTTGTCTAAAATGGACAGGTTCTGCAACTATGTGATCCAAGAATAAAACTGAAATCACAGCAATTTACTGTGACTTCCAATTATATGAATCTCTATAGGAATAATATCAAGTAGTATGATATTTTAAGGAGAGAAAGGRGGGGAAAAAAATCCCTATTCACGTTTCTCCTCCTCTATGTCATAGCATAGAAGATAATATGCAGGACTAGAAAAAAGTGGATCCAGCTGTGACATTGACACACTATGTCACCATAGACACATTACACAAATTTCTATAAGCTAAATTCAGACTGGGACTTTGGAATGTATGCAGAAACAATGGGTATTAAAAGACATTCAAAACTTAAGTTGTAGCACTGAAAATCTTTATCACCCTACCCCTATGTTCACTGGTATCTTGAAATTATGCATTTCTCTGCCTAAATCCCTTTTTGAATCTGCTCTGTTAGGTTTTCTGAGAATATATCCATCATGAATTAAGATGACCCTGATTCCCTCAAAATGCTGTTGTTGCCGCTTTTTTTTTCCTTTTTTTCTTTTTTTTTCTTTTTTTTTCTTTTTTTTTGATACAACCAGAAAAAGAGTGGATGATGATAAAATATCGTGGTTTGTTTTTTTTTTTTTTTTTTACTATGTAATGGTTAGGATTCCACATGCACTCAATTCACTCATCTGCCAAAGAAAATTACAGCCCATATATCCATATATTTATCTGATACAACAGCAATGAGATTATTTACTATTTCATCTAGGGGAATTCTCTGTCCCATTTATTGCAAAAAACTGTGTGTGTGTGTGAGGGGGAAGATTAATTTGCTAAGTATTGATCAGATAATCAATAACATTCAGACACAAACTGTCTATTATGATAGTCAGAGATAGCTTTCCAAATGCATTAAATATTATACTATCTGAGTTTGTTTTCCAGACAGTTTAAACACTCAAATTCTTTACCTTATTTMACGTACTCAAAGAGATATTGTGACTATGAGAGACTACATTATGAAGCAGAATTTTGTATAGGAAATGGACTGYAAAAGAAATTCTACAGACAAACAATCCTGAAGAATTTCAGATTATAATAAACCAATTTTATTTTTAAATAATGACACTGAGTCTAATTTTTTTTTCCACAATCACCTGATTATCATCAGACTTTGGCCAGCTCTCAGTTCCAAAATAACATCCTCCTACTGTTCTGTTTTTACCTTTGCAATCTCAGCTTCATATCTTAGGAAGTGGCTTGGTTTGAGTATTGAAAATGCAGACTTTCTCAGGAATTAAGGCTTGTAAGTGATCAACAGTTTCAAACTTTTCCTTTTCATTAGAAAGTATTGTTTTCCTCCAAACCACAACTATTTTTATAAATTTAATRTAAGCTTAAATATGTTTTGGATTCAGAAAGAAAAGAAAAATATCTAACTGAACAACCAAAATCTCAGGATACAAAAACCCCATGTTTAAATTGTTACCAAGAATTCAGTTTCCACATCTTGAATGAGAGCCTGATTACTAGTATCTTTAAAGAAAWACTAATTTACAGAGTGAAACAGTTACAGAACATTGTGTGGTTAAACTATCCACTTTCAACACTTCCTTATGTTTAATCATGTAAAATTTTGAAAGTCTCATTTTTATTTAAATGTGAAATTAAACTAAACTCTGAAACCTTGAAATTATTATGCAAATGGAAAGCTTGTTTTCCAGTTAATCTTATCAGGAATGAGGAAGGAATAAGCCTAAAGTTCATGTGGATTAATGAGGAGAATTCTAGTGAAAAGCTATTTTCAGGGTTGCTTGTGTGCTTAGGGTATTTTTTTCCATTTGAGAGTTTAATTTTGTGGATTTTTTTTAACAAAACTATTGTTTCAAAGCATATTTTTTCCCACGCTTCAATTCTATGACTGTGCCAAAAATCAAGTGACATGTCAGCCACTGACAGTAGCTGAAGATTCTCCATTTGTAACTTATGCTTTCTGCTGTGGGGGGAACCAACCTTTCAGACCCCTGAATCTGGGTAACCCATCCCAGAACACCCACGTTCAAACTCAAGCCCTTCCAAAGTAAGCCGTTCTGCATGTGGGTCAATGATATGCCGCTGACTAGAAAAGCTGTAGCCCATAGTCAGGTTATAACAGATTTCAGAGATCCTTTGCCTTATTGTTGTAGTCACCGAGGCAAAATATTTAGACATCCCATTTTAATTTGTTGCCTAACTTTTCCTAAAGTGCTCTAGTTTTCCTCTCATTTTCATTATGCATTAYGAGACAATAGCATTATTTTATTTGACAACATTAAAATGTCTCAATGTTGAAGGGAAGAAAAAAACTTTAATAGAAAAACATGATTTTGGAAAAATTAGCAAAAATTTAATTACTTTTTATTATTCAGTGATCTAATACATATTCTAAACTAGAATGTCTTAAAAAAATGAGGGGACATTTAATAAAAATTTCAAATACATTAACTCTCCAGAAAAATAAGTCCTCTCTTACACAGACAAAAAGCTGTATTAAAGAACTATGTTGCATATAATGACACTTTGAAAGAGTTAGATCCTGAAATATTCTAAATGCACTACCAATTACAGACAGATGCATCCTGACTCACAATATTTCAGAGCTAATTGAAATACTGACAAGGCGTTTAGGATGACAACTTCAATTTCCCTTCTTACTCTTGATTCCTACCAGTTGGCCATGGCAACATGTAATACTGCACAAAAAGATATCAGGATTCTCAAAGCTACAGTTTCCATTGTCTAAAAAGCAAAGGAAAGGAAAGAGCAGTATTTTGCAAGGGCCTATACTGTATTGTGATTATTGGCACTGAAAATATTTCTATTTTATACTCACTTTTATTTAGTCATAGTGAATGAACTTTGATTATACTACTGCCCATGAAAATGGAGTACCATGTCCATCTTTCACTAATAAATGTTGACATATAACATTCAAAACACGTGAAACATTTATATTTAAAAAAAAAAAAAAAACAACACCACCAAAAAACCCAAACCAAAAACCCCACATGAAGAGTTCTGACTAGACTTTAACTCAATACATATTTTATAAGAATTATATATCCTGCATATCCTACACAGCTGTTAAGAAATAATCAAAAAGTTAAATGGCAAAAATAACACTATTTTCCAGAATTTCTGTGATTCTCAAAAGCCTTATCTTTATCTTGCTTTAACCTGGCTTTATTTTCATAGGTGTTAGGTACTCAGAGCTTTCAGACTTCACTGGATTCCTGATTTTCTTAGGCATGCATATGCATGATAAATAATGAAAATAACTAAGGAATACATCAGGTAACAAGCTTTATAAATTCAACAACTGTGAACCAAAACGTGATTTATTAAACATTTGTTATTACCCACTAACATTCTTCTTGAAATCAAAGGTGTTTTCTTAAGTTGTAGTAGTATAAACYAGCTCAGGCATTTAGATACTAATGTTAAAGAATTTGAAACACTAAAGAAAGCACAGAAAGTCAAACAAGTCATCAGCAGAAAGAAAAAGTAACAAGTTATTTTAGAACTAAACAGTCCACTATTTTGTATTGTCCCATGGTTTTAGCTCCACTTTTTACACAAATATTTAACAATAATAATAATAACAACAACAACAACAATGATAATGATAAGTGAGAACACCCTGTCCTTAAGAAGAAGGMAAATTGTAAAATGACATTAAACTTTCTAAAATTTTCTTGTCATTGTTATTTCAAGTTCAGTTTTTGGAGGGGAAATTATTCCTGAGAGAAAATCTACTTACAAACATGGTAATTGCCACTCACTGCCACTCAGCCATCAGCAGGTGTATTTTAAACCTTACTATGCCCACTGCAAAATATATATTTATAAATTCAGTTTCCTTCCAAGCAAAAGGTACCTGCAGTTCAGGTGGGGAGAAATGGTGATTCAGTAAGCCTACTTTTGTGGAAGGAATACATAAAGCTTAATCTGAGTCATAATTCATAAATATTAATCTCTTTTCTTTGCACAAGAAGAATACTGAATCTCAGTTTTTCTTAACTACATAAAAACAGATGGGATATAAAAGTTACGAAACTGTTGATTTAAAGAGATGATTTCTCTTCACATCAGCTGGCTTCTGATGTTTTTTCATGAAAGTCTTCTTTCATGACCACAGTGATTATGAAATAACCTCTTAAAAGTGGAATTGAGAGCTTTGAAAAAATGAAATTCCCTTTAGTGAATTACTACACTACTTCTTTTTATGAATTAACTCCAGATCTAACAGTTCTATTATTTAATGGTTTCCTATGTTCCTACAAATATATTGTAAATTTCCCTTTAAAATAATGTTATAATTATCAATTAGTCTACTTCTGCTATAAAAATAAACTTTGTTCATTTAGAAATAATATCTTATTGAATCTATGTGTCATCCATGATATAGTTTATATCTTTTCCAAACATAGGCTGTAATGCTTTGAATAAAATACTTCTAAAATCCTAAAGACAAAAGTAAGGAAACAGACCAACTTTCTCAGGTGTAACTGGATTTCTCATTTCTTGAGTAAGAAGTTCAACAGCTTTTAAAGTCCCAGCCGTTACTGTCCAATTCCCACCTACTTATTCCACAGAAATCTTAACTTTTACTTAAAAAAAAAAAAAATATGTATCCCTGGCTCCTCCCTAGTGATTCTGAAGGAAAGCTGAAGAGTTATTACTTTTTTTTTTTTTTCTTTTCCTTTCTTCCAATAGTGGGAAAACTGAATACAAAAGAGTGGGAAGTGTTTCATATTAATTTTATAGTTCTTCCTAAATTTTGATTGCTGTTGTGTTTATCTCTAATTCCAGAAAATTGGGTTGGAGGATAATCCAGATGAAGACACATTTGTTTCATCTGTCCAGCCAGTTATCTTGACATCTTTGGGAAACAATGAGTTTGAAGATGTATCAGGGTATTTCACTCAGCAGCTTTTGATCACTAGCAGATTTTGTGTACTAAAAAGGGGTTTAATTTGGATATTCTAGGTAAAAGAAAAAAAAAAAAAAAGAGCTGAGATAGCTAGAAGGAATGAGGTTTATGACAAGTGTTGTTCATGGATTCTCTTGAATGAATGTCAACTATTGTCCAGCTTACTTGGAATGAATCAAAAATACATGAACTGCCTATAACTGGCTTATGGACAGATATATTAATCTATGACCTATTGCAGGTCAGTTCTTAATAGCCTTGCCAGGGATTCTTTTTTTGATCTAGAGTTGTTAATACCTTTTACCAATGATCTAAAGCAGTCATTCTCTCTTCTCTTTTTTTTTTTTTTTTNTTTTTTTTTTTTTTTTTTTTTTTTTTTTTTTTTTTTGGGCTACAGGCAGGTCCCATTAACATTTCTTGTGAGTTATAATGCACTCTTCACAAACAACCTTAAATAATCAATATTAAAAAAAAGGTACCGTTCTACAGAGCACTGTGGTTCATGAGTAGTCTTCAGATCACATATTGGGATCTGTTAATATGAACTATAAAGCCTTAGGGTGATGAAGTATGCAGAGGTGCAAAAATTGCTTCAAGACAAAATAGCAAAGAGTATAGGGTACTATTACAGTGGGATCAAAACTGTTTGCTTTAATGGCTGTAATTCAACAAAACACATCTTAATGCAGCCAGATGCAAGGAGGACACCAGTCAATCAAGTCTTCAGACTAATTGTTTCCCTCAGTCAAAGCTAATAATGMAATCCTATGACAAAAAGACTCATTCACATACAAGGAGTAATTTCGCTCTGTATTCTATATTAATAAGATAACTCTTAGAATACTATTTCCACTACTCATGTCCACACTAGGACCACTTAAGAGGTTGGAAATCAAACTGAGATTTACAGAACTCAGTTTATTCATCTTAGTGAAGAAATGAGTGAATAGTGAGTGGAAAGAAGGAAAAGAAAAGGAAGAAAACTTGCTTTTGGGTGGGAATTCTATTCTTCATACCAGTGACATAAAAAGAACCAATGACTTAAATATTGCAGTCTTCAGTGCTGTGACCAATAAAGTTTGCATGCTCAACTTCAGCAGTGAAAAGCACAATGTGGTTAGAATGGGAGGAATCCCATTATTCCTGCAATGGGGTTTAAAATAGCCAGCTTATGGGGTGCTTAATCAAGCCAATAGGAAATGCCAAATAGTGGGCTATATCTGATACTCTTTGTTGCATGAATGTAAACAATTGCTGCAGAGATGCAGCAAAGTACCTCTGTGAAGCTAGAATTCAGAGCCTGAAGCCTTTTTCTGTGCCATGACACCTTTTGCATGATTACTTACTGGTAGAGCAATTATCTAGAACAACTGTGTTTTAGGCTATCATCAGGCTGTGGAGGTTTAAAATTTACAGGTTTCACATCTTGAGGTTGTGCCTTAGCCATCATATCTGTAGTTCAAGCAGCGCTCCTTCTGCATTTTACTTTAGACAATCACTGGATAGCAAGTATAGAAATAACCAAGGAAAAACAAACTGCCTGCTCTCCTCTCAGCTGAATACTCTAGCCATCGTTTGCAGATGAGGTTACTTCTTCCTTRAAAAACTTCTAGATCACTTCTATATCCCCTGTCCCCTTTGCAAAAAGATGAGAGCTTCAATATTCCAACTCTGTTAGGTTTGATTGGAGCACAGCTATTTATTTTGTCTATTCAAAGCTGCTAAGCATAAGAATGCCAGTGTTTTGTGTCCCAAATTGATTATTGTTATTTCAGAAGAAGCACTTAGCCTACTGCATACACACAGTTACCTGAATTAGGAACATTTGGCCAGAAACTCTTAGACCCCTACAGAATCTCAAGTGCTTCAGTGTGTTGGGCAGGATTTTCCTGGATTGCTCTTTTCAGTTCAAGGCTCCTAATTCCACTTCAAAGGTACTTTATTCTCCTTCAAACCTTTGTGAAAATGGGGCCTTATAAACTTCTGTATGTTTTTTAGGAGAAATCCTACAGCCATGTGTATAAGAAACAGCTTTACAAGACTATAATTGTCCCTTTTTGACATTTGAATTTGTGCATCTGTGAATCCTCCCATTTGTCCCATACCTTCATAGGGCTTAGAGATAACATGATTTCTTGCATTGCCCTTAAAATGCTCATTAAACTAGAGCTTTGCATTCAGAAAACTACAATCTCCTCTAATCACTATACTGCCGTTGCATAAGTACTAGGTCGCTGTGGCCTCTTTCCTGTTCTTTGCTAGTAGCTCACAACAACGTAGTCTCCTGAGCACTGACGTGCTTCTGCTGATTAAAACCTGGGAGTCCAAATATATAGGTATCTGGCTGAAAGGCAACAGTGAGACTAGATGACGGTCTTCTCATATTTAAACACAGCATAACATTACTAGCTGTGCTTTTTCCCATCTGTTTTACAAGAAAGAATTAAAAAGGAAAGTATTCCTTGTAGCTCCAGGTGCTTGCAATGCACCCACTTAACACAGATGGCAGAAGGCCTGCCTGTCAATGAGTGGAACTTCCTCTGCCAAGCAAACTAGAATTGTAGCTAAAATTGTATTGGTTTTGTTTTGCCTTTTTTTCTTTTTTTTTCTTCCACTCTGCCCACAAAAGGTAGGACATTTGCTTTACTGTATCTGATTTATAAAGTGCAGACTTTTCCTGATGCATGATATAGACAAAAGACAGTCTTGAAGGAGATGTCCTTCTCTTCCACCTTAAAAATTCTCAAGGTTAAAGTGCCTAAGAATTGGCACCAAATTCTTACAGGAATTTCACTTGTGTCACTACTGTCCTCAGAATTTAAAAGAAATTTAGGTGAACACAGAATTCTAGAAATGGAAGTCACTAAATCCAGTTTTTACTATTACAAGAAAAAAAGTCATATAATGCTTTCATAAATTCGTACACTAGTCAACCAAGCTGGATTGCTCCAGCACTTTTTTGATATGATTTCTCTGAAGTAGCTCTGCTCACTTAGCTGCCAAGTTGTTAATATCCCTGGCACATTAATTTAGTGTCACATAAAAACTCAGAGGTTTACTCTGATTTCCTTCTATGAATGTTGTTTAATCGCTCTGCATTTGTATTGCCCCATGGTTCTGAAAACTTATCTGTTTCCTCTAACATTTTGTCAAGAAGAAGGTGAAACTGAGAGTTGTTTTATCTTCTTACTGATGGTGGTATTCTCTTTCTCGTGAACAGGATTACTGTGTCCTTAGCTTCTCTTTTATCAAAGATCAGACTAGCAAAATAAATTAAAGCAGAAATTACATGCACAGCAAATCCACACAACCTTTTGAGATGCACACCTGCTTTGGTAGGCTACAGAAACTTTGAATATCTCTTCATACGTATTCATGTGTGTACAGCAAGTTATAACTTGCTTTATTGACTATATCTAAGGCATTTTTAGAATAGGTCTGGCCTGTTGTCCTGCTGATATAGCCTAAACTACTGAAGATGTATTTGTTTCACAGACAAATATTCAGCACATATGTTACAGGTCTCAGTCAATGTGGGTGCCGGCTAACAGAGGGCAGCTTTCCTGTCAGCTCTCAGGCTCTTTCTTGTCCAGTATTATTTTGATATATTGCTCAGGGAACTCTAATCAGAAACATACAGTCTGCATAGTGACAGCCAGATTACAAGAAGCAAATGTGTCTGTTGTTTGGGTGATTATATTTTTTTTTTTCCCTGTGATTGGCTACATGAATGCACAGACATTTGGGGGCAGAGTAGAAGGTAACCTTGGAACTGGATAGAGTAGGATAAATTATTCTACTAGGTTAAAATATGCCTATGGGCAGACTCTTTCCTTGGAAGCTAAAGAAGATATCAACTGATGTGATGAAGAAGTACTACCACTGGGCACTAGAGATTGCCAGAATAGTTGGAGAAGAAAGGGGATTGCTGTCATCTGCACAAGTAACAAAAGACAAGAAGCTAAATAGCCTGTTCCAAGACAGATCATTGAAAGGAATTAGAAATACAAATTAAGGGAGAGACTGAATGTTGGATTAAAAACTTGTTTCAATTATGCCATTTTAAGAAATGCATAATTTAAAAGTGATTTTTTTTTTTTTTTTCCCTAGCTAAGTCTCCAAAGAGCCCTCTACTGCAGTGTGTCATGTGGAAACCTTTTACACGCAGATTTTCTGGTGCACACAAAAATGCTTTGTATATCATAAAACATAGCTTTGTAAATCCATTCCCTGTGGTGTGTATCCTCTGCAAGGATGATGTTTGGACTATAAGTTAAAAATGATCAGTGATCAGTAGCTTGGCACACTGTCCTGATATTTGCAACGTACTGCTTACTTGGCAGTACATCTGCTACTGAAGGGAGACAGTTTTACCTTCTGCTTTGAGGTCATGTTTGCAGGAGTAACTCTTACTAAAAACTACTATCCTACCTGCCTTTAATTCTGTCTGTATTATCAGTAGTCTTGTTGCATTCAGCCAACCCCCCAGTTGAGGTCAGGTGTCCTCATTTCAGCTAGGATAAGTGAAAACATTCCAGCTCTTCTGGTCCRTAAGGTCTAGATGCTTAGCGGGTTCTTCTAATCTTTGCTCAAAACTGAAGAAAGGATACATCCTCTAATTAATCTGGGTTCATTTGTCCTCTCTTTGACAARGCTATTTACAGTCATGATCATTATGCACATTGGTAAATTATATGGACAGTGTAGGATCAATGGCTCTAAACATAACAGGAGAATAGAAGGCAATTTATGGTCTAAAAAGAGGAAACTGCTCAATTTTGAGAGTTTATCAACAGAGCTTTAATTATCCAATTTAATATTAGAAACAATGAAAGCTATAATTGTTTTTGAAAGCCACAATTTATAGGTGGATTTGTCTAGAGATTTTTTAAAGATTTAGAAATGTTGAGTAATTAAAATATATTTCCCCTTGCCCCTCCCCAATTAAATGGTAACATTTAAATGGAATTAAAGAGATGTTGTACTGCAAATTTTATTCCAAGCTAAAATATACGTATGATTAGTATTCTGAAAGCAAATTGAATCATAATTGTCTGAGACTGCCTTACCACTGGTAGGTATCTTTCCTTGTCACAAAAATGCAATGCTCTTTATTCATTTTACACAGACATTCCGTATAACCTCTGCTTAAATTAAAACCCCATGTTGTCTTTCTCATAGGCACCATTTTCATCCTTTGCTCTGTATTCATCCCTGCTCTCTTGAAGCTAAGATATTGAAAAGGATAAATTTGGCTTGATAGCACTATGTATAACGATGCTACTGTATGTTGCTAGGATACCATTTGGTGGTCAACTGTCTCTAGTGCAGCCGCTATTACTTGCCAGGCTGACAGACATATTAGCTTTTATCCCCCTTAAAGCTTGGGCTACAGAAAGTTTCCCTTCATTTTATTTCATTTTGATTTTTGGGGGGAGGTAAGCTTAGAGAGAAAGACATGGGAGAGGGAGAGAGATGTTACTATTTTATTTTATTTTCAGTCAATCTAAGTAACAAACATGTCATCCCAATGAGTTTAAAGAGAAACATGTACCAGTCTTTGTAAGTTTTATAATTTTTGGTACATAAGCTAATACAGCATCTAGGAGCTTGACCCTTACAAATTGATGGGCCCTGACATTATCCACCCGAGGGTGTTAAGGGAGCTGGCTGACGTTGTTGCGAGGCCACTCTCCATAATCTTTGAGAAGTCATGGAGATCGGGGGACATCCCAAAAGACTGGAAGAAGGCTAATGTCACCCCCATCTACAAGAAGGGCTTAAAGGAGGATCCAGGAAATTATAGGCCCATCAGTCTTACTTCAGTCCCTGGGAAAGTTACGGAACGAATCCTCCTGGGGGCTATCACAGGTCAAATGAAGCATGCGATTGGGAAAAGCCAGCATGGATTCACCAAGGGCAAATCGTGCTTGACAAACCTGATCACCTTC
The DNA here is from genome assembly GCA_035582835.1 of Phoebastria nigripes. Taxonomy (NCBI): domain Eukaryota; kingdom Metazoa; phylum Chordata; class Aves; order Procellariiformes; family Diomedeidae; genus Phoebastria; species Phoebastria nigripes. The sequence goes on along the minus strand of JAYKAV010002970.1, from coordinate 459,723 downwards.
TACGACAAAGTAACCTGCTCGGTTTATGTGGAGTGAGCAGTGGACGTTGTCTACCTGGATTTCTCCAAGGCTTTCGATATGATTTCCCACAGCCTCCTCCTAGAGAAACTGATGTGTCATGGTCCAGACAAGTGGTCCGTGTGGTGGGTGGGCAACTGGGTGACAGGCTGCACCCAGAGGATGGTGGTAATTAGCTCCTTTTCAAACTGGCAACCTCTCACAAGTGGGATCCCCCAGGGATCGATATTGGGCCCAACGCTGTTCAATATCTTCATAAGTGATCTGGATGATGGGATCAAGTGTACCCTGATGAAGTCTGCCGATGATATCAAACTGAGTGGGGAAGTGGGCACTTCGGAAGGGAGAGCCACCCTGCAGGAAGACCTGGATAGGCTGGAAGAATGGCCTAACAAGAACCTTATGAAGTTCAACAAAGACAAGTGTAAAGTCTTGCACCTGGGAAAACATGATCCAGGAGTGCAGCACAGGCTGGGATCTACCCAGCTGGGGAGCAGCTCTGTGGAAAGGGACATGGGGGTCCTGGTAGACAACAAGCTCACTATGAATGAACACAGCGCTGCTGCGGCAAAGAAAGCCAACAGGATGCTGGGTTGCATCAACAAAGGCATCACCAGCAGAGATAAAGAAGTCATTATCCCACTCTACTCAGCGCTTGTCAGGCCACACCTGGAATACTGTGTTCGGTTTTGGTCCCCGCTATGCAAAAAAGATGTGGACAGGCTGGAGAGGGTCCAGAGAAGGGCCACAAAGATGATCAAAGGACTGGGAAGCCTGACATATGAGGAAAGGCTGAGAGAACTGGGTTTGTTCAGCCTTGAGAAAAGAAGGCTTAGGGGAGATCTTATCATCATGTTCCAGTATTTAAAGGGTGGCTACAAAGAAGACAGTGACTCCCTTTTTACAAGGAGTCACATGGAAAAGATGAGGGGTAACAGGTACAAGTTACTCCTGGGGAAATTCTGATGGGACACAAGAGGAAAATTTTTTCACAATGAGAACAATCAGCCATTGCAATAATCTCCCCAGGGAAGTCACGAATTCCCCAACATTGGACACTTTTAAGATTCGGCTGGACAGGGTGCTGGGCCATCTCGTCTAGACCGTGCTTTTGCCAAGAAAGTTTGGACCAGATGATCCTTGAGGTCCCTTCCAACCTGGTATTCTATGATTCTATGATTCTAATCTGATGTCGTTTAGAGCCAGTGAGAAACTTTCACTGATTTATTGTGACTCTGATAGCACCCCTTGGCTTTCTCCCTGAGGATTTTGAGGGCTAAAAGCAAGAGAGACAGTAAGTTGAGCTACATAGCCATGCGGTGTAGCTGTTGGGGTCTAAAAGTTCATATCCTCTGGGGATGCATGCAGAGGGGAGGTGTGAGAAATTCACACTTGACTTACTCAAGAAAAAATGCTTTTTCCACAGAAACAAATAATGGTTGCTTTTCTTTTGATAGAATTGCTTATGAAACATTGACTTTTGGTGAAAATTCCTGAGTGCTGACCAATTCTAGAAATTAGTCAGCTTGACTGAGTGACAAAATATGAGTTTGCTACCTTAAAGTTAGATGTTGTTTCTTGAAAAAAACCAAACAAGCGAAAGAGCACCCTTCCCCACTTGTAGCTTTCTTTCTCTTCCTGATATGATTCCTGCTCCTACTTCTGTTCACATGCTCAAGACAATGGTGCACTATTATGAAAACGCAAAGAAGCTACAATCTACCAGGAGATTTTAACCTTGGTCTTCATCTATTTAAGATGTGAAGAACCCTGATAGCAATATGTATTTCTTCTTTTGGAAAAGAAAAAAAAAAAAACACACAAAGCTCTTTAGTAACTTACATTGCTTTCCTAACTTGATTTAGATCAATGGGAATTATCGGTGAATTTCAGGCTGAGTAGGACCTGAAMGTACAGTCTTAAATGCAATAACAAGAATTTAGGGAATAAGTATTTGCATGTGAAGAGTATTTCTTCATGTAATATCTGTCCAGCATAGGGAAAAGTAATTATATTCACAGCACACAAGTCTAACTGATAAGTGGTCTTTATACAAAGATGTCATTATTAAACCTTCTGTAAAGGATGTTACTTGTGGTGGGATACATCTCAACAACACCTGTGGTAGTGACTTTATGTACCTGACCATAGTCAACACAGAAGAAGGCATAGCTCTAGTATGTGATTTAGCTCACTTGTTTTAGACATCTACCTGTAGAATGAGATGCATTGCACATGTTTCTCTTAAAGATTATAGAAAGACCCTGAGGTTATAGACGACTAAATTTAGTCAGATTAATATTAATCTTTCTTGTGGGTTAGTATCATCTAACTTCAGCACCTAAAACAGTGATATTTGGTCATCTCTGTATTCAGAGGAAAGAGAAAATTGCCTTCAGAGAAGAGTTCAGCATCCTTGTTCTAGATCTGTCTCAGAAAGGGATGAAACTCCCTTTAGAGATGCCTAACTTTCATTTGACTGTAGTGGGAACCGTTATTGCAGTCTAGACTAAGCATCAGACTTTCAGAAGCCTAAGGTTAGGTGATATGAATACCACCTTTAATGGATGTCTATTATTTTACAAAACAGCATATCCTGCATACAATAAAAGTAATGAGTCACAAGCAAATATTAGTAAATTTCACAGAGGACACATGGTATTTGGGATAGCAGATGGACGTCAGGTAACAACTGATTAGGAAGTTACTCCCTAGTGTGTTCAAATATATCTGGACAGAAGGTGCACAAACAGTACCGCAGCACACGTGAACTCAGTGAAAAATTCTGGCCACATGCAATGTTGCTGGCCAGTCTCTGGCATTCCTCTCTCCACGTTCCTTTATGCCCAACACTGAATTCATGATTACTAACATCTGCACATTATACTGGCAGTGTATCATCATTTTCTGGCAGCTATGGATGCCAATGAAAGACTGTAACACTTCGCTTAAGCCATGGGCAGTTGGGTGTAGTGAGGTCCATGCAGTTTATTCTGAGAATTCGCTGGGTTTTTGGCTACTAGAAATACAAATGCCTCTAAAACCACCACCACCACCAMCAMCAACAACAAATCAAGCTCTAGCCAGGTACCTCAAAATTATATTGTGTTTCACAGATTTTTCTTACACCATTCAGATACCAGTATGCAGCACTGAAGAGTTTAAAAGCCAAACCAAATACTACCAGTAATAAAGAAACCAAACAGTAAAATTTGTGCAAACTATAATTCCTAGCCATTCTGTGCAGCTGCTTTTTCTGCAGCGTTTTCTGCCTAGTTTCCAGGGGAGAGATTGAAAACAAGTTTTGGTGATATAATACAGCCTCTTGCCTTCAACCTCACCAGCACAAAGGCAGCAATAAATCTGCCTTATTTGGCTACAAACTCATGGTAATGCTTTATCATTAGGAGGACACAAAGAAGGCATTGTGCATCAGTAGACATAAACCTTGGTCTTCATATGTTTAAGGTGCAATGAACCCCAGCGCTAACAGGCAAAGCAAGGAAGTTTAAGGAGTCACTGATTTAACAACACTCAAATAACCCCTTGAATCAAACGTTAATGCAATGAACACAGCCTCCTGTCTTGTTTGGGAGTCTAAACGGTCTGAGTTATAAGGATGCTCTGCAATTTTTCTTGGTACTTCCTATTGACTCAAAATTGAGTTTAGATTGATGAATACTTCCGTAACAACAACAGCAGCAACAAGTGTGTGTCTTATCACATTGACTCACCAGTGGTTTTGGGGGTTTGTGTATTTTTAAGTAAAACTGGTGGGTTTTTTTTCCAAGAAAAATAAAAATTCAGCACCAAAAATTTTAAAAAGAGAAGAAAAAACATGTTTTCCATAAAAAGCAGGAAAAAAAAATTCTGAACAGAACCTGGGTGTCTGGTTTTGACCTTCACTTGCAGTTGAGTATAGCATTTTCACTCAACAGCACTGAGGTGGAGGCATTGCTGCAGTGTGAAGTTCTGGGGCTGCTAATTGCTGAGGTCATCTTCATTTTGGRGAGGAGACCACAGGGACGAAACAAGGAAACGAGGAAGTTCTTAAGAAATTCTCTGACCTGAATTTTCTGTGAAAGTGATTTATATGTCTATTGCTACCTTTATTCAGTGAAACAACTTTTGTACCACTGACAGTACAAAAACAGCTATATCATTGATTTCTGCTTCCAGTTTGACACTGATTATTACAGCACAATGAGAGATGTTGTTATATTTTTTAAATGGCCAACTTTGTATGTTATGTAGTTCAGGCCTGGCTAATCTTTTCTTGCAAGGAGCTCAATACTGAAAAATCTTCCCATAGCCCAAAGTCACACGTATTCTATGGCACAGGAGTCAAGCACAGTCCACAGACAGAAGATATCTGTGCTCCTTAGACAGTTATTTATGCAACACTTTATTGTGGACTGAGAGTGGGATGAGCAGACAGCTGAGTCCTGAGAGACCTGCTGATGTTGGCTTAAAACAGCCAGTGCTGGCTCATTTCCTCACTTCTGGTGCAGATCCAGAAGGCTTTCCACCAGGAGAGCTTGCTCACAGCCATTCACATCACAGTTTCTGCAATGGATCCACACTTGAACTGTTCAGATGCCACAGGTTTGCCCATCTGGTACAGTTAAACCTATGGCTGTCACTCCCACACTAAAACGCAGCAATGACTTTCTCCACCCTTGACATCTTGCTGAGCTGGCTGTATCTGATAATGCGATATCTGCTCATAGCAAGGGAATATAGATTCTGGTGAAAATACTGGAACTGTTCATGAATCTGCCTCTGCTTGAGTCTCATTATTCATCTTTATATCAGTGCTGATCTCTGGATTGCATTCCTACTGATGTTTATTTCCTAACCTGTCACAACTAGTATCACTCGCTCGTTTCTGGTGTTGCATACTTGCCATTGGTACCTTTATCTTGTGGATAAACAGCCTCTTTGAGATTCAGCTGTATTAACAGAAAAGGTTACCATTGCCAGTGTCGTGGTTTGACCCCAGCCGGCAACTAGGCACCACACAGCCGCTTGCTCACTCCCCCCTCAGTGGGATGGGGGAGAGAATCAGGAGAGTAAAAGTGAGAAAACTCATGCATTGAGATAAAGGCAGTTTAATAGGTAAAGCAAAAGCCACGCACACAAGCAAAGCAAAACAAGGAATTCATTCACTCCTTCCCATTGGCAGGCAGGTGTTCAGCCATCGCCAGGAAAGCAGGGCTCCATCACGCGTAACAGTTACTTGGGAAGACAAATGCCATCACTCCAAACGTCCCCCCTTTCCTTCTTCTTCCCTCAGCTTTATATGCTGAGCAGACATCATATGGTATGGAATATCCCCTTGGCCAGCTGGGGTCAGCTGTCCCAGCTGTGTCCCCTCCCAACTCCTTGTGCACCCCCAGCCTCCTCGCTGGTGGGGTGGGGTGAGAAGCAGAAAAGKCCTTGACTCTGTGTAAGCACTGTTCAGCAGTAACAAAAACATCCCTGTGTTATCAACACCGTTTTCAGCATAAATCCAAAACATAGCCTTATACTAGCTACTATGAAGAAAATTAACTCTATCCCAGCCAAAACCAGCACAGCCAGTTTAGCCCCACTGTCTTTTCCTTCTGCCTGAGATTATTTTCCCCATCTCCTTACAGAAGTGCTGTTACAAGTACTCTGTAATTTGCATCAGTCAAAATGACTTAGAATAAAGACGACTTGTTATTTGCACATTTTAAAGAAACCCAATTTGCTTTGATTAAAATGTCTTCAGAATCAGAGACTGAGAGGAGGCAGAATGATGGTGGTCAGCTACAAGTGAACTGTGGGTGGTAGCCCAGACACAAATTTTATGCAGACTGCCTGTCCATTGTTAGCTTTAAAGCAAGCCCTAGGTGTGATTTCATGTCCCCCAACACTTTTCCTTGCATAATCCCCACAGATACCTCTCCACTGATAGGCTTTTTTTAAGACATATTTAATGAAAAAGTCCTGATTCAGACAGTGGCTTGTTGTCTATGGGAGAGCAATGCTGGATCTGCACAAAACCACATTGTCCACCTTGGAATCCATTTCTCATTGGCATTTGACACATTTTGTGTCTGTGCTGTATAAAGCCTGGAATGTGTTGACACATAGGATCCAGCAATGTCTCCAGATAGATTTGAATACAGCTGCCACAAACACAAGTATAATTCTACAGAAGCATTATCTGATTATCTGATTTGCTCACAGGAACAAATATCTATGTTACCTCTGCAGCATGTTTACATCACATGTGGGGTTGGCTATTCACAATAAATTTTTTTAATTGCTGCTTAAAAAAACTTATGGTTACAGAACTCACTTGCCAATACCAAGGGTGCTCTGTCTCCTTCCTGTCAGGAATAACAGGAATGGCACAATTGACTCATATGAAAGAAAACATAATTTCCTATCTGTATAATGCAACAAAAATATAATTTTGCTTTTTTTGGCAATTTCTTTGTATTATACTAAGCCAGAAAATATTTCTGGAACATGAATTTGTGGTACAGTTTGTATCCTCTTACTTGTGGCTTCTCTCATCTTCACCAAATCAAGACTTTAGCTGTTAATCTCACCCTGCTGTTGTCATTATGCTAGGCCTTTATGTATTTACCCAGATTCAGGAATACTCTGTTAGGCAAACACTAACATATATTTGTGGTTATTACAGAAATTTCCATATAATACTATTAGGTTGCTGAGACTTCTGTAATATGAGGTTATGGACACATATATATTGAATGAATAAAAACACTCTTCAGCAAGACTTTTCACTTCCTTAGAGTACCAGTCAGTTTTAGAAACGATCAGTGGTAACTTTCCTTGAGATCTTACTAATAATTGTTCAAGACTAATTTAGAGGTGCAAACAGCAATACAAAGGCCGCTGACAGCAAGCAGTTATTTGCACAGTAAAATGAGTGTGTGTGCTTCTTGCTTAGTTTAAAAATAATTGGTTTATTAACCTTAAATATATTGTTAACCTGATCATATTGTTAAGGTCAAATATAAAAACAGATAAGTTTTTGGGGTTTATATTAGTTGATGCATAGGTACGTGCATGTTCACATTTAGCACTCTTGAATATACAGTGTGATTACACATTCTGCAGAAAACAGAAGATTTTAGAGGGTGAACAGTGATAGCAAAGCCTAGGGACAGGAGAACTGAAATAATTTTGTTTTCTCTATRTTGGTGAATCTTAGTATTAATTAAAAGTAAAATACCAATATAAAGCTTAATAAATCCTGTGAGAAAGCTTTTGTCACTGTGTGATTTGGATAATTTGATCCTTGGTGAACTAGAGGTAAAACTATTGAGTTAAAATGTTAGAGAAAACAGTATTTATGTTAATAGATATTTGAACAGTATTTTTCTAGCCCTCCTCCATAACTCTCAAATACCACCAAATATATACTATTGTCGAGGAGCCACCAGGATGATAGTTGGAAAGAACTTGCTCTAGGGATTCATTTGAGTTACTCTGCCATGGAATAGACCAGATGGGAGAAATAAAGGGAATCCTTGTCTTCACAGGAGGGACTTTGATCGGGTGATTATTTTGGCTAGCTTGCTCCCCAGCACTTGAGGGAGTAGGAGTTCAATTACCTTTAGAAAGAAGTCATTGCCCTTCCTTGAGTAAGTAGCACTGTGACATGTTTTGCAGATAACCTTCATATGAATGAGAGACGACTTTGCTAAGGGCAGGCTGAAGTAGGACTCATAGACCCAGGAGATTTCTCCTCTCTGTTTGTTGCTGTTCTCATTTCCAGGTCCATCCAGTAGAAAGGTGGTACATGTGTCCCAAAGATACAAGCACAATTGGCATGTGGCTGGCCGCACATGCCAACACAGACAGCATGGACTTTTCCAGCACCCGTGTAAATACCAGCAGTGCTCACATACACCTGAACACAGACAACCCGGGCTTCTTCCTCCTCTGTGTCTCATCAGGTTTGAAGCTAACCAGTGAAACATGCACCTACCCTTGCCCTCTTGATTCAAAAAACCCCCTCAAGTACTAGTATGGGCTTTAAGTCTGACATCCATGCCTGGACCCTGGGACCCTTACCTAGACATCAGCTTGGACCTTGGGTCCTGGCCAGATGCAAGTTACCTCCTACTCATTGGCTAGTCCACCTTGACGCTCGCTAAGCCACATCACATGGAGAACAGATGGCAAGATCACACAGAAAATAGTAAAGAACAGGATTTAAAAGTAAGATAAGTGATCAGGTGCAGGGTTTGGCCAGAGGAGCGTCAATCACTTTTCCTCCTCTCCATCTTTCTGCACCTGTAGGTATCACACTTTGATCCCTCCTTTTCCCCAACCTTAGCCCTTTTCCTAAACATCCTGGAATAACTTAGAATCATAGAACCATAGAATCATAGAATCGTTTAGGTTGGAAAAGACTTTAAGATCATCAAGTCCAACTGTTAACCTAGCACTGCCAAGTCCACCACTAAACCATGTCCCYAAGCACCACATCTACACGTCCTTTAAATACTGCCAGGGATGGTGACTCCACCACTTCCCTGGGCAGCCCCTTCCAGTGCTTGACAACCCTTTCGGTGAAGAAGTTTTTCCTAATTGCCAATCTAAACCTCCTCTGGTGCAACTTGAGGCTGTTTACTCTTGTCCTATCATTTGTTACTTGGGAGAAGAGACCGACACCCACCTTGCTACAACCTCCTTTCAGGTAGTTGTAGAGCGATGAGGTCTCCCCTSAGCCTCCTCTCCTCCAGGCTAAACAGTCCCAGTTCCCTCAGCTGTTTCTCGTAAGACCTGTTCTCCAGACCCTTCACCAGCTTCGTTGCCCTTCTTTGGACACGCTCCAGCACCTCAATGTCCTTCTTGTAGTGAGGGGCCCAAAACTGAACACAGTATTCAAGGTGGGGCCTCACCAGTGCCGAGTACAGGGGCACAATCACTTCCCTAGTCCTGCTGGCCACACTATTTCTGATACAAGCCAGGATGCCGTTGGCCTTCTTGGCCACCTGGGCACACTGCCGGCTCATGTTCAGCCGGATGTTGACCAGCACCCCCAGGTCCTTTTCCGCCAGGCAGCTTTCCAGCCACTYTTCCCCAAGCCTGTAGTGTTGTATGGGGTTGTCGTGACCCAAGTGCAGGACCCAGCACTTAGCCTTATTGAATCTAATCTTGTGCATATTCCCACAATTCCCTTAAAACGTTCCATAAGTTTTACACAATCCCATAAGCCCCATAAAATACCCSTTTGTAGGTTTGTTCTTTCCCATGAGACCCATGATAATCCTGTTACCTTCCCTCGTATCAGTTACAAAGTTCTAGCTGAGCATCTCAGTAGCCTGTCGATCCGGGGCCTGAGAGTTCTAGTCCTCATTATTTTCTCCATTATATCCTGTTCATCAGGGTTTATGTATGTGAGTGGTTAATTCATTACTTTTCCTGTCTTTTGTTTTTGGATTTGTTTTTKTTTTTGTTTTTGTTTTACGTTGAATAGCTGTTAGTCATATATCCTCACAAACCAGATGCCCTTACATTCCAGGTGTCTACACATCCTTATGTGCCACATATACTTACAGACATCAAGCTTGAGTTTGTTCCTGAGTTTCTAAAAATTATTTCTGCAATCATTAATAGAAGAACTTGAAGASACATTAGGGAATGCATGAAAATACCACCACAGTTGGAAATGATTCTCCAGTTGCATCAGCATAGGCTAACATCACTTGGTCTACATTTGAAGAGGACAGGGCTGCACAAACTGAGTAGCTGGCATGGCCCTCCAAGATATCTAGGACAGAGAAAGTGTATATGGAAAAATATATATTCCAGGGAGGCACAAGTGCAACTGAGTGAAGACAGAGTAAGGAAACCCTTGTCATGGACAAAAGCTAAAAAAATCTAAAAAACCCTGGCAAACTATGGTGGGCCTGAGGAAACAGGAAGAAGGATAACCACTTTCTTAATGACTTATCTGTAGAGAGGCCATCTAGGGATTCATCCAGGCATCTAGAGGTTCAGTTTGAGGAGGGCTTGGTGAAGCACATCTTCTGGAGTGATGTCAGGAGAGAAGGTGGCTGTGAGAGGGAGCATCAGTATGCTTCACTATGAGGGTGGTAAGGCACTGGAACAGGTTGCCCTGAGAAACTGAGGATGCCCCATCCCTGGTGTTCAAGGCCAAGTTGGATGGGGCTTTGAGCAAACTGGTCTATTGGAAGGTGTCCCTGCCCATGGCAGGGGGGTTGGAACTAGATGATCTTTAAGGTCCCTTCCAACCCAAACCATTCCATRATTCTATGATTCTATGATCACCTTCTGCTAATTTGATAGAAATCTGAGTGGGAAGCAATTCTGCCTGAAGTTTTCATTTCTAGGCAACCTGCAGGGTAGATGAGTTGAAAGCTGAAAGCAACAACCAGCCAGTTCTTCTCATAACAACTAGTTTGAAAATTGCTGCACAAACCTTTTCATTTAATTTAGGACTTCAGGACTGGCCCTCCTTTGCAGAGACTTCCTGACAGGACAAGGTGTCATTGGTTTCTCTGAAACAAACTTTATATCAAATTACAAGAGTACCAGGTCACGGTCACTCTGAAATYCCGGTCAGTGTCACAAATGTGTGAAGTTGGATGATGATTGGTGAATTAGTCTCCTCCAAACAGTAACTGTTAAAATAACTGATCAGACGTAACATAATGCAAATAAATAATTAATTTATTCATTTCATTAAAAATAATTAAATAGAGTGTCTCATTCTTATATGAGATTTTTTTGTGGACAGCTAACTATTGTGCATGCAGCTTCCCTCTTCATCTTTGTTTTAATGAGTAAGTTACTTCGAATAAATGTCATACCTCGGGATGGCCAAGAGACAAAAATTGTGCTTTGTAAAAAAATTCAGATTTCAAAACTCGATCTCTCCCCTCTGTAAAGTGTGAACTCTAAATCTTTTAATTACTGTTGTATTTTAGTTTAAAAAAAAAAAAAAAAAAAAAAAAAAAAAAAAAAAAAAAAAAA
>JAYKAV010002970.1:417027-442351 GCA_035582835.1 Phoebastria nigripes | reverse complement strand
TGCAGAGGGACCTGGACAGGCTGGATTGATGGGCCAAGGCCAGCTGTATGAGGTTTAACAAGGCCAAGTGCCAGGTCCTGCACTTGGGTCACAACAACCCCATGCAATGCTACAGGCGTGGGGAAGAGTGGCTGGAAAGCTGCCTGGCGGAAAAGGACCTGGGGTGTTGGTTGACAGCCGGCTGAACATGAGCCGGCAGTGTGCCCAGGTGGCCAAGAAGGCCAACGGCATCCTGGCCTGYATCAGAAATAGTGTAGCCAGCAGGAGTAGGGAGGTGATTGTGCCCCTCTAGTTGGCACTGGTGAGGCTGCACCTCAAATACTGTGTTCAGTTTTGGGCCCCTCACTACAAGAAGGACATTGAGGTGCTGGAGCGTGTCCAGAAGAGGGCAACGAAGCTGGTGAAGGGTCTGGAGAACAAGTCTTAGGAGGAGCGGCTGAGGGAACTGGGACTGTTTAGTCTGGAGAAGAGGAGGCTCAGGGGAGACCTTATCGCCCTCTACAACTACCTGAAAGGAGGTTGCAGCGAGGTGGGTGTTGGTCCCTTYTCCCAAGTAACTAGCGATAGGACAAGAGGAAATGGTCTCAAGTTGCGCCAGGGGAGGTTTAGATTGGACATTAGGAAAAATTTCTTTACTGAAAGAGCGGTTAAACATTGGAAGGGGCTGCCCAGGGAARTGGTGGAGTCACCATCCCTGGGAGTATTTAAAGGACGTGTAGATGAGGCGCTTGGGGACATGGTTTAGTGGGCATGGTGGTGTTGGGTTGACGGTTGGTCTCGATGATCTTAGAGGTCTTTTCCAACCTTAATGATTCTATGATTCTATGATYCTATGATAAATCCTGCAGTATCACTAAAATACATTTCATTAGTGTACACATATGTGCATGTCTATGTGTGTATACACTCACAGAATCCCTCAAAATGTGAATTTAGGTCTGGAATTTAACATTTTGAGTTAAACTGCATCTGATGTCTGTAGAAGTCTTGTCATTTGTGCAGGTTTTGGCTGGGATAGAGTTAATTTTATTCATAGTAGCTAGCATGAGGCTATGTTTTGGATTTGTGCTGAAAACAGTATTGATAACACAGGGACGTTTTAGTTACTGCTGAGCAGTGCTTACACAGAGTCAAGGCCTTTTCTGCTTCTCACCCCACCCCACCAGCGAGTAGGCTGGGGGTGCACAAGAAGCTGGGAGGGGATACAGCCGGGACAGCTGACCCCAACTGACCAAAGGGWTRTCCCATACCATATGACGTCATGCTCAGCATATAAACTGGGGGAAGAAGGAGGAAGCGGGGGACGTTTGGAATGATGTCGTTTGTCTTCCCAAGTAACGGCTTTCCTGGAGATGGCTGAACACCTGCCTGYCGATGGGAAGTAGTGAATGAATTCCTTGTTTTGCTTTGCTTGTGTGCGTGGGTTTTGCTTTCCCTGTTAAACTGTCTTTATCTCAACCCATGAGTTTTCTCACTTTTACTCTTCCGATTCTCTCCCCCATCCCACCTGGATGGGAGTGAGTGAGCGAGCGGCTGTGTGGTGTTTAGTTGCCAGCTGGGGTTAAACCATGACATCATTTAACACCACCCCTCAAGTGAGAGCTTACTTCTTTCAATTCTAAAGATGCTGCCAAAATGATAATTTTCTTTTTAAATTGACCTGAGTGGCTACCTGGGATAAGTATGTATGATTTTTTTTTAATTTAAAAATACCATGTCTATCTGATTGAATAGTATAGTAAAAATATTAACAAGTTTGACATTAAAATGCATAAATATTTGTTGGAACCAAATTTTAATCTGTATCTGATACCTGATCCAAAGTGCAGAGTACAAAATTTAATTACAGAAATAGTCAACTAGTAAATAAAAATTGTACTGTGTGATACTAATGAATGTAATTTCCAAGTTAAAACATAAAATATTTAATAAATTTTCTAYAAGCTGTTCTTGTTAGAAAATGTATTTATGAAGGTCATCAATCAGTAAGGTCAGCTTGGATAAATTGTTGATAATGAATTGGTTGATCACCTTCAATATTTAAGAATGGACAGGAGCAGCTTGGGGGTAATGGGGTCCGTCCCCACCAGAACTTGATAAAACTCAATAAAATCTCTCTGATTCATATTTACCTCTCGTGTTGATGGCTGATGGCATGCATCAACCCTGACACCACATCATGCAGGATCAGTGGGTTTGCTTCTCAATAGAATGTATACTGTGCCCGCACAGTAGCCCTTGGTGGGGATTTCCCTGGCTGCCAGCCAGAAGTGGGCATCATGGATTCATGATGGACAAGCCCAGAGGAGCTGGGGCCTTGAGCAGTGTCAGTGTGAAATGTGTGTGTATGTGTGCTTGCACGTCTCAGAGTACAAATCTTAGAATACAAGATTGCTATTCACTCACTATACCCATCCTGCTGAGCAAATACACTTTTGATTACATGTCACTGCATTGTTCTTGCAGCCACCCCACTGAAATTTCCTTGTGGCAAGCAATGTACAAGACTAATGGCCCCTTTTTTCTGTCTTCCAACCTCTAGCAGCTAAATATTCTTGTCTTGTTAGTATTATATTAATAATGAATAACCAATACATTTCTTGCTTTGTATAATATTGTTCTTCTAGACCTCCTCTGTGTTATATGCATATATATCCACACGTACATACACACACACACACACAGAAAAATCTACTGCAAATTTTCTTTTGAAATCCCCACCAGCTAAAAAGCATTAGAATTGCCACAGGTAATAGGATTCAATATATCACTGGCTCTGTTAATTCCTTTATGCTTAATAACATGAAATTGAAGACATATCTCTTCTACACCCCTTTCTCTCACCTCCTTAGTGTCTTTGCTTGGTGCCTCTGGTGATACTTTTAAAACTTTTGCTTTTATTATTGTTCTACACATCAAGTAAGATACATCATGTAATGCAGAAACTTTACAATGGAAGAGAAGCAACCAAAAACTTAAACAGAAACAAAACAGCCTAATTGTTCTTATAATTGTATTTGCGTGAAACTCATGTACAAAGAAAGAAGAAATTGTAAGTTGTCTCTACTGAAAGTTTTACAAAAGTTACAGAAACAAGACAGCACTCACTTGAGTTTTGTTGTGTCGCAATAGCCTAATACCGTAAGTACCAAATGGCATGCTAATGTTAATGATCCAGCAAATTTCTGTGTTTCATTGGGTTGGTTTTTTAATGAAGTTATTAATCTGAGTATACATAAGTCTTTATCTGAGTTCCAGTAGATATAATTGCATTTTTATGAAGGTTGAGCAAGTGTTTGTGCAAAAGTATGGGCTTTTTTAATCTTTTTTTGCTAGCATGTGTAACAATTTGATTTTGCTTAAAATTCTGCATGGAAATTTTGAACACTGCTTGGCCTTTACTGTAGCTTTGGATGTTCGCTACCACCTCCTTAGTAACCATTACAAGTCAGTTATGTAGTATCAGTGTGCCCAATATACTGAAGAGGGTGGCTGTCACTTTAAAATGCATGACTACTGCAAGAACATAGAAAGAGGAGTATGTCATTGAATCAAAGATCCATCTGTGTATGATGGATGTCAGTATCCTGTTTCTGACATTGGCCAAGAATAGATTTATATGTAAGAATACCATTACAGGGGGAACAGCCACGTGACTGAAGTGATGCAAATAAAGAGCTTGCTTTTGTTTTGTAGTTTTTCTAATTCCTTGACACACAAAAACCCCACCCCAAAAACAAAAAAACAGGACAAAGAAAGAAAAAAAAAAGGAAGGTACATTTAGAGATTCAGGTTAGAAAAAAAAAAAAGGTTTTATTTTTTTCTTTCTGAGTATGCATTTACACACTCTTGTAACCATCACACATATGTGGAGGTTGTATTACTTTCTAAAAGTTTTGTTTAAAAATTGCCTCAGGTCTTCATGGTTTTTTTAACAAGCTGTATCTTTAATGCAAAAATACCCAATTTGAAAGACTAGGAAATATTTTCATTTTTATTTCTCCAGTATTTTCTTTATTTTGCAGAAAGGAATACTAAAATGTTATGTTTTCAGACAGGTAAAGAAGTCCTTTATTTTTGTCTACTTTTGACTGTAATTCTTCACAGAAACTACTTGTGAGTGTAAAGCGTTTGGGAATAGCCTGACATCTATGACAATATTCACTCTACATCAAAATTAAATCTTCTTGAAACTCTTTTCTTCCTTCATGTTGTACGACATCTAGAATGCACATATGCAGTTTGACATCGAAATGCCACAGCACTCCCTTGTTTAGCGAAGTTAGCAACAGAGAAAATATTATGCCAGTTCTTCTAAAGCCAGAAGTGCTTCTCTCTCCACTTACACATGCAGTTCAAGTTGCAGTCACATAATTGGGTCTCAGATACCTGAGAAATTGCCTCTCTCTCTCTCTTTCTCAAATCCCCATGCCCAAGTTAAGAACTACTATTAAAGGTCTCACTTTCATTCCCCAATTGCTTTTCTCTCAGAAAGCTTCACTGCGGTACCCTGGCAATTTGCTTCCTTTTATCTGTTGATTTTCAAGTGTGTTAAGTCAAAGTTAGAGAGTAGAGAGCTAACCTCTTTCTCAGGTTTTTCTTATGGATGAGTTTGGGGTATCTTATGGTGTTTTAAAAATGCAATTTAGTATATTATATTTAGCTCAATGTTATATAATCAGCAATTATAAGTCTTATACAATTATTATTTTTCACTGTGTGTGCATACGAGAGGATTCTCTCACTTGATATGTTTATTGCTCACAGCACTGAAAAAACACAGAGAGAACCTGAAGAGATTTGGGATCATAGTCTTGTTGGRTTCTTCTCTGGATTTCATCTCAGCTGCAGTTCTGCTCTTTTCAGCAGGGTAAACGTGACTGACAACTGAGTTACAAAACAGATATATAGACAGACAGATTAACTTYGTGCCTCATAAAGATTAAGCCCACATGTAGTTTTGAAGGAAATCTTTCTCAACCATAGTTGTTGGCATCAATAACTATATTCATTGCATGTGTCTACATGTTCTATGTGCTCTGTGATGAAAAGACTCTATTCTTTTTCAACATCAGTTCACATTTCATATACAAACGTAGTAGTCTTTTTTTCAGAAGTAAGCAAACTTTTATATCACTCAACCTAAATAAGTGGATTTCAGGGAAACTGGACATTCAGCATTCTGAAAATCAGGTGCTGGAGAAAAATAAAAAAGCATCTACAAGTAACAGTGGGTTTCATCTCTAAAAACAGCCATCTAAAGGTTAGGCATAGCTTCTGAGCTGCCTCTATAGTCAATGGAGAAGAATGAATGCCCCTACATCTCAGTTGTTGCTTTAGCTGCCCACCACATCTCAGTTACCTCAATAACGTCACAGCTTTGTGAACACGTGCACCTCCACTTCCTAATACTTGTTTCCCAGGCTGCATATGCCTGAGGTGAATTTCCTTTTGGCCTGTTTTATCATTTCTGAGGTCTTTCTTGTTCCCATCATCCTGCACCTTTACTTTCCAGCAGTGTTGACCCCTACTGCACTTTACTGTGAGTTGTGCTGTTCTTAATTTAAAGCTCTCCTCATCAGTTTGACCAGCCTTTTGCAAAGACTAACTTGGCTCCACTTTGTCAGGAGCATCCCCTCTCTCCCTACCAGTCCTCAATCCTCAAAGCGGGTCCCATGGTTGTAAAAGCCAAATTCCTGTCAACATCACCAGATGCACAACCAGATTGTTGACCTGCAGGTGCTAAAATTAATATAATTGTATGACTTTGGTGTGACAGGACTCAAAATMAGCCAGGGTTTTGAGGTAGATCTGTTTAGATTTTCTCCAGTCCAAAGACAGAATGGTATTTAAACCTAGTTTTAATTTTGTTTTTAGTAGACTAAAACCTAGAGTATGTAACTCTCTGAATAAAGAAAACCTACAGTTTTCTTGCTGTAGTAAAATAAACACTGCCAGAGAGATCTCCTGGGCACTGGAACTTCATTGCCTGTGCTATTAAATTGTTAGAGAGGTCTCTAGCATGATCTTGGCCTAGGAGAATAAGCAGATGCCCTGCCAGGGCCCTAGCAAGGTTTGGATTTAGCACAAGTCAGGCACCTTTCTCGATAGGCAGCATGTATTCAGCCACCCTCTTTTGGAAGCTAGGAGAGTATAATAGTATGGTCATGGGCCATTCCATGCTGAAGAACAGTTTAGGGAGCATTTTGTTTGCCAGTTTAAATGTAGTAAACATGATTAGGAAAAGCAGAATAAAAGGAAAAAAAATAGCATTAGAAACTACTTTTCTTCTGCCAGCTGTGCCCTCGCAAACAGGTTCTGGCTCTCAGTCCAGCCACTGAAACGCAGGTTTTTGAATTATGAGAAACTATATTCACTTCTTTCTAGTTCCTAGGAAATTATCTCCATCTTCTAGCTGACCACTTCGCCAAAGCAGTTTCTCAGCCCATGCACAAAATGTAAACTTCTAAATCTTTCTATGAGACTTTCAAGTCTTTTCTGTTTGGCCATGCTCAGTTAATCTCACCCACATATTTCCAACACCCCCCCCCCCCCCCCCTTTTTTTTTTTTTTTTTTTTTTTTTTTTTTTTTTTTTTAATTTCTGGAAGGTTCCATGTGTCCCAGTGACTTCTTAAAGGATTATAACCCAAGAACATACACACATATGATATCTTTCCTTAAATAGGGCATTACGCCCAAGCTAATTAGCTGAATTCTCAGCAGGGCTAATTAGCTTGGGCGGAGCTCCATGGTGAGGGATATGTTGTCTTTGGTTCCAGAGCAACAGTGTTTGGGCCAACAAGTGCTCTACACAGTCCTGTACTCAGCAGGGTAAAATTCTCCATCAGAAATCTGAGTTGCAGCAACCATCTTGCAAAACTTGGCTGGTTTGTATCTTCTAACCTAGTTAAAATATGTGATTTCTGCTGCTGCTTTTTCCTCTAGACATGGTATTTTCCAGTCTAATTCCATTAGTCATTTTAGAAACCAGTTTGTGTGAAAGCTGATGCACAAAATGTGCTGGCAGGGCATTGCARCAGGTGCATAGTCACCGTGCTCTATCATGTATAACCTTACAGAGACTAGAGACGCTAAAGAATTTGTTAAAATTATTATCTGTAATCCTAGACGTTAAAATGGGGTAATAGACCAAAATTTTTCTCTCTGTTGAAGAAGAATCCTGTTAGGAACCAATCTAAATTATTGATGGGTCATTTGTGCCTCGTTCCCATAACTGTGGGTCTGGATTTTCATGACAGATGGATGAGTTGATATTCTTGGTAGGAACTGCGCTCCCTGCAAATACATTAGTATACATACATGGTATTTTGCCTCTCTGAAGTCATGTACGTCTGTTTGGATGGCATTTTGCCTACTCACAAGTCAGCACAGAAGTCAAGCAATAGTAGGTTTAGGTGGACAGTTGGCATTACCCTGCAAATGTCCCTTTTTTCAGGAATTCTTCGTTCTGTGCCAGTATTACATATTGGCACCACATGCCTCTTCACACCTAATTACATGAGTTGACACTTAAGTGACAGAACAGAAATGGTTGACCTGAGGAGGAAAAGAAAGGTTGAAATTTATGGTTGCTTTTACAAATACAAGTAGTGTGTTTTCAGACTTGTTGGAATGTCAATGTACAGGAGGAGTCATGACCCTTTCACTCTCTCATGTTCAAGTAATTTTCCTAAAAACTAATGATCGTCAGTGTCCCCTGTTTTGGCACAGATGAATGTCTCATAAGGCTAAGTCCTCCTATTAAGAAATTGGTATTATACATGTACTGAACTTCTAAGGGGGAAAATTGAAAGAGAGAATTGTTCTGTTTCTTGTAAAATCAGGATAAGAAATAGTTTTTCTGTTGTAAAATCCACTAGAAATAAAAAGTGGAGGTACTATACCTAAATGTAGCCCACAGATAACTGGTTTGCGACTTCTGGATTTATGCTCGTTCTTTTCTAGAGCTCTTTTCCATCTCATCTATGTACAGTCCAACAGATAACAAGAGAGAGCTTAAAAGCAATTCTGTACAGTTACCTCTACACTTACTGGTAAGTAGTAGTTCAGCATCATTAGCCTGTCCTTTTCTTCCTCTTTTTCTTACTCTTCTTGTTTTTCTTTTCCCTTCTTTTTCCAATATTGGCAGAATACATCTACTATTTGTGTTGTCCTGGCTGAAAGACCATAATCCAGTTAAACTGGCTATTTTTGCAGAAAACTAACAAAACAAAACAAAACAAAAGAATTAAAGTGGATAGCTTGCTTTTGGATTGGTGAATGGTGGATCCAACAAGCACCCAGACTGCAGCAAGGAAGAGTGGAGGAGCAAGGTCCTCTACACATTTAAACATCAATGAGCTATTAGATTAGCTCAGCAGCTCATAGAAACACAACTTTAGGTGCTTCCCTGTAGACCGATGATACCTTTGGCTTTTCATTTTGGCAGGTAGCTGACTTTGGGGAACTGATTAAGCCTGACTGAGACTGTTACTCAAATTAGCAAGATGACTACTTTTTACTGAGGACATCTGCTAAACAGCTTCACAGCATCCTCACAATCAGGCCATTTTCTTCCCTCAAATCTATAAAGACAAGTTAGCTCTTCCATATTCACCAGAAGAAGACTAGAGAATGTCAGGTATCGCACAGAAAACTTCTAGGACATAATTTGCTTGCAACAGAGACAGTAAAGTCTTAAACAGCTTGTGTGTGTCTGCTTAAATACAGTTAAACTAGCTTGGATGCTCATACCCACATCACTTCAGCTAATTCTGCAATGACGACATAGCCATACTTAATCTATTTGAAATAATAACAATAAAAATAAAAATATAAATAATTATCTTCATGATCCAATTGCTCTAATTTGTTCTCTTTCAACCTGCTAAATTATTTGACCCTTCCACTCCTCCCAAAGTCATCAAAGGAAAGTAAACAGGAGTGAGGAACATGTGTCTTRCCTTTTCCCTTTTACTAGTTTGTGGGATGGATTGACCACACAGAAGAAAAGAACAGCATCCTACAAAATGGGAGAACAGCAAATGCATAGTCTTGGTTCATACAACCCCTCCCAAAAGCTTACTGTTACATCYGGGTATTCTTTCCAAAAGGGATGTAAAGATATAACTGTATTTTGAAAGCAAGAATT
This sequence comes from Phoebastria nigripes, assembly GCA_035582835.1. Lineage (NCBI taxonomy): Eukaryota > Metazoa > Chordata > Aves > Procellariiformes > Diomedeidae > Phoebastria > Phoebastria nigripes. Next base: position 433,199 of record JAYKAV010002970.1, on the reverse strand, counting down.
TAATATGAGTTGCAAGCAGTGACAATACAACTTTGTCTTAGAGATCTATAGAAAAGTTAATTTATCGGTTAAAAAAAAACTTGCCTGCAAAACAGCTGTTGTTGTTTAAGACGGAATTAGTCCTCATCCACTGAATATCGTGATATGGATATCCCACTGGGCATATCACCCAGTTAATTTATCGGTTAAAAAAAAACTTGCCTGAAAACAGCTGTTGTTGTTTAAGAAGGAATTAGGCCTCATCCACTGAATATCGTGACATGGATACGCCACTGGGCATATCACCCACATACGTGAAGCAGTCTTCGAGACTTTGATTTATCCTAACTATAGGCATCAACTTGTATGCCCTGATGGGGAGTTTAATCTAAATTAGTAGCTCAGACTTTCTTGATAATTGATAAAAAGAATGAAGTACTTGCAGGCAGTGATTCAGATGGAAAGAATCACCTTCTAGAGGTGCTTCTCTTCCTCTTCAGTGCCTGCGTAAGAGTCCTGGGCTTTTTGTTTTGGCACTGTAGTGGAATTAGGTGGGATAAATGTGGGTATGTTTCTGGGTTCATTCTTAGTTCAGTTCAGTATAAGTAAATTGAGTTTGCCTAAATGACTTGCACTGCTTCCTTAAAACAATCTGGTTTATTTGGCCTGAAATGGGACAGCAGTAGTCATGCATCCAGTTATCACATCTCAAGTGAGGAGTGATAACTAACAGCTATGGAGCTGTCATCTGCTGAATAGCTCCAGCTGTTCTGTAAGCCAGCATCTGGCTACATCCAAAAAAAAAAAAAAAAAAAAAAAAAAAATCAAGAAACATTCTAAGTTCTTCTCTTAAACAGTCATTTTTCTCTTAAGCAGTCATTTTAGGGCATTACTTTTTTTTAGGTGTAATAACATAAAATATAAAAAGGCATTATTTTTGTAAGATGTTTAATAATATTTACTACATCAGTTCAAAAGTCTAAGAAAGCAGAATTAAATATGTATGATTTTGGTACAGCCTTAGGTACTTTTGTGAGTAAGAATAGACTACAACAGTTCATGCTTACAAAATATTTTCTTTGCAATATATTTCTTTGCAATAAGAATTTATTTTAAAATAACTGTTTATAAATTACGTCAGTAATAATTTTGCCTAAAGCTTCTGTAAAAGTAACAAAAAAGGGGGAAAGGCCCCCAAACAACCCATGTTAAATATTTGCACAAATAGTTATGCATGAAGTTTCTGAGGATTTTCCATTTTTGTGAGAAACATAATTGGTAGAAATGTAACTCTCTAAATTGAGGATTTTGAGAAATCTAAAGATCGGGGGGGGGAAATRCTGTCTGGTGGGAGAAATGTGGATATTATATCTCTAAAACTACACGGGAGGCCAGATCAGGGAAGTGTATATGTTGGGAAAAAATGGTGTAACAAGGTGCACTGATGAAATATAAGCTGCATATCACACTGGTTCCTATTAGTTCCTATGGCTTCTCTGTGGTTCCTATAAACTTCTAGGGACCTCACTGGTGTTTGCGTATAAGGCAATAAGGATGAGAAAGTATAATAATCCACAATATCAAACCCAGAGAATCCCAGTTTCTAAGCAGTGTTATCCTGCCTAGATACAATAGTGGTTTCAGTGGATTTACTTATGTCCTGCTCTGCCCTCAGAGCATCAGGCTGGCATTTTTTTAGAAATGTCACTTGGAAATATGTTCCTCTTGTGACCTCCCACTTGGTATTACAAGTGCCCCAGAAATCTTCTAAAGTGAAGCAACTGAGCTACTGCAAGGCCTAGAGGGGAATGAGAGGAATGACATTTTAAGGGGCAAGAAATTTTTTACAACAAATTTTGAAGGTGACAAAAGCTTCTGGACCAGAATTAAGGAGGGTACTTTGACAAGTCCAGCTGCATTTTTCTAAGACTTACAATTGATCAATGGTGGGTTAAGAGAGAAGAGAAAAAAGTATTCAAAGCTATTGAAATACCACCACCTAAATATTCATTGGAACATTTGCTGTTTCTTGGTATGATAATATATTGAAGCAATTCATACCTAACCTTTCTCCAAAAAAGGCCACGCTCTTTAAAATCTAAAGCTGAATGTGCACTAAAAAAGTTGTACTGCTTCACTATTCTCCCCTGAGAGTTATGCCAAATCTGTATGGGAAGAGAATCTGTTTTACCTAGATAATTATCTCCAGTTCTGGTGACACTCTGCATAAATGTATGGAAAAACATCACAGTGTTTTAAAGATACCTGATACTGATACAAAACCAATATACAGGCATGCTTTCCTCATTTGAAGAGGAAGGGAATATTAGAGCATATTCCAGATTTTTTCAGCAGCACTGTCAACAAATACTGATTTCCAACTAGAATTTTTGCCTTTGGAGTTCATGATGTCAGTCTGTTTGAGAATTACCAGGGCTTAGAAGGCCGACGAGATTGCAAAATTCAGTCATAAATTCATTAACATATGAGTAAGCTTTAGAAACACATGGGTAGGTTTTAGAAACACACAAACAGGCTTTAGAAATAGCTGTGTTCTGCAATTCATTCAAATGCAGGCAGTCTGCCTCCAGACAGGTCTCAGATGGCCTCTCCTCATGCTCCATGGTTACTCTGGAGGATGCTGCCTACAGCTCTTTGATGTCATGGCTGAGAGTGCTGTCCCCACCAGCAAGGTAGTAGGTATTAGCCCCAGAGCAGGGTGATAGCTGGAGCAATGGACATTCATTTATGGACTTCATGATCTTTTTCAGTATCAAACTTCTCTAGATTTTTTTTTTTTAAATACTACAAGTATCCCAAGCGTTGAAATGTTCTTGTTTCCTGTTTCACAAACCTCATTTGAATGTTATCACTCTCCCWAATGAGAACTGTAACAACCTTGTTTTGCTTACCAGCCTGCCAAGCTAATGAAGAATGGAACATTCAGCAAAACAAAAAATCCATATCAATATTACCCCAGAAAATATCACTTCATAAGGAGCTATTATATCTCAGTATGGCCTCAATATGCTGTGAAATCCACACCTAATATATATGTACAATAAGAAATACAAGTGTGAGATTTATCTTAACTAAATATAACCATCAAACACTTAAACACAGAGCTTAGCAATTTGGTTTCCCTCTTTAGAGAATACAGAGAGAGAAGTACCACTGTTGAAAACCATGTGACCAAAGGTACTTTCTACAAAGTGTGCATTTAGATGTTCAAAAGTACCTGTAGACACCTGTAATTAGGTAGTCATGTATCCTTCTAAACAGGAGAGAAGAAGCTGGCAGTCTAAAGCACTCATATCACTTGCTTGACAAAAGAAATAGCCTAGGGTGATGAGCTTAGACTAGCTGACATACCTGACACAGTATGGTCTAGAGATCCTTTCTTCAATGATTCTAGAATCATAGAATCATAGTTTGGATTGGAAGGGACCTTTAAAGGTCATCTAGTCCAACCCCCCTGCCATGGGCAGGGACATCTTCAACTAGATCAGGTTGCTCAGAGCCCCATCCAACCTGAACTTGAATGTTTCCAGGAATGGGGCATCTACCACCTCTCTGGGCAACCTGTGCCAGTGTTTCACCACCCTCAGCGTAAAATATTTCTTCCTTATATCTAGTCTGAATTTAACCTCTTTTAAATTAAAGCCATTCCCCCTTGTCCTGTCATTACAGGCCCTACTAAAAAGTCTGTCCCCATCTTTCTTATAAGCCCCCTTTAAGTACTGAAAGGCCACAATAAGGTCTCCCCGAAGCCTTCTCTTCTCCAGGCTGAACAACCTCAACTCTCTCAGCCTTTCTTCATAGGAGAGGGGTTCCATCCCCCTGATCATTTTCGTGGCCCTCCTCTGGACMYKCTCYAACAGGTTCATGTCCTTCTTGTGCTGAGGACTCCAGAGCTGGATGCAGTACTSCAGGTGGGGTCTCCCCAGAGCAGAGTAGAGGGGCAGAATCACCTCCCTCGACCTGCTGGCCACGCTTCTTTGGATGCAGCCCAGGATACGGTTGGCCTTCTGGGCTGCAAGCGCACATTGGTGGCTCATGTCCAGCTTTTCATCCACCAGTACTCCCAAGTCCTTCTYGGCAGGGCTGCTCTCAATCCCTTCATCCTCCAGCCTGTTTTGACCTTGCATGTGGCTTGTTGAATCTCATGAGGTTCACATGGGCCCACTTCTCAAGGTTGTCCAGGTCTCTCTGGATGGCATCCCGTCCCTCGGGCATGTCAACCACACCACTCAGCTTGGTGTCRTCTGCAAACTTGCTGAGGGTGCACTCGATCCCACCGTCTATGTCATTGATGAAAATATTAAACAGTACTGGTCCCAATATGGACCCCTGAAGGACACCACTCATCACCAATCTCCATCCCGACATCGAGCTGTTGACCACTTCTCTCTGGACACAACCATCCAGCGAATTCCTCACCCACCGGACAGTCCACCCATCTAAACCTCTCCAGTTTAGAGAGAAGGATGTTGTAGGGGACTGTGTCAAAGGCCTTACAGAGGTCCAGATAGACGACATCTGTAGCTCTTCCCACGTCCATTGATGTAGTCACTCCATCGTAGAAGGCCACTAGGTTGGTCAGGCAGGACTTGCCCTTGGTGAAACCATGCTGGCTGTGTTGAATCACCTCCCTGCCCTCCATGTGCCTTAGCATAGCTTCCAGGAGGATCTGTTCCATGATCTTCCCAGGAACAGAAGTGAGGCTTGCATGTCAGTAGTTCCCCAGGCCTTCCTTTTTTCCCTTTTTAAAAATGGGTGCAATGTTTCCCTTTTTTCAGTCACCAGGGGCTTGACCTGACTGCCATGACTTTTGAAATATCATGGAGAGTGGCTTGGCAACTACATCAGCCAATTCCCTCAGGACTCTGGGATGCATCTCATCAGGTCCCATGGACTTGTGCACCTTCAGGCTCCTAAGATGGTCTCGAACCTGATCTTCTCTTACAGTGGGAGGGACTTTGCTCCCCCAGTCCCTGTCTTGCCGTCCATCCACTTGAGAGGTGTGGGAAGAGAGGTTGCCAGTGAAGACTGAGGCAAAAATGTTGTTGAGTACCTCAGCCTTCTCCTCATCTGTTGTTACCAGTTTGCTAGTTATGTTCGTCAGGGGGGTACACTTTCTTTGACCTTCCTTTTCTGGCTGACATACCTGTAGAAGCCCTTCTTATTATTCTTTGTGTCCCTTGACAAGTTCAGCTTCACCCATGCCTTGGCCTTCTTGACCCCATCCCTACACAACCGGGCAACATCCCTATAGTCTTCCCAGGATACCTGTCCCTGCTTCCACTGCCTGTGSATTTCCTTCTTGCCCTTTAGTTTGACCAGCAGGTCTTGACTCATCCATGCTGGTCTCTTGCCTTTCTTTTCTGATTTCTTATACCTGGGTATTGAGAGCTCTTGCACTCTATGAAAAGCGTCCTTAAAGATCTGCCAGCTCTGTTCTGCTCCCTTGGCCCCGAGGGCAGTTTCGCAGGGGGTCCTATTGACTAACTCCTTGAACAGCTGGAATTTTGCTTTCCCAAAATTCAGGGTCCTGACTTTACTCTGCACCTGACCCATATCTCTCAGGACCGTGAACTCCATCAGTGCATGATCACTGCAGCCCAGGCTGCCTCCAATCTTGACGTCTCCGATTAGCTCACTTGCTTTGGTGACCATCAGGTCCAGTATCGCATCCCCTCTGGTAGGGCTGTCTATTACCTGGCTTAAGAAGTTATCCTCAATGTAATCCAGGACTCTCCTGGATTGCCTACAGCATGCTGTGCTACAGAGGGTTTAGATGTTCCTCAGTCTGGATAAAGCCATTTGGGAAATGTTTTTGCCTGCAATGTAAACTTTCAGACAGATCTTCTGTGGAACTTGCAAATCACTTTTGCATTCTCTTATAATGCTGGCTTTCTGATGCTTGAAAAACCCATCTTCATCAGCTCTGTATCTGAAAAAGATGAAATACCTTTTTACAAAACAACACTCGTTTTCCTCACTTTAAAATTCGTTTTCACTCCTACCAGATGTTCTTTCCAGGTTTCAAGGAAACAAATGGAGTCATCTAAGTTGTGAAGTTRTCTTCACAGCACAAAATTTGTAATAGATCATTTACTACCTACTGAAACATCCCCGAGGTAYTCATGAGTCACAAAGGCATTCCTTGGATCTGAAACCCTTGTGGGTGTCGCAAAAGGAGTTCTTTCTTCATCTGCAAGTGTTAGTTTAATCTGGTGACATCCAAATGCCAGAGCCAAACTACTGAAATATTTTGTTCCTGACAGTTTAATGAGTTGATCAGCTAAGTGTGGAAATGGGTAGCTGCCTTCAATTGACTGAAGTTTTCTGTAGTCAGCAAAATCATTTACTTACCATTAGATTTATTTATTTTTTTTAATTGCAATTAAGATGTTCAAATGTTACGTAGATTGCTTAGCTGGGCCAGCTTTCAGAATGTGATTAATTACCTTTTGTCGTGGTTTAACCCCAGCCAGCATATAAGCACCACACAGTGACTTGCTCACTCCCATCCCGGTGGGACAAGGGGGAGAATCGGAAGAGTAAAAGTGAGAAAACTCAGGGGTTGAGATAAAGGCAGTTTAATAGGTAAAGAAAAAGCCGCGCACACAAGCAAAGCAAAACAAGGAATTCATTCACTACTTCCCATCGGCAGGCAGGTGTTCAGCCATCTCCAGGAAAGCAGGGCTCCATCACGCGTAAAGGTTACTTGGGAAGACAAATGCCATTACTCCAAACATCCCCCCTTTCCTCCTTCTTCCCCCAGCTTTATATGCTGAGCAGACGTCATATGGTATGGAATATCCCCTTGGCCAGCTGGGGTCAGCTGTCCCAGCTGTGTCCCCTCCCAACTTCTTGTGCACCCCCAGTCTCCTCGCTGGTGGGGTGGGGTGAGAAGCAGAAAAGGCCTTGACTCTGTGTAAGCCCTGCTCAGCAATAATGAAAACATCCCTGTGTTATCAACACTTTTCAGCACAAATCCAAAACATAGCCTCATACTAGCTACTATGAAGAAAATTAGCCAAAACCAGCACACCTTTTTACCATTATCTTATTTATTAAGAAGCTGCTTCATGGAAACCCTCTAGAAGCACAGTCCAGCCTTGCATTCAACAACATTTTTCTCAATCTTATTTTTGGAGAACGCAGTAGTAATCAAGGGCTAAATCAACTACTCTAATCTCTGCTTTTTGCTACCCATAGGTCCTTTTCTCTAATACTGCCTTCAAATGCCTCACATGTGAGTATCTTAAAGGCATCAATAATGTTAGACACTACTCTATGATCTTATTTCTAATTACTTATACACCCTGTGCAGTCATAATGGTTGCTTTTACCCAGAAATCCAGTTTTAGTCTAGTGAAACAGAAGTCCCAAATGGATCTTTCTGGCTTCAAACAATTCGGCAAGCTCATTGTGACTGTATCTTTCCTATATGCTTAGCTGAAAGAAGATTAATTAATCTCATTCACATAGTAGCTACAGGAAATATCTTTATCACTACAAGAATCTAAATGTCCGTGTACCCACTCACTAGAAGAGTATGAATATTGTTCAAGATTAAGCCTATTTCTTTATCACAACGTAGGTTTTTGAAATACCTTTCAATGAAATTCATTCTCAACACAACATTAAAAATATCATTTATCATAAGAAATAGCCATTAATATGCAAAACCCCCTGTTTCTGTGTGAGATGGATTTTTTCTGTTGTCTATTCTACCTGGCTGATGATTAGCAGTAAACTATATCATTTCTCCAGTACACACTTTCTTCTTTCAGCACTGCTTACTTTCCATAGATCAAACTTGGTTCATATCATGAGTTCAGCATCACTAGGCTTTTCAAGTGTCAGTGTCCCCAGGCATGCAAATGAATACTGGGCAGTTCTGTTAGTTGTGGATTGTATTAGCAACTTCTAATTTCTTTCTGGCTTCTGGCTTCCATATGATTAGGTAATTGGCTCTTCAGTGGCCTTTGCCTCCACTTCATTTGCAAATGCCATCTAACTTTGTAACCATTTTGAAAAATGTCCCTTTCATCAGACTTAGGCTGTCTAAATAAGCTAGTTTAGGCACCAAAAATAGTCTAACCACAGCAGTGTAGGACTCCACATGCTAATTTCTTTTTATTTCCTTCTCACTGAGAAGCTTGTTTACAGCTAGTCCGTGTATGTCTGTATCATGTCTCAGCRTAGACATACTATTTGCCCTATTCCTTTAAAAATCTGTTAGGGTAGAAGACAAGGAGACTAAGGGCTATAGAGTTAGTGCTACCATGAAGTAGAGAACAAGAATGAAAATATAACTTTGAGGATAATATTGTTTACTTTATTCCAKTAAATTTCTTAGACCAGTAAGTTCCTTGTTAGAAGAAAACAATTCTTAGCATCCCTCTGCCACTTTTATATCATGTGTGGCTTACCTGGAGGGGACAGAATGAAATGCAAGTGCTTCCTTTATTTACTTTATCTTAGGGAAAAACAGAGACCTGATTAAAGAGGAGTAGGAGAACAAAAGTCTCTCTGGGCTCAGTTCTGCAACATAACGACTCAGTGGTTGCTGGAATCACAAGCTCTTCRGGTCCCTTACACTATTAGTTATAAATCTTCTTCTTGAGACCCAGGAGCCTGGTTTAAAATCCTAGGAGCTTAGAAATGCTACCTTAATGCTGTTCCCTCAACAGTGCTGAGAGGAAAATGATCTTTCTTACCCTGTTTATTGCAAGCCATATTCTGAAACCTTCATTTACCTCTGGCAATCATGTAATTGAGCCAATTTTTGTGAATGTGTTAAATGTTCATTATTTAGCCCTACATTCAGAGCTGGTGAGAGGCAATATTTAAAATATATCAGATGCTCAACAGCCATAAAATACTCCATTGAAAGAATATCCTAGTCCATTCTAGAAGTTCTGACGTTCAGTCTAGTAATTGCAATTCAGACTGATTAAAGCACATGGAAAGGACACTAAACTGCAAGTTATCTCTATTTCACATAGAAAATACCTGCTTTTTATAATGAAAATAATAGTGTGAAGGTGCATGCTAATTTTACCTTGTAATCACATTATGAATATAGTGGGAAGGACACTTGTGCAGTGGGATGGCTGTATATTCATCCTGTTATATAGTACAGCTGGAAGTATTAATAGATGGCATAGATCCTTCCCCAGGAACTGGAATCTCATCTGTGGCTGCATAAAACCTCAGCTTTATGCACCAGAATTTTCTCACTGCCTAACAAGGGAAAAATAATAATAAAAAATAGAAGCAGTTTGTATACTGAGAGATATACTGATATACTGAATTTGTATACTTTCTTGATACATTGGCTAATAGGTGGTGCCGATTTAATTAAATGTTGAAAAATATTTAATCTCAAATAGATTTTGAATGGAACAATAGAACAAAAATCTCTGACTTTTTAAGAAAAGATCTCTACAGATACCCTTGATTCTTTTTGGAAAATATATTGTTTCATTTCTTCTGCTAAAGAACCTGATACATTTCTAATATTCTAAATTTTAAGTTTCAATAGAATAACATATATAGCTTATTTAAGTGCTATCTTTTTACCTTGGAAAGCACCAGGGTAAAAATGGTTGTAAAGCTACTAAGACATATAAGGTTTATTTCTCATTTTATCCTTCAAAAATCCATGATCTAGTTTGTTTACATGACAGATGACAGGAAACATTCTGTTTCCTCAAGTTTGTCCAGACTTCAAGGGGGGGAAGTGGTAAGAAACCTCTAATAGTCAATACTAAAGGACAAAAAGATACTAACATGATAATCTCTGCTGTTAGCTACCACTTTCATACAGATTATATTTTTAGGATAAGAAAATCGTAGTATTGGTCTTCTGATAGTGATCAGGTAACAAGCTCTAGTCTGGTGTTCATAAGAACAGATAACTAGCAGGATTCTTTTTTCTTTATATCCCTTGCACCTGACAATTTTTTAGTTCTTTGCACATAATGAGAATTTACATGTTTCAGAAGAGTTGATTTTTAGTTTAAGGAACTGAGACAGAGGAGCTGTGACTGTAACTACTGGTATCTGCACTAATAAAGTCAGAATGCAAGATATCACTGAACCAGAGTTCTTGTTCACTCATGTTAGTCACCAGATTTGTAATAACAATAATAGTAAAATCTGATTGAGGGTAGTTCCATAAGTGGCTATGGCTTCAAGGTCAGCATCAGAATATGAATCCTGTGCTCATGCAACCTCCTATGTAAAGGTGTTATAAACTAGTGGCTGTATACACAACATATTACCATGAAGAACCACATAACCGTGAAGTGGAATAATTGTTTTTTGACTCTCAGGTTTCTATAGCAAATGAAGAGAACTTGCTGCAATGCTAAGGTGTGAACTAACATTTGTGATTCAGCACCAGCTCCATTCATGAGTACAATACTTAAATCCCACTGAAATGGTTCCTTTCTGCCAGATAGAATCTATCAACAACAAATGACTGGAAACTAAATTTTCCAGTATCTTGCTCCTTTATGCAGTATTTTCCATGTATATAGACATGCATGAGCCAGAATGATTTAGCCATTCACATTGGCAGCAGTTTACATGCTATTTGCAAGGAAGTAGATGATTGTAACAAGGTGCAAAGCAGCAGAGGATCTTGCCCAGGTGTATTATTTCTATCTCTTTTTCACTGTGTGCAGTCTTACATGTCTGGCATTTAAGTGGTTAGAAAGTTCCATTTCAATAAGGCATTTGAAAATCCCAAGATRTATTCTGTGAAATTTTCTTGAGTAAGAGCTCTGTGGGTAGTTTGTTGCCTAGCAAGAAACTGTTTTACTTATATAACTGAAATCTATGTCACCAATAAGCTGTTATAATAACTATTCCAAAATATTAATTAATTTTTATCTTCATCCCACTTTTATTTTGCTGTAACAATATTGACTCAGTAATATACCACAAAAGTAGAACCATTACTTATTTTCAAGAAAGGCTTACGAAATGTATATGTAGTAGAGAAACTAGCTTTTTTTTTTAGGAGAAAAAATCATAATCAAATGAAATTCCTCCTCATTCATCATTTACAACTACCAAGCAGCTAGTTAACTTCAAACAATAGAACGAAAAGATGAAATCCATTCTGAATGTGTGAGATACCATTGTTGCATTTGAACAGAAGAAGACATAGACAGATGGTGACAGAGAGATGGAGAACACTAACAGAGACAGTGAGATTTAAAAGAATATTTAGAAATTTCCATAGTAATAAAACACAAAGAAATTTTATGGTTTACATTTTTGTCTCAATTTCAATATTAGTGATGTATGGAAAACATTTCTTTCTCTTGTGCATGATAATTTTTCTGATAGTTAAAATCCATTTCTAGGTACTTCTATGATGGAAATAAAAACACCTGCATGGGGAAGGAAGTGACCAAAGAAATATGTAAACTTTGAATTTCCACCTGAATTAAACTGGAACTCATGATAGCAGTCATAAGCATTCTCATTCAGAGAATGAGAATGTCATATCAATGAAGACTGAGAGATATGTAGAAAAAATGAAATTAAAAGGAGGTAAATGTATCTAATTTTAGCTTTGTTACATAGTACATGAAATCCAATGGCCTGGTGTCTCTATCTGAAAAATTCAGAATATACACAACTAACCAAGACTGTCCATTCTAGGTACATTTCTGGAGAACAACATACAAATCCAGAGACAGTACTAATGTCAGCTGATGATAAAACAGAATAACTTCTATAGAACTTAGAAGTTCTATAACTTCTAACTGGGGCATTCAATACTGATTACTTTTGTGTGAAGTAATATCATTTACAGAAAAAAAAAGTGTCTGTTCTCCAACTGGACAAGGTCATAGCTTATCATGAATGATCTATGAACAATTACTTTATACTCACGAAGCTGTTCTTTTTCAGGACTGCAGAAGTCAGACTCAAGTTTTGGCAAAAGTTGATAGGTGAATATGTACACAATTTATTATAAAAGACAAAAAAACCCTTGATAATTTTACAACCTCACAAAGGTGTTATTTGTGACCTAACTTCCTATAAAGACAGATTTATCTAAGTATTAGATGCTTTTAAATAGATTTTAATTTTTATCTGCTGCATGAATGTTCTATCTTTTGTATCCTATAGCAAGTGAATAATTGCTCATTAATAACAGGCTAGAAGAACAAAATGTAACTGAGAAGCCCTCTTGTTATGCAGTGTCTTAAAATTATATTTACCATAGAAATTGTTCTGCTGGCAGCTAAAAAGAGACATTCTCTCTAAGTGTCTGAAAGCTCTAATCATGAGAGGAGACCAGGTGAGTGCTGTATAAGCAGGAAAAAAGATGGTCCCTGACAATAAAGCTTCAAATATAAATTTAAGGTAGGAAGCAGAAACAACAAAAGGAAGATAGGGAGTCTTAAGGAAAAAAAAAAAAAAAAAAAAAAAAANAAAAAAAAAGAGAGAAACAGTAAGTGTTCTTGTGAAGGAGTCTTGAAGAAAGAGGTCTTGATACAGCAGGAAAATGTCTTGTTTACAGTTACCCACAAGAGTATACCCTTTCCATCAAAAGATGTGAACCAACACAGCAGGTAGTTCGTATTAAGGAAAGCTTCGTATAAGTAGACCTAAACCTCCCTTGAATATACTAGTTATAGGCATAAGTAAAAGATATGATTCAGGAGACTGATATATAAGCAGTTACAACACATATGTAGGCTAAAGAAGTTATATTTATCATCAACTATTATTTAAGCTTTAGCTATTTTAGAATAGCATAAGCTAAAGCTAGTAGAAAACTTCTTGATATGAATGAAATATCATAGTAACACCATTGCAATTTACTAATGTTAAGTTTTAATGGTAACAACATAAACCAAGTGAATCAACAACTCAAAATAAGCCTAAAATCAAGAGAGGTGCAAGGCTAAATAAATTGAAATTATTCTGATATTAATGAGCATAAGGCCAAGAGAATGTTCAAATAACAAAGCATAAAGTAGGACTCTCAGTATAACAAGAATCTAAACTCTCATTATTTTCATTGTGAGATTCTCATAATCTTACTTGTGAAAAGAAACCCTAGGAAAGCATCTGTAAATTACCCATCCTGTCTTTTTTCTCATGTCTTCCACAAACATACCAGTAAATAATGCCCATGATGGTAATTTGAATTTTTTTCTTTTTGTCTTTTTTCACCCAATAAATATTTTATTTCTGTTTGGAGCAAACAACAATATTGTTATGTATTAAAAAGATGTTCTTGGACTGTCATGACTCAGATTCCTCAATCTAATTTCAGAATTTAATATATGTTTAAGCTACTTTCCCACATTGGAACCTAAATTGGAAGCTAAACTAAGGCATATAAATTTCAAGAAATTGTTCACTTAATAATATAGATTCAAGCTAGAAAATGGACAATTAGCTTGAAGGAGGATAATATAGTATTTGAAGAGTTATGCAGAGTTCGTATCTGAAACAACGTTCAGCATAAAATTAAGCACAAAGGTGAAAATTTTGCTARCAACTGATAAAAGCTATAATTTTCAACAGACTGGATTTTGTAACTGATGTAATTTTTAAGCCACATATGGTTTATTTATCTGATTTTGGGGCAGAATTGTATTCAGTTCTGATCTGGGAATCCTGTTACACCAGTGTTGTTGAATGTTAGGTACTGCAGTTTTCAACAAGATGCTAATTGGCTTCTTTTTTTTTGGCTCATATAAATCTTAACCATATGTGAACAAAATAGGGAAAGTGGGTAGGCTTTACATATGGAAAAGATTGACATTTCATATACCTCCCATATATTTATGCAATGAATTTGGCCAGATTAAAATTCAACACAGAAGCAACCATGGATTTTGCACTTAACAACACAAAATCTGTTTCTGCTTAGATATTTCCAATTAAAAATGTAATCCTTAAGACTCACACATCTATGACATATAAAAATAATTGCAACTAAGATGACATTCAGGCAGGTAAGTTTTCAAAAGAAGGATAGTCTATCTAAAATTAAAACACAGAAGTAAGCACATCTGTTCTCCTTCACTGGTATATATAACAGCAATAATCTTAATTTATAAGGCATTTTTTAACAGTGATAATTCCTTGTTGAATTCCAGGCATATGTCCTAGACATATTTGCTATCAACAGAAGGGAAAGAGGGAGAGGAAGAAAGTGGTTATAATTAGTATCATCTAGACTTTGTGTAGTAGTCTCCATTGAGAAGGTTTTTCTCTGCCCCAACTAGCTTAGAATCTTAACTTCTAACGATATAACTATGTTCAGTTTTCCTTTACATATTCCTCATTACATGATGCACAAAAGTAAAATTACAGAATAACGTACATAATAGTGGAACATACTAGATGTTTTTTCTAGGCCCATTCGAGACCAATTTTTATATACCAAGATTATAGAGGTTAATTAGCAATAGTGATTTCAAAGTTGGATAGCCATATTTCTGCTTCATATTGTAATAACTGTAGAAAGGTTAAATTTTATATAGATGAAGACTTTTTGTAGAAGTTCACATTTTTACTTTGGATGTAAATTTCTCTCTTATCTCCCAGGTGGGATTCACTTCACCTAACACTTGCCGTCTATTGTATAGACATCCACACTGGAGGTAGTTATTGAGGCCATTTTTGTAATCGCCATAGAGAAACAGATTCCTGTGGATGCAATTCATTCCATCGTGAGACAGGAAATAAGTGCCTGTTTCTCTTCATTAAAGGTCTTTAGATAGCTAGCATAGATGCAGTATACGTAAAAATGATATAAATTCTCCAGATACTTTTTCATCTGAACATGCCCAGGCTAGAGTGGAAGATTGGACTTACTGTATTACAGTATGTGCAGGGTAGCTGAGATCCTAAGTATATTGCTGGCAGGGGGGAAACAAAACAGCTGTACTGAAAACTTTATTTTTTCTCCGACAGAAGAGAAAAGTGAAACTATATTTGTTTCATCTATTTAATATTAAGGAAATAATTTAGATGTTCAAATTATATTTTAAACATTGCAATAAATGTCAGTTTTGTATCCTAAAATTACAGTGTTTCTTTGGTGCTAGTGACCCTAAGAATTTTGATGTTTGGGTGAGAATCAGGGACCTGGTTCCGTGAAGACATATATTCATATTTGTATATGTCAGCTGTTAAAAGCCTTATTTGCTTAACATTATTTGTAATACCTGATAATAACAGCATGATAGTAAATATTTCCAAGACAGGAGAGAAAGGAAGAGGAAAAATAAAATGGTTATAAAATGTTTTAAGTCGGATGGAATAACATTCTTGCAGGACTGAGTTCATTTCCATCATGGTATTTATTTATTTGAAGGTTAATGCATAAACATATAAAGCTAAAAGCTTTAGGCAGCCCCAGTATGCTTAAACAAAACAGACCAGAACAAACAGTATAGCTTACAGTAAGTTTAATATAGGAGGTGAAACTGTCATGAAATCTAGGACTCAAATTCTCCTTGCTTGGGGCAATGCAGATCTCTTTTCCGTGGGTGTTGTGATTTAACCCCAGCCAGCAACTAAACACCACAGAGCGGCTTGCTCACTGCCCCCCCTCTGGTGGGATGGGGGAGAGAATCGGAAGAGTAAAAAGTGAGAAAACTCATGGGTTGAGATAAGAACAGTTTAATGATTGAAATAAAGTAAAATAGTAGTATTATTAATAATAATAATAAAAGAATATACAAAGCAAGTGATGCATGATGCAATTGCTCACCACCCGCTGACCGATGCCCAGCCAGTCCCTGAGCATCAATCGCTGCCTCCTCAGCCAACTCCCCCCAGTTTATATACTGAGCATGAYGTCATATGGTGTGGAATATCCCTTTGGCCAGTTTGGGTTAGCTGTCCATGCTATGCTCCCTCCCAGCTTTTTGTGCACCTCCTCGCTGGCAGAGCACGGGAAGCTGAAACGTCATTGACTAGTGTAAGCATTACTTAGCAACAACTAAAACATCAGTGTGTTATCAACATTATTCTCATACTAAATCCAAAACAGGTGTCCTGGTTTCGGCTGGGATAGAGTTATTTTTCTTCCTAGTGCTGTGTTTTGGATTTAGTATGAAAAGAATGTTGATAAGACACTGATGTTTTTAGTTGTTGCTAAGTAGTCTACTAGTCAAGGACTTTTC
>JAYKAV010002970.1:366964-410116 GCA_035582835.1 Phoebastria nigripes | reverse complement strand
TATATTCTATCATTATTATTATCATCATTATTTTCCCTTCCTTTTCTGTTTTATTAAACTGTCTTTATCTCAATCCACAAATTTTACTTTTTTTTTTCTGATTCTCTCCCCCATCCCACTGAGGGGAGGGGCGAGTGAGCAAGCGGCTGTGTGGTGTTTGGCTGCCTGCCAGGTTAAACCACAACACCATTGTATGTTTATGCAAAATACAAAATGTGACATTGTTACCCCAGTGAGATCAGCAATCAAAAAAATCCCATGAAATTCAATGAAGCTAGAATTTCAATAAAAATAATGTAAGCTTTCCAGGTAGCCCTAAGAATTTTCAGATTTCTGTACAGTTTTCAATATATCATTCTTATTCCTTTTACTTGGAGCTGGACCGTCCTTCATAGGATTCATCAGTGGCTTTGAAAATATTATGAATACAAGGGTATTTTCCAGCTATGTTCATTGGAACGTATCAATGATATCCAACATCAATAGTTACTGGTGTCTATTCATATCTAGTAAAAAATCACTGTCATTTCATCTAAAGTTTCCTCTGTAATATCAAATAGTTAACTGAACAATTTTGTCAAAAAATCTTTCACATATGCAGAAACAAGACTTTTGTAAAAAAGTTCTTTTCTCTTTCAACTCTGTCATAAAAGTCTGAAAACATTGCACATAATGCTAATGTCATCTTGGAACACTAATCATATAAAAAGAATTGCCACAATTAAAAAAAAATATATGTATAAAAAAAAATACTGACAAACATACTATTTTTTCCTTTGCTTGTGACAGTGGGTCTTTGCAGTACTTATTAAGGAACTCAAGCACGTTTAATCCCATCTTCGGAGAGCAAAAACTTATTTATTAGGAATGTATGTCCTTCCAGATTATTTACATCATCTTGTATTCAATACACTTAGCCTATTTATGAAAAATTGGCAATAATGAAAAGGTTATCATTTACAGATCTAAATCCATTCTATATCCCAAATATCCTTTGTATAATGATCTGTATTGTTTTTTTAAGGAACTGTCATTATTGTTTAAAACAGAAAACCAAAAGTAACAGCTCTTAAGTGCAGTTCCACACAGCATCTGCAAAATTTCTTTTTGCAGATGTGGAAAATCTACCATGTACATTGTTTGGAGCTCATCTGACCAAATACAGGCAGTGGCATCTGAGCTAGTCACCCCAAAATCCTTTTATAACCAATGGAAAAAAGGAGGCACTTTAAGAGATTCTACCAAACAACTGGGCCCTAAAATTGCCCCCTTCTTCTGATAGTACAAAAGTAGGATTGCTAGTTCAGATACAGATAGATTACTAGTTCAGATAGTGTATAAAACTTAGATTTAGGTGAGATTAATTACTTTCTGTGCAATAAAAAGGCTGAAATGCTGGCTCAGGTTCTCACTGCAAGTGCTTACAAGAGAAACCAGCTTTACTGGTGTGCTTGAGCAGTAAAAAAATGAGATACCTATGAAAGACCTGAAGTAATTGAAAACATCTGGTTTGGGGTATGAGGATGCTAGCTTGGTTTTTGCTTGACATATATACTTTTCCATTAAATTCTAACCAACCCTGGACATGGAAAGGGGAAATAAGAGGCCAGCCACAGCCTCTGAATTCCTGGAGAAGTCCTGGATCTTTATAGGATCAGCATAAGATTCTGCTCTTTCTTAAATTGTGGGTCTGAGTCTTCATTGCCTGTAACACATGACATAAATTCATTCTTATGATACAAAACACCAGGTGTTCATTGACCTTCCTACCTCCTAATGTGGGAACCTGGGATACAATCCAGTCTGCTTCCACCTCCAGTTGCAGCACCTACTAATCCTGCTGCTGTCCTTAATTTTTTTAGGGACAAAACAAGCAAACAAAAGGCTCTGACTCATGTAAATTTTACTGGTTCCTTTAGTAGAATTACAAAATGTTTCATGTTAAACAAGTTCTGATATATTTTTCAAAGTTTGTTTGTAGCAAAACCATTTGTGAATAAAGTTTCCTATGTTCAGAAAATCCGTTTGTAAATGATGTTTCAATTGGTTTTGAATAAGAGTCAAAGATATCAAAGGTATCTGTTTAAATAATCAGGAAAACAATATTTTCCTGCTTATGTTCTGAGCAACCGGGTGGACTAGAAATATTTTGTTTTTAAATGAAAATAAAATCTGTGATGTAGGCTCTGTGGCCTTACTTTATAAATAAGTGTAAGAGAAGATTTTTCATTCTCTGAAGATATACTAGCCCTTAAAAATACTTTAGCTTTGCATTTTATGTTTTATTGAGAATCACTTGAAGTTAATTGAAAACATTGAATCAAACAGTAAGAACTCCGGTCAACTTTTTTATGCCTGGGGCTTACAATTATTTAAGTGCCTAAGTAAAGCTATAGGTTATGAACTGTAGGCCCTTAGATTTGAATATTCTGGCTTTACATTTTTATCATTAGTGCTAAATAATTTCTTAAAAACACATCATATATATTTATTAAAAAGTTGTGATCTCAGAAAGATGTGGATTCCACCTTTTGGGTGAAATGACCATTAGAGATTTACAGCATTTGCTTTGAATTTTCAGAAGCCATTCACATATAGAATTAATTTGTATTTACCATTAACATAAAGAGTGCTTTTTAGGCTTCGTATCACAGGACTAAGAAGACAAGACTTACTGTGACCTTAGAGTTGTCAGCAAACAGCAAAACAAGGTTTCTTTCTGATCTTGTTTGTGCATGTAGACACAGAAGGCTGAGTGATTGCTATTGAAACATGTCTGTGGCTGCCTGACATGTGTGCTAGGAGCACTGTAGGTCAAATAGCTGCATATATTCACTCTTCTGAAGAGATTACAATATACAGTAAGCTCTAGATACCGCAAGGGAATTTGTAGAGGCAGACGTTCGTGCTAGCACATATTTCATTGGTTAAGGATATTTGCATAAGTTTCAGTACACTATGGCTGACCTCATGACCACATTTACTTGCTTTCCAAGTTACACTACAGATTCTCAGCAGGCTTTCTGTAAGAATCCTGTATGGACTGAAGGTACATAGGACACAGGACATCCCATAATCACAGCTTTTAGAGAAAGCATAATTTCTTTGCTTTATAGCTATAGCTGTTGACTGGAACATGCCACTGTATTTATATTAAAATGTGAAGTAGCTTCTTTTGCCAGAGCAAGTGCAGTGCTCRTTTGGACACTTAGAGTTTACCTGGGATCAAGTAAAGAGCTGAGAAATTTATGGAAAAGAAATTCTGTAAGAATCATTAAATGCATAAGCTAAATACATCAGCAACTATTATAGTCCATGAGGTTGGACAGGTAGGGTGAAACTATCAGTCCTGAGAACCCAATGTTGACACCATATGCACTAAGGTTTAATTTAGACTAKCTCTGATCAAGTCTTGTGGACTGAAGGCCTGTTAGTGTCAGAGTCCAATACTGTCTAACCAGGTTCTTTTAGATATTCTGAGCATAGAGAGTATAATGTTTAATATAAAATGTACTTTTTTAAAGATAGTTGACATTACATGGGATTTCTGATTTAGCAGGGTGATACAAAATATAATTCATAATACAACACAAATGTAAGTTACATTTAGCAAAATATATATATAGTAATTGCAATACACAGTTCAATCACAACACCGATGTGATTCCCATTACCGGTCTCTATAATATGTTCATCATCACGACACTGAGTGCCCCCAGTCTCCAGGAAGGAATATGTGGGTTGAAGCCAGCTCAAGCCCATTGTTCTCCTTGAAATTCTTTTGTTAGTTGCTCAGTTTCTATACTCTGTATTGGGCTGATCCACACATTTACTACCCCCATGCTAACTCAGGGAGATATTTACACTTTTTCAGTGAACTGAGGGAGAAGCACACTACCAGTTGATCCACTCAACTATTGCTAGCTGTTTATCTAAAACAAAGGCCACCCTCCTGTCCCCTTCATGTTGAGATAAAGTCAGCTTCTTTGTAACAGCTGTGGTCAGTCACACCCTGAGCTTCACGGACGCATCCCGGGCCCATTTCCTCTGATCCTTCTTCCGTTGTTGGGGTTTATTGGTCAGTCACAGTTAGCAACCCAAGTGCATTGGCTGCAGTCCTGGAATGGCTTTAGTTGGATATCACCTGAAAGACACCCGATTTAAAAGCTCCAAGACTAACCTGTGATGCAAATCAAAGTGCAGTAAATGAAGCTGRTCAGAAAATTAACTAATAAAGCACACAATCTAAAGCTGTAATAGACATGCATCCATAGAAATAATGTCCAACTTCTGAAGGCCCTTAACTGTTAATAGAGAGTGGGAGGTTGTGAGAGCATTAGGAAGAAGTATCATGCATGTTTGTGTTGATCTTATTCTTCATTAGGTATCTGCTTATGACCATGGTTGAAAATGGGATGCATGACTTGATGCAGCTGTTCTTACAATTTTAAGTGATTATTACAATTGGTAACCAGAAGTAAAAGATCAGATAGATTAACTTCTGAAATAAATAACCAGAGATGCTATTCAGTCCTTCTGACCTTGCCTATGTATTTGGCATCCCAGACACTCCCCCTCAAAGTATTAAAAGCACTTAATACTTTTTGCTGAATGCAGTATTAAGTATTAAATATTTACTATTCTAGGACTGTCTAGGAGCTATCATATAGATGTAAATTACATATCTGACTGGATGTGATCCCAGACACCTGCAGTGGGGCAGGTGGGCAGCTTAGAGAACATTTGCTCTCTGCCTTGAACATGACATTAAATAATGAAACCTGCAAAAAAGGAGGGATAGGGCTAACACTGTGCCGATGTAGTGGACCTGAGAAATGAAAGGTATATTCCTTTAAGTGCATGAGCACTTTTGGTTTTGTTTTGGTTTGTTTTTTTTTTTTTTAAACTTACACTGTAACATAATGACAGATGTGAGGTAACTTGCAAATAGCAATAATTATCAAGAGTAAGGAAAAACTATTGATGCAGACAGTGTTCTTAGTTAAGCAGAAGTGTGGACAAATGATCTCTCATTATTAAAGCAGGAGAGCATAACAGCCTACACTTTCCAATCCTGAGGCTAGTCTGGAACTTACTGGTAAAAAAAAAAGGTAATTGTTGGGAAAAAAAAAAAAAAAAAAATATCCCAACCCGTGATCAGATCTAAGATTGAACATTTCCTTGATATTGAACCTGGGATGTATTCTGAAAGGTAGGAGGTAGGAGAAGTGTTCAGGACAGCCAAGCTCTTACTACTTCTTCAAAGGAAATATTCTCATTTTGGGAGGCATTCTTGGAAATAATTCTGAAAAAGAAGGTAAGATTGGGGAGCAAATCACATCTCTCATAGAAGGAGAAGCATGTATGAGTGAAGGGCTCTGCCCTGGAGCACGGATGACACTGAAAAGGACTTTGATTAAAAAGGACATTTTGTCTTATTACATGGATAGTGATTTTGACCTAAAGATTTGATTGTTGTTTGATATCATTAAAGAGTTGATGTTCTTCTGTTTGTATTATGGTTTATATTTAATATGCCACTTAATGGACYTACTGATTATACCTGTATGGAACGCATGAGGTTATTTTATGTGTACTGAAGTGCATTATGGCCGTTTACTAGCACTTAGCAGTATTAGCTGCCTCACTATTACTAATACTGACCTTTAACTTCATGTTGTGAAGAACTGAGCAGCTGCCAAGACTATTTTTTTTCTCACAAAATGGAGAACAATCTGTTTCAATAGTTGCACTTCCAAGTGCAAATTTAGCTTGAGTGTCCACTGGTACTCCCATTGCTGAGGTTCAGGACTGCAAATAGTGTGTGCTTGAAGATACAGTGCAAGAGGGGATTTATAACTAACTCTTCTGAGGTGAGTGTTTGGTTGTTTTTTTAATTCCCCGCCCCTCATGGAAAGAAAGGGCTTACTATTAATTTTTCTTTAATTAAATAGCTCTTATCTGGGCCTCCTGAGTCTTCAAGGCCAGGCTGGTGATGGGTTCTTTGGCTTAGATTACAACCTGAAACAGTCGGACCATCCAGTTGCAAATCCCTAAACTTAATCTGGAGGAATGTCTTTACTAAACAGTGGCAGCATTTGGATTTTACCAAATGCTTTAGCTTGGCTTAATTCTCTCTCTCTCTCTCTCTTTAAAAAGCAGTGTCAAGTATCAATGTTACAAATAGCTGCAGGTTATATGTTCTGTTATAAGAGAACTGAGATACGATAGCATAAAAGATTATATAGTGTATTGCACCAATGAAAGGATACTGAGGGGAGGAGAAGCTTATCTTTTTGCTTGACATGCCTCTCATAAAGTGTATTTTTATTGTAAAAGCTAGTTGAAATTTCATTATTTTTTGCTCACACTACAGTATCTTCTTTTTTACAGCCTATCTTTTTAGATGGATATGGATTTCATTCAGTTGACTACCCATAGTCATCTATTGCCATTTGAGATACTTATACTTGACATCTCGTACTGGTTTTGGCTGGGATAGAGTTAATTTTCTTCATAGTAGTTTCTATGGTGCTATGCTCTGGATTTGTGATGAAAACAGTGTTGATAACACAGGGATGTTTTAGCTATTGCTGAGCAGTGCTTGCACAGAGACAAGGCCTTGTTTCTCACACTGCCCTGCCAGCGAGGAGGCTGGGGGTGCACAAGAAGCTGGGAGGGGACACAGCTGGGACAGCTGACCCCAACTGACCAAAGGGGTATCACAGATGATATGATATCATGCTTGGCAATAAAGCTGGGGGAGGAAGGAGAAATGGAGGACATTCAGACTTATGGCATCTGTCTTCCCAAGTAACCGTTACACGTGATGGAGCCCTGCTTTCTGGAGATGGCTGAACACCTGCCTGCCGATGGGAAGTAGTGAATGAATTCCTTGTTTTGCTTTGCTTGTGCGCGTGGCTTTTTCTTTACCTATTAAACTGCCTTTATCTCAACCCGTGAATTTTCTCGCTTTTACCCTTCCGATTCTCTCCCCCATCCCACTGTGGGGGGTGAGCGAGCAGCTGCGTGGGGCTGAGCTGGCAATCCGGAGTTAAACCACAGCACATCTGCATACGGCTCACAGACATGACTGAGGACACGTGCCCTTTTGTAGTGGCACCTGGATGCCGAACAGAATAGATTTGGGAGTCTCAAGTGGAATTCCCATATGTTGGAAACTGAACACCCTATGCGTTCGTTGAAAGAAAAATTTCTGGTTTCCTTAAAACACATAGTCTGATCATTCTATCTTTTCAGATGCTTCACAGAAGGCTTCATGTGGAAAAACAAACAAACAAACAAAACTGTAGCAAATTAAAAAAAAAAAAAAAAGTAATTCCATAAGAACATCTGCCTGGACATTTGAAGTGTCTATGCTTTAAGGAGCGAATACATAAGTGTATCCATTTGGGTCAGGAGATGGGTTGTCGAAGAAAAAAATATTTTAGACATTAAGACTTATACACCAACAGCAACACATATATCATCAAAAGGCTCTTCAAACCTTGTTTTCAAAATTAGTTTAGCTACAATCAAGTTCTGTTTTTTTGGGGGAAGGGGGAGGGGGGGTTGGTCATGCTTGTATGCATCCAATTTGCAAATGTACACTTCTGTTTTTACAGAGCTCCTGGGTTAGGCAAAGGTCTCAGATAGTAGGATACTCATTAAACTGTTATTTGACATTGCTTCCTCTGAAGAAAATAAGGAGGGGGCAAGACAAAATTGTAACCTTTGTTACTAAATAGCAATGAAAATACTGGGAAACAGCTTTTAAAATAATTGGTACAATATGTTGATGGTTAGAAGAGAAAGGAAGTAAAAAATTACTAAACAAAAACATTAAATGCTAAAAAACATTTTCTTTTTACTTGTGGATGCTCTTGGACACCAAGAATCCTATTAACTAGTCATTTGCATTTGCACAGTACTTTTTCACCTGTGTATTTCTATTTTGGAAATAAAGGTCCAGGGACAAGCTCACACAGTAAACCTAGGAGAACCAAACCCTACTAAATATCAGTGAGACTCAGGATTTATGTTTGCCTCTTATTWAATAAGAATTCTTTGTGGAAGAATGTTGTTGGGCTGTAAAACCTTTACAGGTATCACCTTTTCACTTATGTCTGCGTGTTTAGAGCTAGAGCATCTCTGCTCTATGTTGGTTTGGTACTTTCCGTAATACGACACCAACTGGTCATGAAGCAAAGGGTCATCCAAATATATTTATTTATCTTCTCTTGACCTACACACCCTGAAGAAAACCCATTGCATTATCTGCCAGAACACTAGACAATCACAGGTCCCAGATGATACACTCCTTTTCCTGTTCATTCTTCCTATATGCACAGTATTCTAAGGCAGATTTATGCTATTTGAACCATCAGATTTAACTGCAATACCATGATTCTATAGTCAGTGTCTTAAGAACAAACACAGCTAGAACATGCTGATAGCTTTTATTCCTGGTTGCTCTAAAGCAACAAATGTAAAGCTGTAATTGACCTGTCTGAACTTAAAAAAAAAAAAAAAAAAGGTAGCCAGAATGTTTCAGAATACCAAAATAGTCTGGAATGCCTTGGTCTTTCCTTTGGTTCACATCTCTTCTTTGCAACTTGTGGGGGTCTTCCTCTGAAGTAACATCAGAGATAGTTATGTACACCAAAGGATGAMATATTCAGTAAAGAACCCTCTTAGTTATACATTCCTTTAATCCTGAGGCTGCAGAATTTCATTTATGTTCCATATGTTTAATACTAAACTAATCGAAGTTATGTCTCACCTGTCATAAACCTTCCCTTGGTGTTCTCCTCCTGGGGTTCAAAATCTAGAATATTACCTGTTGACAAAATTTCTTTATCAGAAGTGCAGCTGTTCATGAAATTTTGCATGGAAAAGCATATAAATATAAAATTAGCTACCATTTTAGGTCTATTACTGGACTGCTAAGACTTCAGCAGGTGCAATAGATATCTAGGGTAGATTTTACTTAGAGCAATGTACAATACTTCTCTGGGATGGCCACTGCCTGTATGAATATACCTAATGGCAGCAATAGTTGAGAATCTATTAAATTACATGACTGAATTCATTGTACCAGTAAATTCATATTTGATCTTAGTCTTATGTTATGTGTGCAATCAAGGGAACTGGACAGCCACCCTCATAAGTCTGCTTTTTGTTTGTTTGTTTCTAAAGGCAGAAATTGCCACTCTTTTGTCGTAAAGCCAACTGGCATGTATCTCAGATACACTGAACATTTATTTGTTATTTCTTCCATCATCTACGCTAGGAGGTAACAGAAAATTATGGTTTTATTTTCATAGTTTTCCTCTGGCTCTGAAATGTCTTCATGTGCATTCCAGAGAGTTACTATGTTGTTTCCAGACATTATCGTCTGAGACACTGTGCCAGGGCATTAGAAAAACTGACTCAAGAATTACCTCTATTAT
The DNA here is from genome assembly GCA_035582835.1 of Phoebastria nigripes. Lineage (NCBI taxonomy): Eukaryota > Metazoa > Chordata > Aves > Procellariiformes > Diomedeidae > Phoebastria > Phoebastria nigripes. The sequence goes on along the minus strand of JAYKAV010002970.1, from coordinate 400,664 downwards.
TCAGAAGAAGAAATAGTTTTCCTTTGTCTCTTTGACAGGAATTCCTGGAAGCCAAGGCTACCTGGGTTTTTAAAACTTAGTCTCAGTTTATGAGATATCTATATAATTGTAGGCACGATTAATGGTTCTCAAATAAAGTAATCTGTACATTCAAAGTGTTGCCTATGCTTACAAAGAGAAATATAGTAGCAAAAGCTCAATTACTAGTATTGTTTGAAAGCTGCTTTTGAAAAAGAAGGGAGGCAGTCTCGCCTAAAATTCATGCCTGACTATCTCTGTATGAAGTGTGCATATTATCAGACACAGATTAGCTAAATAATTTTAATTGTTCAATTAACTGTATGAGGATTTTTATTGAATTTCAGATAGTTTAGGCTATAGTAAATACTCAAAATCTACACCTTATTAGATTTCATTAATAGAAATTGAATTTAAAGGTAAAAATTCTAGAAAGTTAAATGAAGATAGCTCTAAAAATAGCATTTTTTAATGTTGAAACATAAGATACAATAGCCTATGAGCATTCATATTATGACATTGTCTAACATCTAAGGTCAAGCCAAGACGGTATCATGGTAAGAACATGTGTGCATTATGAAAAAATGATGTAAAGAATTTTCTATCCTGAATTCATACATCTTCGATTTTATAAACTTATTCACAAATTAAGAAACCTCTCAGCCCTGTTTTTTTCTGAAAATAATTTCTCTGAGTCTGCCTGTTGGTGTCCTACAAGAGTGACCTATGACCATAAAGTATGTCCTCAGTTCTTTTGGGAAATGAGTTTGTTTATTCAGTTTCACAGAGCTGGATTTATCAAAGATATTGATCTGGCAAAGTCCCTATACTCAGAAAATGTAAGGTTCATCTCACCTTCAGAAGTTAGACTAACCTAATTTTCTGGGCTCCCTTAAAATCAACAGACAGATACAGGCTACGTCTGTATCATCTGCTTGTAGAGTACTCCCATTTTCTGGGGCTAGATACACCCCCGGGACACAGTCCTGCCTGTGTCGGATCAGGATCTCACCATTCACCTCTTTAACACCCTGACATCCCAGCAGGTGAATCTAGTTACAGCCACAGCTACTTCCAGACAGTGATTCATCTAGCCTGTGATGGGGCGGCTTGAATCACTCGCAGGATTTGCCTTTCTCCCGCCATTCACTGTTAGGGGAGTTTAGAGGATTAGGTTAAGCTAGGAACCTAGTTTCAAGCTGGCTAAAGCTAAGAAATCACTTAACAAACTACAGAAATATGGATTGTAAGGACCTCAAACACCCATCTGATCATCTCTTTAAAAACTGAATGAGAAGTATTTGGCTAGAATCAAAAACACCTCAAATATCTGTTAGGGGTTTTTTTAGTACTATACTTTAAAATGCCCAGTGAAACAGATCCCATTATCTTCCTTGGGAGGCCATTTTTGTGCACAAAATCTTACCGTTTCAAAAGTCCTAAGTTCTAATTTAAAACTTCTTCACTAAAAATTAAGCCAATTTATCTTCGTTCCAGTGACCATGAAGCACAATGAAATCTATGGGGAAAAAACGCTTTAGTGAGAAGCTACTTTTATGTATTTCTATTCATTTTATTTTTTTCTTCACAAAACTTTCCTTTTATATAAATTTCCCACTGACCACAGCATTCTTGTGGCTGTTCGCTGGGCTCTGTTCAGTTTTCCTTTATCCTTAAAGTATCTTGCCTTAAACTGGAAAGAGTACTCTGGCTGAGGCCCTTATCAGTGCTGAATAGAGAGGAAAAGTTTAGTTCATGTATCTCATTTACAAACTTATTTCTTTAAGTGCAGAGGAAAAAAGGATTTAATACATATCAGGACACAGCATACAGCACGGTAACAGCCTATGTACTAGGTCGACTCAGATGGGTTTCATCCAAGGTTTAAACGAGAGGATTTTTTAAAGCTGCCTAAGCATAGGTGTCTAGTGCCCTCTCGGATGCTCAAGAGTAGCTTTGGACAAGACCGTCGGTTCTTTGTCTACAGTCACATCTTCCCTGTAAATACCATGTCATATTTGCCAGCCCCACAGGAATATAGCTCATAGTATCTTGAATACCTACATCTGGCATTTGAACTGAGCCCAGGCTGCGTTTACATTGACCATTTGCAGAAGTAAAATGTAGGGTGAGATGGATCACTCTCTGAGCTTAACCAGTTAGCTCACTTGGGGTTTAATAAGGGCTTAATCACTTAAATCGGATGCAGACTCCTACATTGTAGACCCCAACAATTTACGTAAGAAGTCATTCCCCTTAGGAATATTCTTTCTTACTAATTAAGCATACAGCTACTGCTTAGAGGAGCTGTTCATTTGTATTAGTGATTTTTTTTTAAGAACAGGTTAAATAAACTCCAGAATAGATGAACCTTGGAACAACTTTTTTTTCTCCAGTTCAATTTTATACAGTTATAATATGTTATTCTCAAGTTTTCTGGTCTATCAAAAAGTAAAAAKAAAACATTATCCTTGATAGACACACAATTTTACTAAAGCACTGTTTTTCATTCTCTGTACTTTAAATACAAATTTTAAACTTTCTAGTGCCCTTTGATAATGCAGGTTCATTTGTATTTTGTTCTGTGCTGCTGCAAAAGCAGCAGACAGCAAACCACCCAGATAAGAGAGGGATTTCATCTAGCAAMATGGATACATTAGAATTTTTTTACATTCTCAATGGATAATTTTCTAGAAGTTCTTCCAAAGTTTACTGCATRGCATATAATTATTTACAGTTTTTCATTTCTGCACAGCTTGTTCTGCAAATGTCAATAGAAAACATACAAGATTTTACTCATCCCAAAGTCTTGTTTAGATATTGCCAAACTTTTTTTTTAACAGATTTGTCAGGGTATTTCTTGTCCGTTTTTGCCTTCTGAAAGTCTAAGTGCTTTTCTAAAGATAATGGGTACACTACATAAAGGACCAAGGCTGTCTCTGTCAAAGCAAAAAACAATTACCATAAAATGTAATCATTAAGGAATAGTACAAACATATTTAACACAAAAGCCCAGATGCCAATGAGACTGTGAAATTCTGCTGCTGGTAGACTAGGTGAAACATTTTCTGAAAGATAGATGTGGGGTGTGAGTTACTTAATGTCCAAAGGTTTGGCAAATATAGAGTCAATTGTTTTACAGATGCTGATGCTTTCTTGGTCTGAATGGAGATAAATATTTCTGCTGGGTACTACAGATTCAAAAGGAGAATATTCACTCTACTCAGATATCAGACACATGCATCTAGCGCCTGCCTGAGCTCAAGGTATATCTTTGGTGAGCATAGGGCAAGCTGCTGCATTTGAATCTCTGCTGGAAGATGAGAGTAGCCATTTCTTATCACCTCTGCAGAAGTTCTTGGGCATAAATTATTCTACCTTGGACAAGAAAATTATATTAAAGAGTACTCGGATGGCATGATCCTTGCATACTGAAGAGATAAGAACTATATGGATTCTGGATGCATAGTTACTAAAATTAATTTAATTCTGGTCACCACTTTAAAGGTTTCTTCATATCTAGGGAAGACATTTATACCTCTTTTTCAGAGAATGAGAGTAAACCGCTTATTCCCAATTAAATACTGAGACTGAAACTACTCAATTAAATCAAATGAAATTTTGAAAGCTGGGGTTGTAAGGTATCCAGCAAGCACTAAGTTAATGTAGGGGGCTATGACTGTTAGATTATGTGATAAAACTCATCTGCCTACCCACAAAGGAGCTCAGAAAGACAACGGCAGAAGGGGTAGCCCAAATAATACCCTGCTGCCAAATAATACCCAGATAATACTCCAAGGTGCCTTACAAGGGGCCATCGGCTCATCAAAGGCCCATCTGCGGAAATCAGAGGAGCACTGGGATGCACAATGGCAAGCAAGAACCCGAATTAAGGTCTCCTAAGGAACAAACAGCCTGTCCAGACCCCTCCCAGGGGTGTCCCAGCAGAGCCTCAGCCCCATTGCCCGGGCATGAAACCCATCACAAAGAGTCATTGGGAGCAGCTCTCTGGATCACCATTCAGACTAATGGGCTTGCTGCCTAGGGGTGCGGGACACATTACAGGATGCAGGGGAAGAGCAGTTTAGCATTGCACAGGACTTATTATGGGATGTCTAAGGGAGGATGGGATGGGGGGGCGGGAAGACACAAGGGAGGGATTTAGGTGATTTTGGGAGGAACAAGTGTGTGAAATAGAGGGTTAAGGGGATAAAAAGGGCTGGTCACACATAAATAGCTGGCTAGTCAGTACACTTGTCTGGCTATGTCCTGTGCCTGACCGGCACAGTCTGTCCTATCTTCTTATTAAATTCCTTTCTGACTCTTTCCTGGGTGAGGGCTCTCTACCTGATGTGCGTGTATGTGTGTGGGGGGAGGAGAGGGATCTATGGGGATGTGAGTGTAACAACTGGAATCAGACCAAGAGTCACAGATGCCTGTATGTCTGTGGTGCAGCAACTGGAGTGAGTGCAGGTGTGCAAGGGAGCGTGGGATCGCTAGCAAGCATCAAGCCCAACTAGCCAGTGGATAGGTGAAATGACTGGGAGCAGCAGGGTGGATGAGTCTCTGAGGGCCAGCCTATGTGTCTAGGGATGAGAACACAGGGGGATCGGCTACTGGGACCAGGGAAGTCCTCGCCAACTCTGTGTGTGTGTGCAACAGTCTGTACCAGCAACAGGAGTGGGACTGCAGCCTCAGGGGTTCGAATGTCCAGATGCCAGCAACTGGTGAGACTGGGATCCAGTGGCAGCTACTGGACAGACTGAGTGTCTGAGTCCAGCTGCTAGAGGGGTCCACACTGTACGTATCTACATATGTGTATATATATATTCTCACTAGTGGACCTCCATCCTGCTCAGCCAGAGAGGGGAACAGGATGAGGCCGTTGGTCCTATGTTTGTGTGGGTGTTTAGTGCGTGTGTCTGTCTGTGATCTGTGTGGCTGGCCATGGGTATATGGATATATGTGGTGTATATGTGTGCTTGGTGTGTGTGCCTGCTGAGGACACGTCTGCAACCTCACTACTGGTAGGAAGTGGGGGCATGGAACAGCAGCAGCCTCCCCTCTCTCGGGCAGTTGGATTCTTCTAACAGAAGCTTCCCTCCACAACTTAATATGAATTTTCTGTACTAGTAGACATTTCACAGCCACTGCTGGTCTGTATTTTTTCTTTAAGAGAGAAGATAAATTTACATCCAAGGAAAACTCATAATAAGAAATACAGTATGCAGATTAATTCGAGAAAAACAACAGAGGTAAAGAAAGTCTGGAACCAGAGTCTTCAATGCCCTTTCACTCAACCCTGACTCATATGTTCTTATTTTCTACCTAGGATTTTATTATTGCATTTACATTTGTCAGAAATGACAGATGACACAGTATGTCAGGTCTCCATAATTCCCTTTTTTGTGGTATCTTTTGTAGCTTACACAAAATTGTTTTGTGGAGAAATGCTAGGAAGAAATGCTAGGACAGAAATGCTCCACACACATCTATGGAAAAACTGCCAAACAGCATTTCAGCTTTCCACTACTAAGTTGCTAAAAAATATCCAAACAGAAAGAGGCAAACAACAATTACAGTTCTAAAGAAAGATACATTAAATTTTTTCAAAACTCCAAAGCACTTGTCTGTATTAGGAAAAAGGTGTGTTTCAAAATTAACAATTCCCTCCCCCCTCCACAATCTAGACATTGTCTAAATCATCTATAAGCTTAACTTCACTGATTTTTGGTCAGAATTAGGAAAGTCTTGTTTTGGTGAATAACAGTCCCAGAGAGAAAGCTTGGACACTAGAATTTTATATTCTTTTCTACTTGTTTGTTCTCTTCTTGGCCATGTTCTGGGTCATTGCCACTCACTCTTTCCAAGATAATGGTTGAACAACTCATAGGACCCCTCATGACATGCAACGTATATTCACATATGTTAAAATGTTCAGAGGCAGAAAGATGTATCGTGGCCTTCACTTTTTTTTTTAAACTCTTTGAACTGAAAATTCACAAAAATAGTAATTACACGTTGTGTTCAGAGGAGCAACACATAGATTCTTGAGAAATGCAGGGTGAAGAGCTATGGCATGTGGGCACAGGGAGCGTGCTCTAGAGTAAGCTTGCTTTCAGCAGCACGGATGCAAGCCAGTTCACGCCTCTTAACCTCAGGACCTATGTATGGTCCCCTGTCCCTCTGCTATCTAGCAGCTACACTGATACTAGTAATCACTGTCAGGGCACAGATTCTTAGTATCCTATGCACAGGCATTGCGTGCAGGAAGCACAGTCCTAGATGGGTACGGATGGTAAACCCACGCTAAGCCTCATGCAGTCAGCTAAATCCTCTTTTACCTTTTTTCCCCCCTCAATAACAAAGTTAAAAATTTATCTCTTTGGGGAGTCTTTCACTGAATTCCTACTCTAGGAATCGGCAGGAATGTATTTCAAAGGGAAACTGAAGTCTCTGCTGTCACCTGTCTCAGACAATATAGCTTTTTTGTGTGGTGTTAGAAAGAATTTATATTCATCCAAATGAAAATAATAAATGAGCTGAACAGGTCATTCAGCTGCAGGGCTGCTGAAGATTGTTTCAGGGCCCATGAGCTTCAGGGCTGCTGAAGATTGTTTCAGTTATAATAAAATGCTGAAGTCCATGCCTTTTGGTTTACTTACAAAGTTTGTCTGAGCACAAGAAGAACAGGAGCTAGTAAAGTCAGTTCCCTGACTGCGGAACTAAGTCTACTAAAATATGCAGCCTCAGTGTTCTGCCTTTCTTTATTGGCACTATAGAAATAACCCTCTTGCTTTCAATAAGAAATAGTACTTACCCAAGAAGAAATAGTACTTACCCAAGTGAACTTACCATGTGAAGAGACAAGATAGGCATGGGAAAAATATTAGCCCTGTTTTATAGGTAGACAATCCAGAATAAGTGATTTTCCCCTATCTATATACCATGCCTAAGACAGAAATCTCATTTGCTCCAGCCTGCAGATTCATCCGTTGTCTTCTGAGACAGAAAGGTATAGGGTTTTTTCTATACATCATTTTATCCAATTCTGATTTGGCCCAGAGATGGCAAGAACTGTATGAACATAGGCTTTTCTACCATTCCACAGTATGTCCAGGAACTCCTTCTGGAACAGTACCTCTCCGGCGTATGTCTCATACACCAGACAGAACCTCAAAGGTACTGTTTAGACAGGGTAATCTCTGAACAATTTAGCAGATTGGAAAATATGCATTGGAGTGTATTTAGGATTTTGAAAAATGACACTGCAATCCCAAGTAAAACTCTACAAAATAAAGTCCAATATACTACCATTCTGGAGAATAATGACTCTGTATCAACTAGAGCTAAGAGTATAATTTATCAACATTAGCCTTGATGGGGCATCCAGTGCAATGTGATTGATTTAAACGTGTAGATTTTTAACGTTTTGAACAGGTGGCTAACTTATAACAATAGTTTAAACTCTTATAGCATCTTATCATGCTGAGGCAGCTCATGGTGTTTTACAATGACATTAAAATTAAAATTTAATCTATCCTGCAGAGTTAATAATTAGCTAATGTCAGTTAAAAGTCAATGAAAACAAATCAGTCTTAAATGTAGGCTTAAAAAAGAAGAAAATAGGGATCTCCTGATATCAAGAGGCAATGACTTCCGCCAAGCAGATGCATGGCAATGAAAAGAGCAAGCACCCTAAGTGACATTTCAGTGGGGGATAAAATTTTAAAAGATGGTTTTTGTTCTTGGCTGCTAGGCCTAATTATGGCTTCATTCACTTTTTGATTCAAAGCAGTATAACAGTCCTTGGAGATGGGATCAAAAGGTAGGTGTCCTCTCCTTCAGCAGACAACTGCAATCACTGGGATTCCACTTTTCTTTCTAGCCCAATGAGTTCTGAATTTGTTTCTGCAAGTAGCACAGTGCCAAAATGAAAAGATTCCTCAGCATCTCACAGCCATATAGTTATGTGGATTTGAATCCCTTCAGTCTCAATCCCATTTAGGAACACCATCCCCAGACCTCTGTGTTTTACAAGGAAGAGGTGCCTGTTATTTTGAAAGGAGGGACGCAAATGCATTAATGCAGGAGATTTCTGAGTTGTAAACTTGGTCTGACATAAGTGCAGGATTTAAGTCTTGACCTTCTCTATTATATAAACCTTGCACAGCATGCTGTCTGTTGTGAATCCCTTTTAATCCTCCTCGTGCATTGTATAGAGAGTTAAGGTATTTAACTGAGGGCTGTGAATGTACTTGAGAAATGAGTTTTGTTTCTGCTGTGAACTATTCATTGGTGATGCACGTCATTCTCTGTGGACTACTGAGAGATCCCAGGAAACTAGTTTACTTTAGATCCACACATCTGACATGGCTAAAGAATGTACGTGTTGTGAGATTCAGTGTTGCAAGGTGTGCTTGCGATCTAGCCTTCAACTCAACTGCCTTTTTATTTTCCACCTGAAAAAAAGAAGGAATTATAGTGTTTTCATTCCTTATTGGTCTGATTCTTAGTCTCATCAGAACAACTGTGCAGTACTTGCATGAAGCCAATTAATTACCTTTAGGCTTGGTCAAAACTGCAAGGAAAAGGTGAAAATGTAGCATGTTATCCCACATTTGGTATCTTAATCCAGCTAAAAGCTGTAATGAAAGAAGACAGTATGGGTACTCGCGTGTATATTCCCAGAACATCTGGAGAGCTTGTTTTCACTACTTGTTGTTACCTGTGCTAGCCCAATTAAGCCATCACAGGTGTGCTACAGATCTGTCAAGTCTCATGCATTGTGGGTGAAACTCGTATGGTTGACTCGCACTTCCACATTCTTCTGTGGCTCTGGTTGTAGCTTCACACGGATAGCATTGTAGCGTATGTCCCACTACCAGATGCTGCTGTTCACTGAGCAGGATAGAGGCAGCCAGATAAACGAGGATGTTGTCAACTCGTGGAAGTGCATGTTTAAAGCACCCCATGCCCCCCTGGTGCAGGCTACTGCCATACTGCCTTCCTCTTCCAGATGACCCAGCCCAATACTGTTTCAAGCACATGTACAGAGAAAGCTGGGAAAGTCTCCGTAATTGCACACTCTAAAATTCCACCTTAATTTATCACATAGGTGTACATTAGACAAGAAACATCTAATGAATAAACAGATGATTTCTATTTGTTCAGCAAAGTTGCAAATATATGAGAATCTTATGGGTTAGTGCATATATTATTTGGAAAAAAATATGCAAAGGTATATGTAGAAGAAACATAGCTCTCTGGTTCTTGTCAAGCTGCCAACATGGACATTAGTCTTGTAAAGTTTGGGCACCCTGTAGGGTTTTTATATGTCATCCTAAGTACCTAGTTAATATTATAAAAATTGACTGATAGTAAGTGCAATTAGGTCAAGAGAGAGATCATGCCTGTGAAGTGTCTAATGGCAAGATCTTGACAATAGGAGATAGCTGTGCAAGGGAAGTATCAAAGAAGATACAAGAATACATAATTAAGGGGTGACAGAGGTCAGCAATTAACACTTGGACATTTGTATTTCTTTCCTCAGGACAGGACAGTAGAATCAGAAGAGGATTTAAGTTCAAATCTGACACAGAAAGAGGACAAAGATACTGTTAATTTCTATGATGCTTTTAAAATTATTTTAATATGCATGTTATGCATTTTATTCAAAATTTTGTCATTTATCAGTGAACTGAAAAGATGTAGATATTTTTTATTACTAAAGTATATAAGGTATAAATCAGGGTTTTATGTACATGCTAATTACAAAGACAAAATAGGAGTTAACATGTTAAACTCGTTAAGTACTGTTTGCAGGTACTTGTAGTTTGGAAAGATATGTACGGCAGGATAGTTTGGTATAAATTAAAATGCTTATTAAATGTCAGTAGTTGTAATAAGTGATTGATATCTAATTAATGTGTCATATGTGATAATTTTTAAATGTTAATTAATGCCTAAAGACTTAATAAGTGCTGCTTGACCTATTAATTATATTAGACAAAAACATACAGTAATTGTTTCCTAAATGAAATGCTTAAATAAAGTGTTTAAAGTGTTACCATATGATGCTGCCATGGTGGCAGGCTGATTTTATATAAGGCCGTGATTCAGGGATAACCTTTGAACTTCTACTTCACACATTTATGTAGAACAGAGTTGCACTGTTTCCAGTTTCACTGAGAAATTTACTGGCCACTTCATTCTCTTAGAAGTGAGAAATTAATACTGTGGGCGAGACCATGCTGTAATTTAGACAGGAGCTGCGAAAGTGTTTCCTTGTGTGCCTGTCAGCGCAGATCGGTCTTCGGCAGCCCTCGGCATGCTGTCTCAGCCGTGGTTATCTCCTGAGCAGGCTGGCAATGACAATACATTCTGGGGTCCATCCTCACCTCAGAGAGAGCCCAGCTCCAAGAGAGATGCAGTCATTAAGCAAAGAGATGGAGACAGTGGTCCAGTGATTAGTCATTATAAAGGATGGAGGGCTGCTTCACAGGTTTCTGGTATGCCATGCCACTTTTTTAAAGATGCTATGCCCTAGTCTTCCTTTACTTCCTCTGTAACATAAGCATAGCATTTTCTTCCCCTCTCAGTGTTTTGAAATTAAAATCATTAAACATTGTGAGGTGTTCATATGCTCTGATAGCTGGCAGCCAGAAAAGACATCAAAGTTGCTTTGTAATTACAGTGGAATAAAGTGATTACTGTTTGCAGAATATTCATGGGAAGTTTACGAGTCTTCTCACAATTATCTTTACAATATTTATATATGTGTATATATTATATCTACTTGATTAATAAAGAATATGATCTGTATCTAAAATATATTTAATTTGCTTAATGAATAACTTATGAACATTTTTCTCTTTGTATCTAAAGTTTAATAGAAAAAAAAAAAAATCCTAATTTTAACTTCATTTTAGAACTGTTTTATCTGGAATTTTAATTTTAATATTCTAATTGAGAGCAATTTTATAAGAACAATTCCTGTCTTTTGGAGGACTAGATTTTTCAAATGTTTGTTTGGTCAATTGATACTTTAATTAAAAAAATATTTCCAGTTAGCTTCTGGAAAATATTTGCATACTTAGCTGTTATGTCTGATCTTCAAGATAAATTCCACGATATTAACCCTGTTTCTTTTACAGTTCCTCTCCTAGTATGTGTATTCTCTAACTCTCATTCCCATGCATGTTTCAGTGGAGTCATTTCAAATATCTCTTTACAAAGTTTCTATATTCTTGCTCAAAGAGCATTTGGAAGGAAAATGTTCAGATGAGTTACCAGGAATAGTTTATCTTCCTCAAGGTTTAAACTCAAAGATGAGCAGTTTCCTGTATGGATGCAATCCTTCATTATTTTTGGGGTGTACTGATAAGAAGGGCAGACCCTCTGGAGCCAGTATTCTGATATTCTGACTTGCATATTCAGTTACCATGTCCCCATTTCTTATGCTGTGACCCTGAGTATCCACCAGTGGTCAGTATCAGTGATAGCAAATTGGGCTGGAACTGCAGTCTCATCTAGAATGGTAACGTCCCACCTTTTGTAGCATAACATGACATACATCTTCTGGGGGGAGGCAGTTATAAAATAGTTTTCTAAGTGTAAAAAAGACCTTTATTTACCTTATTATGATACTGCAAGATAGATTTTTAGGATCCTAGCCATCTGAAAACATTCTGTTTCCTAGAGTGCTATTGTACATTGGCTTTCATACAAATTTCCCTATAATTGCCTACAATTTCTTTATAATTATCCTTGATATAATATCCTTTGGTATTCAGAATACTTGACTGCCAAACACAATATTGTAAACAGAGGAAGGAAGGAAGGAAGGAAGGAATGGAGGGAGGGAGGGAGGGAGAGAGGGAGAGAGGGAGAGAGGGAGGGAGAGGGAAAAGGTAAACTATAGTCTTTTCAGCCAAAAAGTAGTACAGCTGAAGTTCAATCACATGTAAAACCTGTGTAATGGACTAGAGTCAGGCTCATGAGTAAAGTTACCTAYGTTAAAAAGTAACAGCTCTGAACAATTTTGCATTCCTTAAGCCATTAGATAATCAAGTTTTTAAAGACAACAATGAAATTAATTCCTGGCAGAGGTGTGCATAATGATCAGAACTTCTGCAATTATAGCAAACAGTAGGCTTCTCACCTTGATTTGTATCCTTAGAGTTATGACCTTGTGTCACTCTGAGAGAAATGTGGAGGTGTCAGTGACTTGCATGGCAAAGTGCTCCCATCAGGAATCTTAAGTAGGACCATCAGCAGCTACAACAGTTACTAATGGAAGAAAACAACCCCCCAGGTCACTAAAGAAAAAAACCATCTATGCATTTAAGGTAAGAATGATTTTGATTTTGAGGTTCCTGATGTACCTGTGAGTTGCACAAGTTTAAAGGAAAAGTAACTCCATTTAAATCCCTGGGTTTATTTTGGATAGATTTGATCTAAATTAGGTGAGAATTAAAACCCCAAACAAGTATTCTCTATGACGATATGGATTTAGAGATGGTTTTCTTAGGCTCCCGCTTAGTGAATGGATATAGACTCCTCCAGCAGTGGAAGAGAATGGAAAACTAATAGGGTCTGTGAGGGGAAAAGAAAGACCAAGGAGAGTGTTTCTCCCACAGCTAACTGGAAAACAACTGATTAAAGAAGTAATCAAGCCTGTGTTTCTGCACCATATAGTTCAGTACAGCCTGCAACTGCCACAAATGTCGGATGTAGACATGCAATGCAACCTCTCTGCAAGGAAAACTTGCCCCCAGAGGTCTTTGTACTACTGTGTGTAGATGCCTGGGTTAACTTGCATACCTTCACACTGCGTTCCAGGAGGCAGCAGTCACATCGGCTGGGGTATGAGTCAGATTCATAGGGACTACATAGGCACAGTGGAGCCAGGATAACACAGGCTGGTGTATAACTTGAAAGAAGAGAAGGAAATACTGTAGGATGTTCGGATATTAAAACCTTCAAAGAGATTCTGAAATGTGAACCGAAGTAGCAGTAATATAGTGGGCAAAGGAAAAATGCCGCCGTCAGAAAGGGTGATCTTTTCCTTTTCCCTTCCTTATTGTTTGTGGGGCATACTGGCAAGGATCCCCTCCTCCCTTGAAAACCCAAAAGCGTGTTTAACAGCTGTACCTCTGTTTCAAGTTTGGGCCCATAAGTGTATTTTAAGAAGTGAACAAGTTTAATTTAAATGCTAATATGCAACTTAAAATAACATGTATTTTGGCTCATGACTGCCATAAATAATAATTATTGGTCTGTTTTCACTGTTCTTAGTGGGATGTTAATGCTGGAAAAGACTTTCAGGGTGAACAAGTTGATAAGATCACTGTTCAGTCATTTTGCTGATGATTGCTTTGGTGTGCATCATTTTTCAAGTGTGTTACATAATAAAGCTGGTCTGCAAGCTTTGTGTGCATAGTGGATGCATGTGCAGTTATTTGAAAATAGGTCAAATTATGCTCAGTTTATGGCCTACTGTCCTGGTTTCGGCTGGGATAGGGTTAATTTTCTTGCTAGTGCTGTGTTTTGGATTTAGTATGAAAAGAATGTTGATAAGACACTGATGTTTTTAGTTGTTGCTAAGTAGTCTACTAGTCAAGGACTTTTCAGCCTCCCATGMTCTGCCAGGYGCACAAGAAGCYGGRAGGGAGCATAGCCAGGACAGCTAGCCCAACTGGCCAATGGGGTATTCCATACCATATGATGTCATGTTCAATATATAAATAGGGGGCGTGGTCCAGGAAGTAGCGATCGCTGCTTGGGTATCGCTCAGCGGGTGGTGAGCAATTGCATTGTGCATCACTCATTCTATTATTATTATTATTATTATTATTATTATTATTATTATCATCATCATCATCATCATCATCATCATCATTATTTTCCCTTCCTTTTCTGTTTTATTAAACTGTCTTTATCTCAATCCACAAATTTTACTTTTTTTCCCCAATTCTCTCCCCCATCCCACTGAGGGGAGTGGGGAGTGAGCGAGCGGCTGTGTGGTGTTTGGCTGCCTGCCGGGCTAAACCACAACACCTACAAATAGTGGAAGGGTGAAGATAGCCATTCTGATAGTTCCCACTTCAACTGTGCAGCCTATCTAATAGCTACTGTAGGTGCATCAACTTAAAGATGGGTTAGTTGGTAAGCTCTGCAGACTTGGGATAACTTGAGCTATTAGCATAAGGCAGATGAGGCCGTAATATCAACTGTTGGCAGGCAAGAGGAAAGCATAATCCTTAGGAAGAGGTAATGCAAAAATATCTCCAGGCTTCCTTTGGCAGTCAGAGCCTGTTCATGTCCTTTTTGGGGAAAATAAAACAGCTTGAGGGTTATAGCAGAGATGCAAATATTATTTTCCAAATGGTAGAACTGAAGAAATTTGAAGCAGAACTGATTAGAAACCAGTGGAATAACTGTATGTATTAAGACAGTCTACAGATTTACTGTTTGGTGAGGTAAGCAAAAAATGAACAACAGGGTAAAAGCCTCTACCAGCAAAGTGGGTAAGCAAAAGGCAGTCATCATACAATAGACAATCAAGTTTCTTTGATTGCAGTGGTCAGTCTAGCACATGTAACTGGTAACAATGTAATTAACAATAACTAGGTTGAGTAAATACGTTTTGTTTTATTTTGTTTCGGGTCTTTTTTAATTTTGAATTCATATGCTTATTTTCTGTTTTTTGATTGAATTTAAACCTTGAGTTTGAAACCTGCTTCTCCATGCAAACACCAGGGATGTGGTATAGAAATATCTCTGGGTGCTTTCTTCTCACTAAACTGCTTGGAGTAATGTACATAGTATGATGAGCACAGACAGAAACACATAAAGCAGTGGATATCTTTGTACAAAAGGTGGTCAGACTGTATCTGGATATATGTATTGTCTATGCTATAGAAGGTAAATGACAAATAATGAACTCAAATGAGATCCAAATGAATTCACGTGAGACACATTAAAATTTTAAACCTCCTTCACCAACTTGCAGAGCCTAGTAGAAGTAAA
This sequence comes from Phoebastria nigripes, assembly GCA_035582835.1. Taxonomy (NCBI): domain Eukaryota; kingdom Metazoa; phylum Chordata; class Aves; order Procellariiformes; family Diomedeidae; genus Phoebastria; species Phoebastria nigripes. The sequence goes on along the minus strand of JAYKAV010002970.1, from coordinate 385,613 downwards.
ACAATGTAAGGAGTCATGGAAAGAAGCTTGCTCTTTGGAGTTCTAGATGAGGTTAAAATACACAACATAAAATGAAATATCTTATTCCTAAAATATTTTTTCAGTCCTATTTTGCAATCCTAAAAGAATCAGATAAATTTTGGTGGCCAAATTTACCAAAGAGTTTAGGAAGCATTAACTCCCGTTTTGGGATCTTAAAAATATTACTGGATCTTTGAAACATCTTTTTACTAAGAGTTATCTTTTTTCCCTCAATACTTGTGAGTACTGTAAAAGCAAGAGTAGAGGCACCTTAAGTAACAGTAGTTTTACCTAAGAAACAGTAATTTTTCAACACCAGAGTTAACTTGTATAAAAGCATTGATATTATGGGAACGAGATGGAGGGAAGGAATGAGGAGATTGGGAYATCCACAGATATTGTAATTAAAATATATATTAAAATTAAAAACTCCATGTAATAGTTGTTTTCTTTGCAGGTCTATCCTCTCGTGAAATATGTTCTTGAACATGACACATAACCGATTCTAACCTACGTGGAAACCATGCAGGTCATTGCCTCACATATATAGAAACCTACCAGCATCTAATACAATCTCAGAATCAGAAAACCTGCTTCTCTGCACCTGTTTCTACTTCATATTCCTGGCCCACCTGCAGTTCACCAGATGTTCTGGTATTTCATTGCTTGCATGTCTCTATGTGTACTTTATTGTGTTTACCAAAGAAAATGCTTTGGATAAAGTTATTGGAGACGTTTATTTATTTCCCTGCTGAGTGACAAACCAGACTAGAGATTCGCAACAGATTTTCATCATACTCCTTTCTACAAGTGATAATAAAGAAAAACTTCATGTTAATAAGTTGAATGAATGAGTCAGTGTTGTGTGCAACATAATATAAAAATTTACCAGTGTCCTGTGGCTTCCCAAAATTCGTATTTCATTGCCTTTACATAAAGTAAGAAATCAATAAACAAGCAAATAAAATTGATATAGAAGCTTACAATTTGAACCTGTGAAAAGAGTTATATTCCTGAAAATTTCCTGAAAGAGTAGAAAAATGCTCAATGAGATCCTATATGAAAATGGAACAGAAAAAAAAAAAGGAAAAAAAGAAAAAAGACTTTGGTATGCCTTAGGGTGCTAGAAAATGTATGATGAACTAGTTATATCAATATGCCTGTGATTTTCTAAGGAGGTTAGGGTTGCTCTTTTAAAAAACCTTCTGGCTAGTAATTTTAATTTAGATTGCTACCTTAAAGGGAATATTATAAATAATTACAGATCACAGTTAGATCCCAGATAAGTGCTGTACCACTAGGCACAAATATATTGAATAAAACAGTACTAAGAAGTTTTTAAGGCAGTAAGTTCCAGATTTTCAGTTACTTGCATTGTAAGCGTGTTGGATCACTGTGCCCCAACAAAATAGACTGAAAATATATTACTTGTGTTCATCTCTTCCTAGCTGCTATCTTTCCATGAAAAAGTACAGAAAAGAAAATTCTCACTTGTGTTAATATATCCTTTCCTTCTAAATGTTCCTTGGTCTGTATCCACTGTGTGTTGATAAATAAATTCTCAAGGAATCTGTTCATATTTTTGAGATTTACATCTGCTCAGTAATTACAAAATGTCCTTACTGCACACACAACTGTATGAGATAGATGAGGACTTTCTAAACAGAACAAGTTATATCAATGCATTGATGCATACCGTGGGCTACTGTTAGCACTGTCATACTAATCAGGGTCACATTTATTCATATGTCCTGATTGACAAAGTCCAGCAAAAATGTGTAAGTTATATGTAGCTCTACTCAAGACTTGTATTGTTGAAAATATCAGAAATATTCCTACAGCAACTCAGGTGCCTGAGCTGGTTTGCAAATTGACCTGAAGGCTCCATGTAATGGAATAAATAATCCTGCATCCTATATTCATTATGCATATTTGCTGCCATGTCCAGCCCAAGGCACGAGGTAGACAATGCTTTTTGCAGATCCCTCAGAAAGCTTTGCCCACCTGTTCAAGAAGTCTGATTTTTTTAGTCTTACTGTCAGTTGTTGTTGTTACTAAGAACTAATAGAATTATTTGCTGGATACCACACATTTCATATCTGACAAAGGTACCTGAAGTGTCTGTTGCCAATTTGTTTTGTCACTGTTTCTGTATCACCATGCTGTTTCTGCCAGCATGCTGACAAGGAAAATAATTTCAGATTTATTGCAAAACAGAAATCACTGAAACAATCACCCTAGTCTTCCTGTGGTGGAAGTGCAAAATTAAAAGAAGGAACTGTCACTGTTGACAATAATTGCAGAATATCTACAGGCGCCTTTCACCAGAAACTGAAGTTAGTCCTTTTTTTTTCTTTTTTTTTTTTTTTTTTTTTTATTTCCCCCAAATGTCTTAATGGTTCAGATATTCAGGTTGGAAGGTTCAAAGTTTATTGAGAAAGCTCTGCTCTAACGGGTGCTTTTGTAGTCACACACTTTCCTGGCTGCTGCCATTTCTAAACTTGAGGGATCAAGGAACATAGACACAGACACTGGGTCTTCAGATGCTTCCCTAAGGCCTTTGTGAAGCCATGGCCTCCAGTGGACTCAGGGACTCAAGGCTTCCTCCTGCCCGGATGCTAGAGCCCAGCCGGGTGTGCCTGCAGACCTGGGTCTCTCCATCCTAGGCTGACAGACAYGGCTGCTGCTTTCCCATTTGCAGGTTTGGCCAGTAGCAAGGCTGAGCGTGCACTCCTGAGGGGTGTGTGCACACACATACACTACAGAGGTCACTTATGTAGACTGCCGCGTGGGACTGCCACACACAGGGCGCTGCCTTCAACAGCATCCACATATAGCACTGCCAGGACTCACATACATTAAACAAATATAAAACTCACATAAAAGTATAGACAGCCACATCACCTCCTCCTCTTGGGCTGGCAGAGGCAGAAGGTCACTGCTGCAGCACACACACCACGCTCTCCAGGTTCACAAGCACACGCACATTCCCAGATCCCCTGAGCACCAGCACGGCCCCTCTGCCCGCCCGGCACTCCTGCCCAGATCCCGGCCCCCCTTACCCGCCCCACGGGTCCCCGACTTGCTGGCTGGTCCAGCTGGGTGCTCGCTGCACACACGCAGCACTCACACACCCGTCCCACAGGCACCCCACACTCGCAGGTCCCCCCGAACACCAGCATGGACCCTCCGCCCGCCTGATACCCCTGCCCTGATATAAGGGACCTGCACTCCCTTATAAAGACTTTTAACCTTTCCAGATGCATGTTTTCCTCCTTCTTACTGGCTAGTCCAGCTTGACATTTCCTAGGGAATTACATATACACATCCATGGACATCAACTTAAATTCATTAGGGGAAAATACAAACACACTGGGACCCCTACAGAGCTACTGACCCTTATAACTCGCATGCAGAGACTTATGCTCTGGTCCCTCCAGTCATTGGCATACAGACCTGTGAGCCCTGTCACCCATGGCTCCTTCTCCATATTCTAGCACCTAGACCTTGCAGCACTCATGCATGGGGCAGAGAGTGAAATTACACAGAAAATGGTGAAGAAAGGGCTTAAGAAGAAGATAGAGTAGACTGCATTGATCAGGCACAGGGCTCAGGCAGACAAGAGTAATGGCCAGTTCCTACTTACATACTATCAAACCTTTTATSCTTCCTCCTATTCCCCCCCCTTTTCCCTCCCTGATGCTTCCCTTTTCCTTACCTATGACCCTTCCCCTACGCATTCCTTAATGGTTTTGCATAGTCCCCCAGATCGTCCTGAAATATCCATAATTATCATGTTCATCTTGTTTCTCTCTTCTTATCAGTTAACAAAGCCGGGGTTGTCCCTCTTCAAAGTTGTACCCACACTTTCTTAATGACACATCATTTAGTGCTTAGGAGTTTTGGTATCCTTTATTGTCTCCCTTATTTGTTTGCTTATCAGGTTTGTGTCTCTGTGTGTTTTGTTTATCACTTTCTTTGTTATTATTCCCTTTGACCTGAAAAGCTTCTTCATCCAATGACCTTAATGAACCAGATGCTCTTATATTCCACATGCCCCCACAGCCATGACCTCTTCTGTTTAGCTTAGCCTTCAAGGGAGTGAGTATATGTATGTGAGAAGAAAAGATATGAAGAAAACATGCAGAGAGGGGGAAAAAAAAAACCAAAACCACCTGCAGGAGAATTTAAAGGAATAGAAATTGTCGGGAAAAAAGCTGAAGGGAGGAAGATGAAAAATTGACAAGGAAAGAGGTTTTATGTTTAGCAAACAAAAAGGTAACGGACTGAGGACAGGTCAAAGAGAGATACTGGGAAGACAGATGCTGCTGAACAGGAAACCCAAATGGAGGGAAAAAAGAAAGGGAGTAATAGCAGATGTTGAGAAGACACAGACATTCCTAAATAAGGGAATAAAAATAAAATATGAAAAAAGTTTTAGTGTTCCTGTAAAAACTATACCTCATATTTCAACTCTTCCAGCAAACATTAAACTTATTTGGTGTCCAACATATTCCTTGACTTTCCTTACTGCCAAGTGAAAAAATAATAATGACTTGTACAGGGACATATTTAAAATCCTCCATATTATCAACTTCCTCGTTTTTGCTAATCTTCTGTTCACTCTAAGGCAGTCTAGGGGAGAACAAAGGGACATAAAAGATACTCAATATGAGAAAGTCTTGTGCAAAGACGATTATACTCTCTTGTTCTCCATCTCCACTGTGGATGGCTCTAAATTGTATCTGAAATATTTAGTTAAGATTTTAGAAAAAGAAATTTATAAAAGTAAGGACATGTAAATATTGGAAAAGATTATCCATGGAAGTGTGGAGTCATCATGTCTGGAAGCTTTTAAGAATGAATGAGACAAACACCTGTGAAGAATGGGTTAGATGCAGCTGATCTTACCTGGAGGCAAGTGGATGTCCAGCTGATGTCCTCTTTCTCTGTGATTCTAAAGTATAAAATGGAACACATTACTTACAAAGGAGAAACTGCATCATCCAGTCCTGGAGAGAATTCATTGGGAGCTATTTGTCTAGGTGCCAATTGCTGTAATGGAGAGGGGAAAAAAAAAAAAGATGGAGTTACTCTTCTCTCCCATCAATTAGTACATCTAGCAGGTTGCATTTCAGATTTAAAACAAAGGATTAGGACATAAGTCTGTAAAGATTTACCTTTGTGCAAAACTTCTCCATCTTTGAAGTTACTGAAGTTGCTCTTCTGTTCCCCTAAGAAGCAATGTTTTGCATAACTGGAGAATAAACCTGATGTTTTTACAAGAAGAGTCTTATGCTTTTCTTGAACTTTTAGGAGCTACTTGCTACTAGACCTGCAGCTACTATGGGACATAAATTGGGTGAGGGCAGGAAAAGGAAAAATAATTATGACAGCAATTACTGCCTCCTGTAATCAGGACTTTTTTTGCCTCTGTTTCAAAGCCATTTTTTTTCCTTTTCTATTGCTTCAGGTATCACAAAACTTTTATGCAGTACTAATCACTATTAAAGGAGGAAATAACTATAGGAAGTGAAGATGACCTCTTCCATCTTAATGGAAGCAAGCATTCTCCATTTCTATAATCTTCAGGGCTAAAAAGCAGCAGACAGTGTTTTATGTTGTGTTAGCTGTGTTGAAAAAATAGTAATAAGTACCTAAAAACTTTCTATAAATTAATGAGGCACCTGTTTCCTCCAAGATGCACCTTCCTGGGTTTTTCATGTTTAATTTTTCCACAAAGGGGTTTGAGCACTTGTCCAGTCATTAAAAAAAAAAAAAAAAAAAGTTACATGTTTTTCTGAAGTTCTCTATGCTTCTTTGGAAACCTCCTCTGAGCATGTTCCTTACATTTAAACAAAATAAAAAGACCCAAACCAGAGTTGCAACTTACCAAACTTAAAGGAAAGTTAATACCACCAATATATGTTGAACTCTAAGGACACTTCTGGATAAAACTTCTTTATTGTTCCTTCAGGTGTCAAAATGGTAATGTAACAACGCGGGGGGGAGGGGAACAAATAAAAACAACAACAAAAACAAAACCAAATACAAACACTTCATTTTAAAATGGAAAAATATACTGCTGTGTCTCCAATACCTTTCAAATGAAGGAGCTGTCTTTTCTTTGTGAAATGTATTAATACCAGATGATCAAAAGTGCTTTTTTAATTTATATCTGCTAGGAATTGATATATACTGCATTTGTAAGAGGCATTGCTCGGAGAAGTGAATATTAGAGCCACAAATTAGTGATTAGCTTTGGAGAGCTTTTCAGTACATTTCTAAAATCAGTTACTTTTCTCAGTTTTCAGTGTTTCACTGGGATGCTGGTGTTATTCTCATTTCCTAGCAGTTATCATCCATTTTGCAATTGACTACAACAGCCAAATTTGAGCCTGGGACTGCTTCCTACTGCACTGTGAACTAAGCCACAAATTTCATAAAATCATAGAATAGTATAAGTTTGAAAGGATCTATGGGCATCATTTAGTCAAAACATGTCCAGTTAGAAGAGATTATTACAGAACTTCTCCAGACTTTTGAAACTCTCCATGGATAGAAATATCACAGTGTCTCTGGGCAACCTATTAAAATACTTGTCTGCCCTCATGGGTAAGACCATTCAACTTTATATTGAGTCAGAATGCAACTTATGTCCATTGCTTCTTGACCTATCCATCCCAAGGCCAAGTGCCGGGTCCTGCACTCGGGTCACAACAACCCCGTGCAACCCTACAGGCTTGGGGAAGAGTGGCTGGAAAGCTGCCCGGTGGAAAAGGACCTGGGGGTGTTGGTCCACAGCCAGCTGCATATGAGCTGGCAGTGTGCCCAGGTGGCCAAGAAGGCCAATAGCATGCTGGCTTGTAACAGAAATAGTGTGGCAGGCACTTCCCTAAAGTGATATTCCCCCTGTATTCAGCACTGGTGAGGCCGCACCTCGAATACTGTGTTCAGTTTTGGGCCCCTCACTACAACAAAGACATTGAGGTGCTGGAGCGTGTCCAGAGGAGGGCAACGAAGCTGGTGAAAGGCCTAGAGCACAAGTCTTATGAGGAGTGGCTGAGGGAACTGGGACTGTTTAGCCTGGCGAAAGGGAGGCTCAGGGGAGACCTTATCACTCTCTACAGCTACCTGAAAGGAGGTTGTAGCGAGGTGGGTGTTGGTCTCTTCTCCCAAGTAACAAGCGATAGGACAAGAGGAAATGGCCTCAAGTTGCGCCAGGGGAGATTTAGATTGGATATTGGGAAAAATTTCTTTACTGAAAGGGTTGTCAAGCACTGGAAGAGGCTGCCCAGGGAAATGGTGGAGTCACCATCCCTGGAAGTATTTAAAAGACGTGTAGATGTGGTGCTTAGGGACATGGTTTAGTGGTGGACTTGGCAATGTTAGGTTAATGGTTGGACTCGATGATCTTAAAGGTCTTTTCCAACCTAGATGATTCTATGATTCTATTCTGTGTACTCCTGAGAAGAATGTGGCTCCACCTTATGTACACCCTCCTACTGTGTAGTCAGTCGTAGACAGCAATAGAATTTCCCCTTTGCCTTCCAAAAGTTGAACAAACCTTTATTCTGTGTGATTGTGTGTGTAAAACCTAATTCTCTTTGACCCTTCTTGTACTTTATGTGTTCCTTAACCATTTTGGTGGCTCTCCACTGGATTCATTTAAGTATGTCAATGTCATTCGGTAATGCTAGCAGACAATTTTAACATTATGTTTCAAATGTGCATAGAAATCATCTTGGTTCTTTTAACAATATTTAAATAATTTCTGGCCTACCTTATTGAAGTGCAAAGCACATGGTGACTCTAAATTCTGCTGGTTTTCATCTAGAGAGGCTTTGTTTCATTTCCACATCTGGCTTTTGCACATAAAAATGCATTTAAAATCTTCCACTGTATTTTTTTTTAAAATCTTGTGGGTTTTGTTGTTGTTGACATGAGCATCAGTAATATATCAGAAAACATCTACTTTCCCCTCTTCAGTTCTGTTACTTATATCGTGAAAAGGGCACTATGCTAGCTGCAGATCCGAGATGATTTATAGTGTCAATGCATTCCCCGAAGCTTTCACTGCATTGAACTACTACATCCATGTAGCACACTGTTCACTTGGGCCTTGAAAGCAATTTAGATGACTTAGTCTTTTGGTTGGATGCAGCACTGTGGTAATGTGAACATACAAGTTTGAAACAGATGCAGGCTCTCTTCACTGTGCTCCGTACCTTGTGCAACCTTAGGAAAAAATTCCCATAATTATTAAAAAAATGTATAAGGATCCAAAGACACACAGTAAGTTTCTTGCTTTCCTCATTGCTCATTTAAACATTAAAAATATTATAAGTATGTTAGAAGAATCACTGGTAAAGTATATGTGGTATACAAAAAGCTTGTAGGCATTTGGGATTTGGCTCCACTATATGACTAGTGCAACAATGAGATCTTGATCTGGTGAAAGTTCTGGCAGTCAGCTTCACATGGAGACACCAAAATTTAATGAATACACACAGATGTTCAAATGCAAAAAAAGATGTCTTAGCTCCTGTTATTGTTCATAAGAACTACAGCTTGATTTAGTTGGGTGAACACAGATGAGTAGTACAGGGTATCTAAGACATCCCCTAGGACCAGCAGACAGGATTATTGAAGACCTGTGCTTTTCTGGAGCATAGTACAATGCTAGCTGGGAAAGCCTAGGACATCTCAAATAGCCCTACAAGTTTAGCCATATGACCCAAGATTTTTTTTTTGCTGGTCGTCTGAATCACTCTTTGGGTTCAGCTGGCCTGAAGTCCATCCAAGGCCTACAATTCAGCCTTTTATGTAATAGCGTGATTAAGGCTGATACCTTATTTTGCAGGAGAAGGTGTCAGGAAACTGGCATCATCTAATCAGGACCAAGCTGTGAATAGCGCTGAAAAGGTATCAGGAGCAGAATATCGAAATACCTGAAAAAAAGTTGAAGAGAACTGAGAAACTTAAAACCTTAACAGAAATCCCCAGATGGAGGAACATTAAGAGAGGTGGGGTTTCCATAGGATCATAGAATAATTCAGGTTGGAAGGGACCTCAGGAGGTCTCYATTCCAACCTACTGCTCAAAGCAGGGTCAGCTGTGAGATCAGATCATGTGACTCTCCAGTTAAGTCTTAAAAATGTCCAGGGATGGAGATTGCACAACCTCTCTGAGAAACCTGCTCCATAGCTGGGCTGTCCTCACGGTGAAAAGGTTTTTCTTTACACCCAGTCTGAACACTCTTTGTTTCAATTTATGCTCCTTGTCTCTCGTCCTCCCATCACACAACACTGTGAAGAGCCTGGCATTGTCTTCTCAATAACCTACCCATGGGTACTGGAGGGAAGCTGTTAGGTCTGCTCCAAAGCCGTCTTCTCCAGACTGAACAAGCCCTGTTCCTTTGGCCTCTGTTCATTGGGCAAGTGCTCCAACCCCTCAGCATCGTGGTGCTGCTCTGCTGAACTCGTTCCAGTTTATTAGTGCCTTTTTGGTATTGGAAGACCAAAACTGCAGTATTCTAGATGTGGTCTAATGAGTACTAAGTGCAGGCGAATGACCGTTTCCCTCACTCTACTGGCTGTGCTCCTGTTAACACAGCCAAGGATCTTTGTCACCAGGACACACTGCTGGCTCGTGTTCTTTTCAGCAGAGGCCATTTCAGCAGAGCTGCTCCATAGTAAGACAGTCCCCAGCCTGTATTGCTGCAAGGGTTATTAATTCCCAAATACATGACTTTGCATTTGTTTTGTTTAATGTCAAGAGGTTCCTATCAAGCCAGTCCTACCTCTAGTCTGTCTAGGTCCTTTCAAATGGCCATTCTGCTCTCAAATATATCAACTTGTCCTCCATAGTTTGGTGTCAAACTTGATGAGTCTACTATGTTGTCTTTTCTTCTATTGTCTCCAGTGAAGATGGTATGTACAAGAGGTCTCGAGATAGACCCTTACAGGACTCCACTTGTTACTGGCCTCCAGGAATAGTGCAGCCCTTTAATCTCTACCTTCTGAGCCTACCTATCTAATAAATTTTTTACTTACCTAGTTGAACATCCATTCAGACCATAAAGTCTCAATTTGGATACATGGGAAAATAGTGTTTAAAGCCTTGCTAAAATCAAGATGAATGACATCTACTGCTTTCCCCTCATTTACAAATTCATCCATTTTATCATAGAAGACAAATCTTTGGTAAATCCTTGCTGATTGTTCCCGGTTACTTCCATGTGCTCATAAATGTATTCCAAGAGGATTTACTCCATGATTTTCCCAGGGACCAAAATGAGGCTGACCAGAATCTAGTTCTCTATATTGACCCTTTGGCCTTTTTCAAAGATGTATGCAGCATTTGCCATGCTGTAGTTGTTGGGGATTTTCCTGCACTGGGTGGGAGGTGGGAAGTGCTGAGGAAGCTGGCAGAGGAGCTTGCCAAGCCACTCTCCATCATTTATCAGCGGTCCTGGTTAACGGGGGAGGTCCCGGACAACTGGAGGCTTGCCAATGTGACGTCCATCTACAAGAAGGGCCGGAAGGAGGACCCGGGGAACTACAGGCCTGTCAGCCTGACCTCGGTGCCAGGGAAGATTATGGAGCRGTTCATCTTGGGGGCGCTCGCAAGCCATGTGTGGGACAACCAGGGGATCAGGCCCAGCCAGCATGGGTTCATGAAAGGCAGGTCCTGCTTCACTAACCTGATCTCCTTCTAGGACCAGGTGACCCGCCTAGTGGATGAGGGAAAGGCTGTGGATGTGGTCTACCTGGACTTCAGTAAAGCCTTCGACACTGTCTCCCACAGCATTCTCCTAGAGAAGCTGGCGGCTCATGGCCTAGACAGGTGTACTCTTCGCTGAGTGAAAAACTGGCTGGATGGCCGGGCCCAGAGAGTTGTGGTGACTGGAGCGAAGTCCACTTGGCGGCCGGTCACGAGCGGTGTCCCCCAGGGTTCCGTTTTGGGGCCGGTCTTGTTCAATATCTTTATCAACGATCTGGATGAGGGGATTGAGTGCTCCCTCAGTAAGTTTGCAGATGACACCAAGTTGGGYGGGAGTGTCGATCTGCTCGAGGGTAGGAAGGCTCTGCAGAGGGACCTGGACAGGCTGGATCGATGGGCCAAGGCCAGCTGCATGAGGTTCAACAAGGCCAAGTGCCGGGGCCTGCACTTTGGCCACAATAACCCCATGCAACGCTACAGGCTGGGGGAAGAGTGGCTGGAAAGGTGCCTGGCGGAAAAGGACCTGGGGGTGCTGGTTGACAGCTGGCTGAATATGAGCCAGCAGTGTGCCCAGGTGGCCAAGAAGGCCAATGGCATACTCGCCTGTATCAGAAATAGTGTGGCCAGCAGGAGTAGGGAAGTGATCGTGCCCCTGTACTCGGCACTGGTGAGGCCCCACCTTGAATACTGTGTTCAGTTTTGGGCCCCTCACTACAAGAAGGACATTGAGGTGCTGGAGCGTGTCCAGAGGAGGGCAACGAAGCTGGTGAAGGGTCTGGAGAGCAAGTCTTATGAGGAGCGGCTGAGGGAACTGGGACTGTTTAGTCTGGAGAAGAGGAGGCTCAGGGGAGACCTTATCTCTCTCTACAACTACCTGACAGGAGGTTGCAGCGAGGTGGGTGTTGGTCTCTTCTGCCAAGCAACTAGCGATAGGACGAGAGGAAATGGTCTCAAGTTGTGCCAAGGGAGGTTTAGATTGGACATTAGGAAAAATTTCTTTACTGAAAGAGTGGTTAAACATTGGAAGAGGCTGCCCAGGGAAGTGGTGGAGTCACCATCCCTGGAAGTATTTAAAAGACGTGTAGATGAGGCGCTTAGGGACATGGTTTAGTGGGCATGGTGGTGTTGGTTTGACGGTTGGACTCGATGATCTTAGAGGTCTTTTCCAACCTTAATGATTCTATGATTCTATGATTCTAAGTAGGGTGCAGGGTTCTTTCTGAATCTCAGTAAGAAAGGCAAGGCAAAAAGTGGCATCATAAAATAGCTGTTTTAATAAGATAGACTAGAAATGCGGATAGCAAGTAAATCTCACATCCTTTCAGATGCTGTGAACTCTGCTTTCATGCAGTGTTGGACAGACCACATTTTCCCACAGCATGCTGCACAGAGCCCATCCGTGGATTGGTTCAATGTCCCTCTCCTACCATGGTGCCTTTTACCTTGTATAACAAACAAAACCATATATCTTCTCCTGACAGGTTGGAATGTTATCTCTTTCATAACATCCACCAAAGCACAGCACACGCTGACACTGGGCACTTCAGCAGATTCCCTTACAGCAGCTACTCATGCCAGCATATGAGCATCTTAAGCCTTACGTACAAGGCCCGATAGAGCAGACAGGGCTTGCCCAAGGTCACTAACCCTTCAAATATGACATCTTCTGCAAAGCTCCCAATACAGGAGCTCCCCTGATCTCTATGACCATTCAAAGATGATAATAAGTGGCTTTGCTACAACATCAGCCAGTTCTGTCAGCACTCTTGGATGCAGTCTATCAGGTCTCATGGATCATGCTCCTTCAGGGAATCCCTGACCTGACCCTCATCCACTGCTGGTAGTTATTCTCTTCTTTGAACTCTTTCAGTAATCACAGAGGTGTGGCAGATCTTGTTGGTGAAACTGGGAATGTCCCTCTGACCTGCTATGTTCTGTACCCCCTTGGAGCCCTCTCACACCTCTAAAATCCTATGAACTGTTGTGATAACAACAGCAATAACACAACGCTGAACTCAGGAAAAAAAAAAAAAATCAAGAAAATTTTTTTTTACAGGCATTTATTCTTATTCCTTAATTTTTAAGCACCTGAATCATCTGAAGTTACAAAATTATGTCTTTTAAAGAGGCCAAGAAACAATGATTGGCCAGTGGAGTAATAACAAGCACAGAACAACCAAAAGTTTAGGTAGAGAAACAACTACTAGCTGTGCTTCTTTGAACAGAAGAATTCTAGCCGTTCAGCTCCAGGCACAAGCTGGACATGCAATCTGATTACAGGGCCTTGGAAATCACTGTGAAGAAGCCAGCGTTGAGTACTTTCAAACAACTACAATGAATATCATCAAGACCCCAGCAGCAGGATGTTTTGTCTTCAGGAAAATCATTTCTGGTGGCAAAGATATCAGACAGGGATGAAAGTAACTCATAACTTAAGAGAACAGAATCTGTCAACATCCTACGGGGKTTTTTTGCCTCTTTGAAGGGGTGCCCAATACTTCATGAGGGTTCTAAATAAATCACAAAGAAGAAAGAGGTGAAACAGGGCAAAACCCAGATTTTATCCTATACTCATCAGATCACAAGGAACAAATGCCTAACACTGGCAGCATAAACTGGGATTTTGTATCAAGAGGATTATGTGCTAATTTCAGTGAATCAAAGACCTGATAGAATATTAAGAAGATATATTCCTTGCCCAGGTACACCTGGGGCAAGTCAAAGAATTAAACTACTAGTCAGAAAGTAATGTTCAGTTGTTAGTATGATTGGAACAATATGAAATTCTTCAAGATTACAGTAATTCAAAATAGAGAATTTTATGGGTCAAGAAATCCCATCTTGCTTCTGAGACAGAGTGAAATCAACAGTTGTATTTGTACTGAGAGAATGACGTGGTCAAGTCAGCTAGTCCTTCAGTTTCCAAGAAGGAAACTATCCAAATGTATTTAGGATATTGAAAGTGAGTATGGCAAAATGTGGCTTTCTTGATATGATGCATGAGTGTAAGAAGCTACAAATCATTTAAGCATAATTTTAAAACTGCTACAGCAATTGGGAATTGGAATGCATAGTACCTGCCATTGAATATTTGGAAAGCAATAAGAAAGCAAATTTAGCTATATGACAAAGGCAGGTGGCAAAGCTAGAACAAAGAACTCTACATAGAAATGTTAAATGATGCAACTTCTCTGTCATTAGATTATATAATGCATTTCAGGGATTGATGAATTGGAGAATGTAGACTGCATTTCTAGCAAGTCAACAGGTGCCTGAACAAAAGACACAAACCCAAAAGCCAATAGAAGGAATATGTAACAATCTGCATGAGCCTTGGACAAAGTGGCCAGCATTAGTCAGGCTCAGGCAGTGTGTATGCAAATGCTGAAACGCCAGCTAACAGTTTTGTAATTAGTTTTCTTAGTGTAGAGCCAAGTTTTAATGGCAAACATAGCCTTTTTTTTGGATTACTAGCCAGCACATAGGGCATGAAACAAGAAAAATCTCAACAGGACGTTGAGATCGGATTTCTCTGCCTTCAGAAAATAAGAACAAACTATGACTAAAAAGAAAAGTCAGTCTCTGGAATTTCCAAAAAACTGCTTTAAAAATTAAAACACAGAAAAAATATAATTAAATAAGAGAATATGCTGATTTTTTTTTCCCCCCTGTATACCAGTAGTCAGGTATTATTCATAGAACTTCCATGTTCCTCTCTGTGAGAAAAACAAGCCCTCAAATTATGCTAAGTATACAAAAATGATATTCTGCTTTTAGAAACAACAGAGGACATGATATAACACTGAAAAATATAGCCTACAGCTTCCTCGTTAGAATTTCATACTTCTACCTCAATCTTTAATTAGAATTTAAAATTGAGATCTAAAGCACTAGTTAAAGCCAAATTACAGCTGGATTTCCTGACCTTTAGCTGAAGTGTCCCTTTCATCTGAAGGTTTGGTAACTTTTTTGGTCTTAAGAGAAAGAACAATTTGCTGTGGGTTAATGTGATTGTCTGCCTAGAGGCAAATTTTCGAAACGTGTAGATGCAAATATTACATGTGTAAGAATCTGCATTTCTACAGGCAAACTGACATTTGTAAGTGCAAATTGGATGGCAGCAAATGGAGCTCTCCAGTTTACACATTTAAAAGTTGTTCTGAGTTCACTTGGACAGATATGTGGCATGGCACCAGGAAAGCATTCTGGGAATGGTAGTTTACAGAGCATTAGGTACAGTGTACTAGTACACATTAGGCAGCTTGAACCGATAAGGAAATAAATACAGATAATTTCTTTGTAGGTAAAAGGAAGAAGAAGTCAAAGTTATTTCAAGTTCACAAGAAGAAAAAGAATGATGTACTTATTGGAAACAGGACCAGTAGGTCCTATTTATTGAATCAATGTTTATTGAACAAGCCTAAAAAGGCCAAAAAGAAGGCCAGGAATACTTTTTTTTTTTGCAATGCAGAAAGAGCAGGAGAAGGAGTCTRTATTAATCCAGCCTGTGGTTTATTTAAGAAATCATTTATCATAAAGTTATTAAAAGCCTAAAAGCAGAGGAACCATAAAAAAGGGCAAGTTTTGCCCAGGTCAGTTCTGTCAACCAGAATAATGTTCTTTGAGATGCCTTTAGAGCTTTGTTATCCTGAAAACAGTCAAATTTCATCAGTTACAATGATTGTTGGGACTCATCTGCCCTAAATGTATACAGGTAAATTAGTAATTACATCTAAGGTACTCCCATGGCCTGTGGTACATAACTACTCCAACAGGAGATAAATAGCCCTCTGGAGACTCCTCTTCCTTCCGATTGATAATAAAAAGGGATTAAAGTGGTAAGTTAGGCTTTTATGATTATGTTTAAAATTTAGATTATCTAACTACTAAACATCTAAGTCAGGCAGATGAATCCCACCCAAGTCTGCCTATAGCCATCTGGAGGACAACAACTGCACCACACGCTGCAGAATTCTGCTTTACAAGCAGAATGTGAAAGCTCTGGAGCCAGACTTTGCTACACCTGAAACCGTCGTAAAAGTCTGCTTGTACTGGCTTGAGTCATTGTCTGGTCCTCTAGTAATCTTTGAGGTCAAACTGGGACTGTTATTCCCTATTCTTTTTTTTTTCTTTCTTTTTTTTTTCTTTTTCTATACGTGAGTTATGTTTGTCTAGTGTTACACCATCTTCTTTCTTTTTAGAAAGGTACAAGAAGAAAGAAGCTTGATTAAACCAATTTTCTCTGAATAATGGTTCTTGCATCTCTGAATTGTGTCTCCTGATGTCTGCTAGGAACTTTGCAAGTTTTTTTCTATTTTTTCCTCCTTTTTATTATACTGTTAAGGTCTTTTACATTAATGCAGATTAATTTAATGAGGTTATTCATGGTCACTATTCTTACTTGTAAAGGTATATCTTGATATATGTTGTAATAAAATATAATCCCATTTCTTTCAAAAAGAGTGCTCTGGTAAAAACGATGTTTCTGCTGTACCATTGTAAAAAAAATTAACAATTACCCAGACTGCAAAGAACTCGCTTTTTGTACTTGTGCCATTTCTTAACATATCTTTTTCTCACAGGCTGTAATACTTCTATTCTTAGTAATTTTAATCACTATATCCATGTCTGCTTTTTTTAAATTCCAGTCTGTTTTCCCAAGCAATATTCTGAAACACACTCATTATGGATTTTTTTCACTAGTTTTTACTTTTTACCATCCTACAGAAAGGACTTTCAACATCGCAAATTATAGATATTATTGTCGTGTTCTCTGCTATTTATCAAGGTCCATTTTGCCCCCTCCTTTGTTGTGAGTACAACTACAGTGGTATCCCTCGTTATATTTTATAACCTGGCTTTGTCTGATGGACTTTTGAGGGAAGTACCTCAAAAGTATATGGCATCTCAACCAGGTAAAATACCTATGTGGTTACAGTTGAGCTTTTCATATAAAATTCTTGAGCTTCAGAGACCCAATATAATGTGAACCTAAAATTAATTTATAACATCCCATCATCTGATCTACACTTCATCTACATTTGTATTTGCAGTGTTCAATATAAGGAATCTGTACATAAAAATACATCTTCAGGGGTTTACCTAAAATGAATGGGTTGACAACTCTTACTTATTATGTTAACTCTGGGCAGCATAGAGACCCTGAGAGCTTGTTTCAAACAATTACCCTCAGACGAGTTCTCCCTTCTTCTGCTTCCTGACCCTTCATAGTGCATCTCTAGGCAAAAGATTGATGGGACTGTATCTTCCTTCTGGGTTTGCAGTATTGCAGGCTTACAGTGATTCAAGACCTTTGCTTTTTTCCTTTCTCCTTTGTTGATTGCTTTAAGGTGGAATTATGAAAAAGAAAAAACCTCATAACATATCTTCATTACCACTTCTTTCTTGTGTAATAGCCATTTTCTTTTGCCATTTGTGAGCACCTCCTAATTTTATGTAATAGGTAAAAAGTAACAGGTAAAAACTCTAAAAGGTAAAACTGTCAAAAGCAAATAGAAATTTAAAGGGAGGCCTCACCTCTATCTAAATAATGCCACATTACTTTTATTCTTTAGCTCTTTTTTATGCTCAAATGTCACTGTTAAGAGGTTCTAGAAGATTAGTATTTTATAAATCTGTGAAAAAAATGTCTCCTTATCCCAAAAGAGGGGGGTTCTCCAGATGATAGTGATGGATTTTGACAACTGTATCTCTGGGTATCCTACCCACTGCAGACATAGGAAGCAAACTACTGTGTACCCTTTTAGTAATCACTTTTTCAGATTGGTCTGTTGTTAATGGTTCCTTAATTACATTGTGTTTCAGGCTTGACAATTTTTCGTTTCTTCTTGCCTCCTGACATGCCCTCCAATTTCAAATTATTGTTCTTCTTTCCATTCCCAGAGATGTAAATGATGTTCTTTATGTCTTTTTCATTTGCTTCAGCTTTCCTTAATTTTAGCCTGCCTATCAGTGACAGTTTCATCAGTGCATCCTACTTCAGGTTCTTGTGCTTTCTCCAGTGTGAACCACTACTGTTTTCTGGTTGCTGTTACCTTCTGCATCTACCATCTTTTGCCTTCATTATCTGACAGGATTTATTTGAAAAAGGAGAAGGATTCAGGAAAGACCTTTTCTGCTTTCACGTTTTTGGCACCATGTCTCATTTTTCATTTGGCTGGAAAGTTTCTTCAGTCTTTCTTTAGGAAACAACTTATCTTTATGCTTCTCAGAGGTTAGCTTGTGAAACTGTCCTTTATTATATGTTGCCACAATGGCCTTAGGTCTGCTCTCTTACATATCTTTGTTGTATGTCCATACAGCGTCTCATCCTGTGGGATATCGTCAGCCTTCAGAAACTTCTACTAAAGGTAATGAAACAAATTCCTATAAAGTATTTCCATCTTTTCAGTGATGAATGAAGTCAGAAATACCTTTCGCCAGTCCACAGAAGATGCTGTTCTCCCTACCCACGTCTGCTGAAAGCGTGTGGTTACACGTATTTAAGTGCAACGCACAGCTGTAATCTAGCCTGGAGGTCACCAAATTCTGCATAATCATCCAGCTATTAGGAGGCTCTTATTTATGTCTCCCTGTATGTTAGGGAGTGTTTCGACTGTCTAGAGCTTAACGACTGTGGTGATGATAAGGTCGAGTGTTTATGGGTAAGGATGAGGGGGAAGGCCAACGAGGCAGATATCCTGCTGGGAGTCTGTTATAGGCCACCCAACCAGGATGAAGAGGCCAATGAAGCATTCTACAAGCGGCTGGCAGAAGTCTTGCGATCACTAGCCCTTGTTCTCGTGGGGGACTTCAACTTCCTGGATGTCTGCTGGAAATACAACACGGCAGAGAGGAAACAGTCCGGGAGGTTCCTGGAGTGTGTGGAAGACAACTTCCTGAC